>JAPMOQ010058975.1:351291-425804 GCA_026543055.1 Argiope trifasciata
CTTGTGTGTTTGTGTGTGTGTATAAGAAATATTCAGGAAACTTCCGAAACAAAAACATTCCCATTGAGATAAAGATACTGTCGACATGTAGAAGACAACAAAATAGTCGATTTCGGAATATTTATCTGTAGATCCTACTTTCTAAAATGGACTATAAGAACGCATATAAACGGAAAGAAACAGATTCGTTTCAGCGTGCTTTCAAGCGAATTGCAATTCAAACGTTTTATAGCTTCCTGTTTTCTGAGTCATACAAAAAGAGTTCGAAATACAAAAAGGCGAAATAAAGCAATTTGAGAAGAATACAAGATGTTTATTGTTCAAGAACAATTAAACAGATAAAACAGAGATGCTAAATACACGCTGTCACTATTTACAAATGATTTTCTTATTTTTTAAATTACAGACGGAAAAATTTAAAAAGCTGGGAAGTATTAAAAAATACTAAAAAGATGCTTTTCGTTTCTGTGATTTCAGTTTTTTATAAGTTTTTATTTTTTCACAAATGTTATAAATTTCAACTTTTACAGAATTCAAAGCGTAATAATGCAATTTTTTCCCCATATTTAATGAAACTTTGTAACTGGAAGTATAAATCTTGGTGGAATACTTTGGAAAACTTTACTTTTTTCAGGCACCCTGTATAACAGCTTAATATTTAATTTTATCCAAATGCTTTTACAAACAGCGATTTCTGTAATTTTTCTAGGGATGCTAAATTATTTAGAGTAATAACTGCTCCAAAGGCGTTATCTTTTATTTTAATTTTAATATGAATGATAAACTTTTCCCGCTCTTCTCCGTAATAAAGAATAATCTGTTTAAAAATAAATTTAAAAATTGCTTAGCTTTGAAATAAAGCAATAAATATACTATATCCTTTAACCTTCTCAAAATGATACTCTTATTAGCTGTTTAAAATTAGTAAAAGTATAAGCATGCATTACAGGAGAAATAAACAAATTATGTGTTCCATATTGCAGTTCTTCAACATATTTATAGAAATTCATTTTTCTTATTGAAAAAATATCTTTATAAACTGATGGTAAGATCAGGGTTTTGAGTTCGAACGTTCAAAGGTTTGGGATTCAGTTCAATCGAATATTTTCCATATACGGAGGCTAGTCACCAATAAAATTACTGTGTTATCAGTTCTAACTTTTTTTGATATATTGGAATGTTAAATCTATTCCTCGTCATCAGTTGACGGTTCAAGAATACCATTTGTAGCTTCTTAACAAGATGTTAATTTAACAAAACTAATCTTGGTTGAGAATAGAATATGATATATTATATAAATTTTATTTCACCTTAATCTTTTATCATAAAATTTATATTTATTAGCATTTTTACAGATTTAAATACGAACAATTACACTGTATATATTTCTATTAAAGATTTTTTAAACATTTGTTTGTATTTGGTACAATAAAATCTCTATGTTTTACATAAACAACTCCTCATTTCTGCCTATTTACAATGCTGTTTTCATATTTCCCATACATGCATAGATTGTCAAAATATTTCAAAAATTTGTATCATAATAAGTAGATGATTGAAATATTTTTTGTACCTTTATTTGTACACTGAGTGAACCAACTTCAGACATTTTATAATTTAATGCTATCGTAATGAATTCTTTTTTGGGCTAAAGCTAATTATTTAAGCTATCCCAAATGATTCATATCTCCATTCCGAGAATTTGCCTTTCTTGAAACCTTCGATTCTTAATTTCAAAAATTATCCTCTCAAGTTCGATAAGGTAATATTTTTATTCTGATGATTTCAAATATGATTGATAAAAACAATTAATGATAAAATAACCTGATATATAGAATTTCCAAGCAATAGTTATGCCAGCAATATCCAAATTAATAGAGATAAGTCCCTAAAATGCATGTATATATCATTGATTGAAAAACGGTGTATATTAATACATTACATTTCATTAGTCTCGTTTCGAGTCACTGTTTCTTCTTTTGCAAGACATTTAACTTATATTTTTCAATTTTTTTGTTATTACTTCATTTCTTCAAGAAAAATATAAATTCCTTTTGCAAAAAGAATGTTAAGGGTTTTAAAGAGTAGAGATGTGAACTAAATTTAGGTCTAAAAAACCCAATACTGCTGTGATTCTACTGGGAATCAGGGCTCCCTTTATTATATATTTTATTGTACTCTGAAAAATATGGCAATTGAATAAAATTATTTAATTGCTAAAAAATTATTTTTTTAAATACCAGTTTCCTTTATTTATTTATTTATTTTTGCTCACGCGATCGAAAATACTACTTGAAAAAAATGGGTCAGCCGATAGTTAAGAAAATAAATAGTATCTATTTGTTTAACGATATCTCACAGTAGTATAGCTTCCATAATCACAGCAGACTGATAATGAGTCATACTTCTCTGAAAACATTTTTAAGATGATGGAAAAACAAAGTTCAATTGATTTTATGTGACCTCTGGAAGTTGTACAGATCGAGAAAAGATAATGCAGATAAAGTAGCTAACATTTTCTCAGAAGTCCAAAATTATATGTCTTATCATTGATCACTGTTTCTTTGCATGATTTTCCTCAATTGACCTAATTTTTATATCACATTTTGTAAAAATATACCATGGTACTTTTGTAAATGCACTTCAAAACCACCCTGTTACACTTAGATAAAAAGTACACGCACTTCAAATGAAGTTTTATAAATATTTATCGAGTTTCTTTATAAATGCCTCTCAGCTTGAAATTTCATTTGATTAAACAAACATGCTTAATAATATTAACAATACATTATATTCTGATGGTAATACTGTTATTTTTGAGTGCATTTTTCAAGAAATGGGATTTTCTGTTTTGCGTTTTTTTTTTAATTTTTTTATCATGTAAATTATGAATCGGGAAATATTTGTATAGTTATTAGTATGACTAACTAATAAAAATATTTTTGATAAAAAAAAAATGCAATGCTTTATTAAAACAGTTATCAGAAAAATGCAGATAATATGTTCGAAAAATGCTGCATAATAAGTGTTTTTGCACTACAAGGAGCTTAACCATAAACTATTTGGATTTAATTCAGTAATGTATACATTTCTCTCATGTTTTAATTTATTCAGCTATTGAATGAAAAGGCTTCTATTGAAATGAATTATTCATGCGTCAATAAGAGTTTTTTTAACTTTCAACAATATGGGTAAACACAGAAAAGTTTTTATGGTAAGTTTCTATGAGAATTTGAGGAATAATTATGAAAATGCTAATAGAGTGATGATTCCAACTTTGAATGGAAAAAATAATTAGTGCACAGTTTAAAATAATTAGTTCAATAATTAAAATAATTATTTTAAAATAAAACTAAAATTTTATGATGTAAGTTATTAGCTTGTGGTGTTAAATAATTTTTTTCGCAGTTTTGATGGAAAAAAGTGAATAATTTCTGATTTTTTAAGCATTTTTAGGGTAATGTTATTTTTATAATGAGCAAAAGATCTTTTAAATAAAAGGCATCAGTATGGCATATTAATGCATGAAAGTATCATTTGAACCAACTTCTGTCTCTTAAGAAAAACTGAAAAGAAGCAGATGCTTTCATCTATAATATAATTAAAAGATATATTAAAACATCCCAAATTTGATCTTACCTACAACTTTGATTAAATGTATATTCAGCTCAGAGCAGTGATTAGTTTATAGTACATTATTCCTATATAGATAATTTGAGTCAAGATTATTGATGTCACGCAGTTATATAGAGCTGAAATGAACTGGATTTTGAAAAAAAAAAGAAGTATATTCTAATGCCTCCTCTTTCTTTGTCTGAAAAAGGGGCCATGTGGGTTTTATGCTTTTAACGGAATCACGTGAAAAAAATATTGCAAATAATGAACTGTCATCAATGTTCCGTCATTAGCTGACCTCGTTTCTCTGCAGACAGTGAAGAGAATATTTCAATGTGAAGATCACAATATTCAACTATTCGTTATGCTAAAACTCACTAAGAACAGTAAAATAATACTCATTGAATTACTGGTTAATAGAATAAACGATCTTTTACATTCAAAAATTGATTGTAGCCATTTGTTAAAAAAGATAAATGGTTGCGAATCGAGATAGGCAAATTATTTAAAATATGAAGCTGAGAACAAATATACTGGTTTCATTATACTCCATATTGGGATAACTTTCCATAAATTGAGCTTTCATGATATCAATAAATTTTTCTGAATAAAATCATCTGAGTTCATAATTGTTTTCTAAAGGTCACTACGCCACTATCACACCTCCACAGAATTTTCAAGCATGCTCTTTTTATTACTTGGAAAGTTTGTGTTTCTTAACAAAGATGCTTATTCATAAATGTGGTTTTATGCCATTAGTTATTCAATTCAAGAAAATTGAATAACTTCTTCTGATATCTTAATCTTCAAACAGACTTGTCATGTGTTCATACGAATTGTAATTGTTCGTTTTAGGAGTTGATTTCTTATCTTTGGTTTCATCTGTATTTTCTAAACGAAACGTGAGATGAATAGCTTTGCTTTAGCTTAGCAGGTTGAGCTTAGTTCTTATTACAGATATACAAAACCTCTCAACGTCTTTTTTTTATTATTATGCCGTAATAAACGACCATGCAGTAAAACATAAAAATTCCTTGATAATTATTTGTACATTTGTTTTTACAAATAAAATTGTTGGCAGTGGTACATTTCATTGGTTTTTCATTTAAGCATAAAACATTGTACGTAATTCAGAAGCAAAGATTCCTTTTAATATCAGAAACATAAGCAAATTTTAAGTAGTAGTTTATCTAGAAATTTTAAAAACACAGCGTTGTTTTCATAAAGTAAATATTAAACATTTGCTATTGGTGAAGCATAAACTATTAAAAACATGCTGCTGTTCACAAGCAAATATTCTTGTTTAATTCCACACGAAAATTCATCCTGACATAATCCAGTTCTAACCACCTTTGAATGACCAGGTAGCTTTTAATAACAGGGATGCTACGGTCTGCTCAAAAGAATTTCCATAACTAGTGACTCATGTACATGCCACTCTATAAGAAGGTATGTCCCATCATGGGTGATTAGGCTATTTACCAATTTTCTATCGTTTCTATAAATCCAAAAGAAACTGGAATGTATATATCACATCTGGTAACTTTTCATTTCTGTGTTCTAATTGCCCTCAAGAAAAACATTATGTTTGGTTATAGGTAAGATTTCATAATTATATAGACCAGTTTTTTTCGAAAAGTAAAATACTGTTAAATTTATCCAAAAGGATTAAGGCAACAAAACATATTTCAAATTATAGTGAAGAAGTTTTAGTAAACATATTTCATTTATTTCTGCCGAATTCGTTTTATGTTTCAAAATATAAAGTTCCAAGCAAAGCCTTATATTTATTTAATTTAATACACACTTATACGTATTTTTAATTAGTTATAAAAAAAATATCTATCTGAATGATTTGTGTAATTTCAAAGGAATTCTTATCCTTCCTATTATTCTTATTATTTCCTATTATTGTTTCAAAGAATCCTGAATATACAATTATGGTTTGAAAATTTTGCGTTTTCTGTGTACAGTTTAACTTTCAAATTAACTTAATTAGAATTTTAGCAAAATGTTTAAGTTGACTAAGTAATTTACATGTATTGAATTTCGTTCGTTTTTTTTTTTTTTTTTTTTTTTACTGTTTAAGCCTATATATGTGTTATATCATTTAAAAATAAATCTAAATTTTGTTGCTGCGTAATATAAGAAGACACATAGCACCGAAGACTAATATTCTTTCCAGTTTCTTTCTTCGAAAACACTTTACAATCTTAGAAACCATGGACTGTCGATTTAAAAAAACATGCATTTTTTTTTCTAGGACAAGCAAATGATTTTGTCTATACCACGCAATCGATCGTTTCCTCCTCCTATTTTCTTCCGTTGTTCGGTTACGCTCCGGTATTCTGACGCAGTAAATACTTGGGTCGGTATCCAGGATTACCGGAGCTCCGGAATGCCTCATTGTCATGCAACGCATACCGAACCACACACCACGTGTTTCCTTTGCCGAAATCCCCTTCCAAAAGACGTAAGGCGAGAAGCTGATAGAATATCAAATGACTAAAAACATGACGGTGGTAACCCTTCCATGCGTTGGCAGCTACAAGTTATGTGTGTATGTTTCTTCTAGCCAATGTAGATCCCTCTTTTTTCACTTCTTTAGAGCACATACTCGATTGCAGGATACTGGTATAAGTGCTAAGTCCTGAAATAAAGTATAAATACCTCACTGATTCCTCACTGTTGAGAAAAATCAAGTCTTCTTGTCAAGTCACATTGATATCAATGATTCAAATGATCTGATATGAATTTAATAATTTTCTTATAGGTGGTACAAAAACAAAACCGACATTTTTTTCTCTCTAGCTACTATCTGATACAGTAATTATATTGCTCAGTCATACAAAATAACTAATTTTTGATAGAAATCATCAACTTGTAGATAATTTCAATCCTTGCATCACCGCACATTAGATGACTAGATTAATTGTTAATAAGGAATGACTAAAATGTAAATCCAATGTATTCTATTCTTCTTCCCAAAAGGAAAAGATATCTTACATCGAATTATTTGAATGGGAAAAAATGTTTCGGTTGTTGTAGTTTTTAAAAATCAAAATACAAATTTTAAGTGAATATTTGATATTTCAAATTTGTAATTCACAGATTAATTCTTAAAATTAGCATAAAATTTGTTTTTTAATGATGCCATCAATTATTAAAGTCATTATTAAAAGTTTGATCAATCTCTTTATATGTGATGGTCAGCGTGATTGATACATTTAAATAAAGACATTTGATATTAGTAATTCTTTCCCAAGAAAACAACACGGACGCTTACTTCTAGTTAATGAAAATAGCATTCCAGAACACAAGCGTCATTCGATCATTCAGAGGGTATGACTAATTTACCCTTTCTCCAACAGTTAAAATCTACTAATAAAAAGCATTCATCTTATGTCACATGTTTCACTAATTTTTAAAAATTTCTTTAAAGGATATTAAGGCTTGAAACATAAATTCTATTGTTAGCTCTTAAGCCATCGAAGCTTTTCGATATCAGCATTTAATAAATTCATAAACTTTGATATATGACTTATGAAAAGATGTCCCTACTGTTTCTTAATAACATTGAGTCTCTATTTACTTCAAGACAAGCAGAAAAAATCAGAAGCCACTGATTAGGGTAAAGTTTCCACAATTTTACTTATCATCATAATTATCTCGACTGTCTTTCTTTTCCCCTTTAAATCTATTCTTGTGATCGAGGAATATCCTTGGGATTAATAAAAATATCAAATAACAAGTGACCTGATTGTATTTAATTATGACAGAAAGCAACTTTTAAGTTTAAAGACAGACAAATTTATACATCGCATCTTTGTTTAAAAAGAATATAAAAATCGAAATAATCTCTCCCTCTCTCTTTATATATATACGACACAATGCTTATCCATTTATTAGGAATATTATAATGTCAAGGAAGAATGATTTATTTAAAGAAACACTCCGTCTTAAAGTAATTTAATGACTACTGAAGAATTATCCGTAAACTTAAACTTTGTATAAACGACGAAGGCAATGGATAGGCTATAAGATTTCAACTTCTCCCTCAAGCTTCCAAAGCAGTGCAAAGCATTTGACTCACAAAGACTATTTTACTATGCATCAGTCCCATATACATGCCATACATTCAATAGAATCAAAACTTGAAACACTAGTCTTTATGTATCCGTCACCATAGTTTAGAATCTATCATGATCAATGAATTCAGTTGTATTCAATGAATTCAGCAGTATTTGTCGTGATCAGTTGTATTTCATGATCAATGAATGTAATGAAAGTAATTATTGCATGAGCCACTTTTCAGGAAAAATAAATTTAATAACACTTAATATTCACTTTATGTTGAATTCTTTTAGTTTAATTTTCTAGGAAATTCATTTAAACATATAGTGAAGATTTATTTCACTTTCTATTTAGCTCCCATCCCAGGACATAAAGTATTCTATAGTTAATTCAGAAACAGTTACTGTCATCTTTCACCATTCTTAAAACCAGCTGAAATAAGGAAAAATGGATTACATGCATAATTTAATTTTTTAAAGTTATATTTCGAGAAATGTTGTTAATTTGTTTATTCTATGATTTTCAATAACAAATACTATAACAATTTTCAGCTAACGAATCAAAGAATCAAGAAAGACTGATTTATAATCTATTTTAAAACATCTTACTTATGAGAGTAACTATCATAAATTGAAGAGACTTTAACAGAACATCTGATGGATTGCTACATTTTACATATTTTAATGAAGTATATTTGAAAAATTCTTTAATCATACCCATTTTTTTCAATTTGTTTATCGTTTAGATGAAATTACGGACAAACGAGAGATTTATATATCAGCGCATTGAATCAAGATTTTTGTTCTTCAAGATAATGATTTTACTACTCTTCAATTTAACAAAGTAAAAAGTAAATTTTAATATCACTCACTGCTTGAAGAATTGTCGACCAGAAGAAAAAGGAAACTAATTTGAGTAGAAATATGCAAACTCATTCATAGACAATTTTGCATAGTAAAATTATCATGATAGCCGATGCCAATCTTTCCAACCATCTTGATTTAATTCCCAATTTTTTTGGGTATTTATAATAATGATTGATTACGACTTATTTCAATACGTGTTTTTTTCTATGAACTTTTTGTGAAAAGTTCTTTAAATAACAGCAATAGCTGTCATTTACCCAGATCACATTTTTAGATCATAGAATAGATAATAACATAGCGGTCTTAAGAATTTCACACTGATAACTATTTCACAAGCCCCATTACCGTAGTAATTGATAACAGATGTGATTTTTATCTTGCTTAATAGAAAACGTATTCCTCCCATAGATAGATAGATAGATAGACAGACAGACAGACAGATAGAGAGATAGATAGATAGACAGACAGACAGACAGATAGATAGACAGACAGACAGAGAGATAGACAGACAGACAGAGAGATAGACAGATAGATAGACAGACAGACAGACAGAGTGATAGATAGATAGATAGATAGATAGATAGATAGATAGATAGATAGATAGATAGATAGATAGATAGATAGATAGATAGATAGATAGATAGATAGATAGATAGATAGATAGATAGATAGATAGATAGATAGATAGATAGATAGATAGATAGATTGATTGATAGAATTAGGATGATTGCCAGTATAAAGAATTGAAGTATATTCGTCGTTATTCTATCTCAAATTCTGAAAACTTTATTACAAATTTACATATAGTTTGATGGTGTATCTTTCAGGAAGATGATGATATAAAACACATGTCAAAGATCATTCTTCAAAAAAAAAGTTTAAGGTAATAGAGAGGTTGCAAAAAGCCCAGACCCGAATCCCTGTAAAAATAGTCGATTTTGAAACAGAAATTGCTTTCTTAAGATAAAAAAAAACTATGGAAAAAATGATCAAAGGTGAGTGACGCAGTATCAACCAGGAGGTTAAATCAAAAAGTGGTTGATTATATAAATCAAAGGCTGAAAGCAGTGAATAAGGCCAAAGAAGTCCCGACTAAATATGAATTACGGATATTTAATTTTAAAAATTGTTCATTCCTATTTCATTATGGATTTTGGATAATTTAAAAAATTTTGAACAATACATAATTTATAGTAAAGGAATATTCTATCATAATCTGAAGCTTTTTTTAAGTAATACGACTGAATAAATAATAAAGTTTATGTATTAGAGATGAAAATAATAAATTTATTGATTAATTTGATAATTAAATTCCTTAAATTTATTTGTTAATTATTATAATACGATGTGTAAGATTTTCCTAAGCGTTCTAATAATTACTCACACTGTAATTTTGGAATTTGAGAGTATCGTTGTCATCTTGAAAAATAATGGAAATGTTTTTGCCAACGTAAAAAATAACCATTTCATACAACTATTTAAATTAATATACTAATTTACTTAAAATCAAGACATAAATAGAAAAGAAGTGTTTGTAAATATATAATATGTCATAATGGTTTGACAAGATAATCAGTAATGCATCAATGCGTAATCGAGTTTATGGCTGTTTTTAAAAGTATAACATGATATTTCAATCTAGACTAATTGCTTATTGCAAAAAGGACATACATTTAAAGCTTATAGAAATTTTCCCAATCAATGGTAATGATTCCGCCAATGTTAAAAAAATAATCTTTCCATATAGCTGTTTCAAATGAACATACTAATATATACTAATTTACTGAAGATGAAGACATAAATAGAAAAGTGTAGGTAAATTTATAATATGACATAAGGGTCAGACAGAAAAATCAATAATACATCGAATGCTTAATCGAGCTTATAGCTGTTTTTAAAAATATAGCATGAGAGCTCAAATTAGACTAATCGTCTGTTTCAAAAACATAAATTTTAAGCGAATAGAGTTTTTTTTTTTTTCAATCAGCTATAAATTTTATTACAGTATAAAAAATAACTGTTTTCTTTTGTTATCGCCGTTATTTTGATGCTCTTATTAACATTCTTCAGAAAACCATTCACATAAATCGGAAAATTACCAAACATAATGATGTATAGACTTGAAAAGAAATAAAGAAAACTTTCTATATTATGAATTAAAATATTAAACAAATAAGCTTTCAGAATCTAAATAAATAATGAAGAAATAATTTATGATATTCAAATTAAGAAATTTTTGCTGAATAAAGTCTTATTAGATGCAATTAGAGATAATTTCCTACTGCAATTACAAATAAGTTTTGTTATTTAATATTGCATTAGACATTTTGTCTTTCAGTAAAATCATTTTAATTTTAAAATCAACAGAAGCATATTTAGTTGAAGCATTTCTGCGGAAGATTAAGAAAATAGTGTCCGCTTCTAAATTTTGTAATTGCTCATTATTTCACAAATCATGGTGAAATCAATGCCATTAATGTTTTAATAATTACTTACACTGTAATTTTGGAATTTGTGAGTATCGTTGTCATCTTACATTAAACACAAATTTCTGCTGAATAGGCGAGGTGATATAAGTCTTAAACAATTCTATCTAAATTTAACTCCTGTAAGAAAAGATACTTACTTATAAAGAAATCTTTTCGTGACAGTAATATAAAAATTTGCAAGAAGGAACGAACTGCTTTTAAATAAATGCATTTGATTTTTGATGCAT
Organism: Argiope trifasciata; assembly: GCA_026543055.1. Classification (NCBI taxonomy): domain Eukaryota; kingdom Metazoa; phylum Arthropoda; class Arachnida; order Araneae; family Araneidae; genus Argiope; species Argiope trifasciata. Next base: position 362,563 of record JAPMOQ010058975.1, read on the forward strand.
GATAAATTTAAACCAAAATTCCAGCGGGAACTGGGATTTTTATAGTTCATATGCATTTACACAATCTAAAATCATTTGCTCTGAGTGATTGTATTCTATGAATTTCTCAATCATTCCCACTTACTTTTTACCGTGAAAGTATTTGAAAAATGTAAGGCTAAAAATTCAGATAATGGAAAAATTTATGGACTTTAATAGAAATTCGACGATGAAAGCAATTTGGGAACCGAATCTAAGAATTTTAGCTGCATTATATCCTAAATACTTCATACTGTTTCAACTGTTTTCGAGTACTTTTGAGAGTGGTATTTCATAGAAAAAAGTTCATCTTCGCTCGGAACAGAGATGTTTGAGGGGAAAATAGAAGAAGTAAAATGACTTTGCTCTGACAATTAACAGTACAAATAAAGAATATTTCAAGAATCTACTATATATGGTTTAAATTTCAATCGTTCTTGATGGGAATTAAGAGCACAGCTACGAAAAAAATCACGATGAATTGTAGTATTAAAAAGGGATTTCAGTTCAGATTTTGAAAACTGAGAAAAAAAAACACTCTCCATAGTAACATCGACTGACATTAATGGCAAGAAGAACAGAAACATAAAAAGTCGATAAATTTACGTCAGCATCACCTAGAAAGGTTAATATGGTTGAAATCAACTCTAGTCAGCGATTACAAATGCGATAATATTTATCTTTTGCTTTTCATAAAACAAATATATACAAGGCCTAACCTAATGCTTTCTGTATCAACACTTGGACCACTAACGAACATATTTCGCTCGAATAACTTCTTTCTTTGGAACGATCTCTCCGAATCACCTGCTCGCGCACTTTTGTGTTGTTGATGCTGATGCAGAATGGTGAGGGAAGTTTCCAAGTGAGGAAACTCTGCCTCTCTCCCGAAAAATTCTCCGATGATTCAGAATAAATTGGCAGCGATACACAAAGCGCATCTCCCGTCGACTCTCCCCAGCTCTTCAATCCCCCTTCTCCCCTGTGTAAAAAAAAAAAAAAAAAAAAAAAAAAAACTGCCTGATGCGCGGAATCAGAACACAGAAGCCTCTTTGAGAAATCGTTTTCATATCACCGAAGATATTTGCTTTTTCTTCAATTTTAGCTCTTACGTATCAGAGGAAAAGAAGTTTCTTCCTTTCGTTTAGGATTTCACAAGCTGGCATTAGAATAAATGTTCAATTGATTCAATTTCACTTAATTTAAATTTGATAAATATATTCCTTTGAGATAAAACTGTCTCAGAACTGTTTTTTGTCTGTAGAAGACTTTTTCCTCTAGTGCAGTTCATTTTATTATCACTGACTCGCTTTTTGAAGATCAAAAGCGCTTATGCAGCGCTGTCAAGTTCATTTGATATACTTATCGTTTTATAGACGGGATTTAAAAGCATCGATGACGAAAATAAGTTTTATTGTATTGATTCTATTAAGCACAAAGGATATATTTCGACTTACATCGAACAGAATTACAAGACTTAAAAATGTATTTGAAACATAAATAAACAAGAATTTTTGTCAAATGATTGTAGCATCTATCAAAATTCGTTAGTAAGATTTGCCTTTCAAAATTATTCAAATAAAAAAATATGTAAGCCATTTTATTTTAATAATATTTAAGGAAATCTAATGCATTTCAGAACTGCACAGTGAAATAAATATGGTTTACGTTAAGATACTTTTTTAAACGAATTATGTGATCTATTATTCGATATGAAATATAGAAATTCTTTGAAATATTTTAATGTTTCGAAATTCATGGTGGGAAACTTAAAAGGTTGTACACACATTTTTTTGTATCGGAGTTCATGGGTACAATTGACAATTTAAGAGCATTTAGGTTTATTTCCATACATGGCCTTTGATATGGGAATTAAATAATGAGACGTTTTCACCATGGTGAATGGTTCTCGTTTCCTTGATGAAAATAGTAGATGAGGTAAATGTGTAGAATAAAAAGTTCCCGGCATTTCGATGAAAGTATGTACCTCCTACTAGAGGGGTAGTTTCGTGACGATCAACCTCGGCGATAGTTATTCAATTCAATAATGGTTACTTCAGCATTTCGGGAGCAACACCAATGTGGTTATATCCATTTCAGTCAAGCCAAAAATTTCGATGTTATTTTTAAAAATAACTGAATTAAACACATAAATTTAACTATTTAGACCAAACCTCTTTTCCCTTTGAACAAATGAATTATGATATGTAGAGCTTATGGAAAAATTCAAAAAGATTTCTGAAATTTTTTTGAATTTAGCCCCATTGATAATGACGAAATACAGAATTATTTCTATTTATAAACTCCGATCATTCAGGAAGCTGCCATTTAATAGCTTGAATCCCCAGCTATTCTCATCTAAATATATGTATTCAAAACCACATCATTAGACTGGCTGCTACAAATAAAAATTCTTATTCATAATAATTCGAGTTTCTAATTGGCATGAAGCCTTATAATTATTTTTACAAAATTTTGTATAATTAATTTATAAAAATGTCTTTACAAAAAATGTCGCGATATATAATTTTTATGCCACTAGAAGAGCTTGGAAATAATTTATACAATTTTCTCATAAGGAGGATAATAAATTGTAGCAATGCAATCTATTTTAGCCCATCCCTTTTTAATATATTTACAGGCTGCAATACTATGATAACAAATTTTAAAAATAACAACATAGACAATTGTAATAAAATTTGTTCTGCTACTCAAAGGTAAACACTAAAAATTCTTGAAAAAGAATGAAATAACTGCCTTGATTGACGAATTATAATATTTCTAAGTAAAAATCCTCATAATTAAAAGTCAATAGCCGATTTCAATAGTTGTTTTTATATGGTACTCAAAGTTGTGTTTTTGTTTGGGCCTTTTCTTATTATTATTGAAATATAACGATATTCACACAGTAACTGGACCGTTATCTTTTTGAAATGAAATATATTATATAAATAATAGCACTGAATGATGAATATACAGTATGATTAAATGATGACATTGATAGTATTTTAAGAGAGTAAAGTATCATTGTTGAGCAGTACTTAAAATAAACTCTGATGTATGCTTTCAAAAACCAAAATTACAGGGATAAAAGGCTTTTTTTTCTACTTCAGATAAACTTCTAGATACCAGAGTGTTAAAATTCTGTAATCATATCGTCAGATTTACTTTCTCTCTTTTTCTCTGACTGATTTTGTTTGCTGCTGAATTCGATAATTTTAAAACACTCTTCAGTGATGAGTTCTGCATTTTTACAATGAATTTTGATAGGAAACAAACGCGTTAAAAGCATCAAATTTCCAAGTAATAGCAAATGTAAGTATTTTTAAATATTTACTCAAGATAAGGAAATGAAAACTTTACACTGATTGCAGAAACTTGATTTTCAAAAAAATAACAATGGTTATTTTTTCTTCATTTATACTTCATGTACTTTTACAGATGCAAAATGATAGCTTGCTTTATTCAAAATTTCCATTAAATAAAATTTGCAATAAAAACTGAACGAAGTTAAATCGTGTTACTTTCGCACAATGGAAATAAATACAAATTCTTTTAAAAAATAAATGATGGCAGCCAAGATAATTTTGAAAATTTTTATTGTCTTTTTTAAAAACATATCTTAATTTAAATAAATTTAGTAGATTAAAATAGTTCAAATCAAAATTTTAACAGCGAAATTTAATTTTAAACATTTAAATCTGATGAGTGCTCCAAAAGCTGACAAAACCAAAGAAATACATTGAAATTCCACACATTGCACCTACTTCATAAAATGGCAAACTTAAAATATATCTTGCATTAAATATTAACACCCTATTTCAGAACAATTAAAACTTCATTTTCTACACACTTCACATCTTTCCGGGTAAAGTACATTTCTAAAAATATGTATATCATTGTATATTAATTTCTTTATATCCCTTTTTTAAGCACTGGACTCTTAATTGCATTAGTATATAATGAACACCTTTTTCCTTTTTATGACAAATATCACTTAGAATATGGCAGGGTAATTTGGAATGCTGATTATGGAATGTACTGGCGAAGTCTGAGGGAATTGAATACTTTTGATTCCATAATATAGAGAAAGAAAAACAATACTTTTTTACAGATTTATATGATACGTTTGGTTATGTTAATTGCAACTGTGTTTAGAAAAAGTGAAACCAAAAATATTATATATATATATATATATATATATATATATTATTTAATTAAAGGTTGGCATTAAAAATAAACCATGTTATCGATATATACTATTCATCGATAATCTTTATCCATAAAAAAATTAAAACTGCTAAAATAGAGAAATCAACATATTTCGAAGAATCCCCTACTGATTCTCAACAAATTTATATATTTTGTTCAATAACTCAATAATTCAAAATTAATATCTATTATTGTACAGCTGTAGAATTGAAGGAATAGACAGAAATGGCAATAAAAATTTGGATGAACACCTGTTTGATTAAAGTCAAATGGATGAAAGGTGCAGTCAATGTGAAAGGCCGATTTCCTAATGCCAGATAAATCAATATCTCATATCCGATTACTGAAGTAGATAGAGCGAAAGAAGTAGGATTTTCTATTTTTTTTAGGAATCCAAGAAACAGCAAGTTTCTTTTCTTAGAAGTTTATATATATATTTCTATATGCCAAAGAAAGTGAGTTTAAAAAAAGTAGTGAACATAGTATTTGGATCAGAAATTGTATTTTTTTTTTCCTCTTAATTTTATTGTCCGTTTTTACGAATAAAATATTTCCTTCTCGTCTGATAATATTCAACCTTTCTATCTTTTATAAACGCTTATTTTCGAAATTTTCTTGATTGATGAAGAAAATTAGACATATGTGATATACAGAGTGATTATGAGTTACTCCAAAGAAAAGATATTCAATAAATGCTTTAATTTATGCAAAATCGACCATGGAACATAAGATATTTTTTGAGAAGCAATAAGGATTGAGATTATTTACTAGAGAAAGTAAAATACAGATTGGGGCAATACACATTATTTCTCATAATTTCAAATCTATTATTTTCGAATAAATTCATTACTTTTATCGAAAGCAGAAATACGTGCTCTTAATTTTTTTCATACATTGAGAGGAGGCGGAGGTAATAAATTATTTTGAAAAACAATCAGTTACAGGATCTACCCAAAACAATTCCCACATACTCTCCAACAAAGGTGCAATACTTCCCCCACCCCACGACTACAATTGTGGACCTTGGGTAAGGTTATGAATAAAAAATTATAATCAGATTTTTATTTCCTGTGCCTCATTGGTGGAATTGTATGCTTCGAAGCATAGCGAAGAAGATTGATACTTATAGAGAACAATAGTTGAGGAATATCGATCGTTGCCCTGAATTTAGAGAGCAATCTTTGCCGATTAATCGCCAACTTGCGGAAAATACATAAGTGCTAGAATTATGAATATGAATTTTGGACGCCTTTTTGATTGGATTGATTGAAATCAAAATATGGCATAAATATATACAAAAGTTAGATACCGAACGTGATTTTTTAAGTTATAGTGTTGACACACATGCGAAAATACAGATTGGTAAACAGCTAACCTTTAATAAATTTGGTTCAAACTTTGATAAAAAGTACTTTAAATGCTACAACTTTATGCTAAATTTTATGTATCTAATTGTTTATGTTTTGTAATTATCGTGTTCATTTTGGCCTCCTTTGAGCTGAATTGTAGAGTCAAACATTTGATATATAACTGCAGTAGTGGGATAAAAATCGTGCGTCAAATTTCAGTGGATCTTGTCGAGAATTTTAATATCATGTTCACATGCATACGAATAGATAGACTGACAGGTAGTAGCTATCTCTTTTTATCCAAAATTTGATATATATCTATTAGTATGGTGATAAAGCTACATGCTAAATTACATAGAATTAATTCGTTTCTCTTTCGAATTATCATGTTTATACTACTATTAATGGACGGACAGACACACTTTCATTTAGCAGTTGCAGTTCGAAATTTGCTAGATAATCACAGCTTTTTTTTATAAGACTACATATTTTTCCAAGTCTTTTTTTCTAAACACGATCCTTTTTTCTACAGATATAAGATCGAATAATTCCAGAAATGTATTTTTCTCTGATCCTGTGAATTTTAAAACGTGGAAATTCCTCAAAATCTAATGCTCGATAATTCAGTGATTATAATACTTTATTTATCTATTCTTAACATGCAAATAAATGAAAAATATTCATTTCTTAACTTTGGCTCATTATAATTTAATTACCTTTAAATACTCATTAAACAGAAGCTTCAGCCATGAAAGCCAACTTACAACAACTTGGAGAAATGGTTCTGAAGATACCAGAATTTCATCAGCCTGAATTAGAATTTACGGTTATATAATTCCTCGACGAAATGAACACTTAGGAGCCATATTCCCTCTGAAGATATTTACGGCAGAGAGCAAGAGAAGCAAAGAGTGCGTTGGGGCGGATTAAACCTGGAGATGAAAATTCCAGACGTCTTCTGGAATTCAATTTTCAGTTCAGCAAATATTGTTATGAAGACTTCGTTTCAAACCCTCTACCTTTTGAAGACATGGGCCATCCATACAAGCTCTAAGCGAAATTCTCGTCATAGAGCGAGGATACGAGCCAGATTGGAATTTGATAAAATAGGTATGGGGCCCTTCCCTTTTCTGGAACTTTTGATGTGGAGAGATATTTCACAAAGGCTGATGAAGATTTCTTTGTTACAATCAGTGATGAGGTGAAGGGGAGGGAAATGAATAGTGTTAGACTCCTCTCCCCTCAGATTTTTCCCTTGTCGTTATTTTGGTCTTCAATCGAAAAACTTTGAAGGCATAGTTGTATTTAATTCTACCCGTACTCAACGTTTAGATAAATATATTGCTGTGTAAAAAAAAGAAAAGAAAAGCTCATTAAATTTTAATTTTCAAATCACGATTTTTAATAATATTTACTGAGATTTAGTTGAAATAATGTAATTATCAGAAAATTAATGTTCCACCTATTCACTTTCAAAACTTTTCATATCATTCTAATAACACATCTTCAGAATCTTTTAAATTTTATTTAGTGGATGAAAGTTTTAGCCGTGTCAAATGAACTTAGATGAACTGATTTTTTGCCATTAAAAGTCACATTGGCAGATTTAGCACTTGCATTGTTATAAACAACTGATTTCAATTAAAGTTACACAAAATAAAGCTCCAGACCAAACTTTGTTTTAATAGAAAACTTTTTTAAAGTTTTATCAGTATTATTCATAAAAATAAATCTCATTTTGAAAGAATTTATTTCGTGTTTATTTTCTTGAAGCGATGACTATTCAAGAACAAATTTGAAACTGCATTTGAAATTTTAGAGAAATAAGCTGTATAAAACAGTTTCCTATCCATTTTCCTGCCAAAAATTTTGAATTATTAAAGTGTTTCATGGTGTTATTAATAGTCAAAATTCGAGAAAATTAAACTCAAAGGAAAAAAAAGAATTTTCTTTTGCAAAATCTCTTCATAATCTTTTACTAACAACAAATTTTTTCCAATACGCCTCTTCCTGATAAGTTTGTTAGTCTATGAGGCTCTGAAACACCTTTGGAAATTTGCTGACAAAATTGACTCCATAATTTGTCACAAATATTTAGATGGTAATTATGAGAAATAGAGCTCTGAGAAGCAAAACAATTCTTAGAAATATACAAATAAAATGTGGGATGGGAACTTTTCTCAACTATGTTTCCCTTCATTTTTCTAGAAATGTCTGAAATATATGAGCTAGCAGAAAAGAATTAGCTGAAATTATTTGTATAATCGTTTATCTTCTTTAATTTATTTCATTATTCATTCCTTTGGAATTTTCATCAACTTATTAACATGACGCCATGGTCAAAAGATCAATATTAGTAAAATACGGAATTTTAGGCGAGCGAATACAAATTCTAGTCATTGTTTTGATCATTTAGACGTGGTTAAAAAAGTTTCCATTTATAACTATAATACTCGCTAATTCTTCTTCATAGGTCAAATGTCTGGTACTCAAGCTTTCCATTGTTCGTGAAACTTAAAAACAGAGAGTTAATCGAATAAACCTATCATTCTAATATTCTTTTGTCATGGAATTAATGATTATTCCGGAAACGCGAATGAAATTATTTGATTTCCCTTTTTCCTTTCAGTAAAAACGCTAAACACAGAATTTCAATGAATTGAGACATCCATTAATATTTCTAATTACTTAATATAATTAAGTCTGGCAAAATAATTTATCAAAGCTATCTTATTCGCATTAAAACTTTAGGATGTGAAAAAATCTAATAATGTAATTGTTGCATTACATTTCAGGAAAACGATTGGCCCTCTAATATATTCGCTGATTATATGTACCCATTTCTTTTGTACTCAAAGGATCATTGGCGGGAGTACCGCTGGGAAATCATTGGAATTGAATGAGATGCTTCTGCGGACTGAATAGAACATTGCTCATAAACCATGGAGCAGATGAAATAATTGACAGGTCTCTTACTTTTCTGTGGCAATAATGAGTTTATTTTAAGATCTGTACAAATGCACAGGTAACAATAGAATAGAGTTGTGTTTCATTATAATACTTACCAGACTAAAGATGAATGTTCAAATAATAAAATTATTATAATGAAAGATATATAGACATTTTTTAGTTTCAAAAATGATATTTACACTTAAATCATACTATATGTTTTCTTTTACTTTTTTCTTGGATATGAGATTTATTACACTAAAAATAGGAATCCAATTTATTAAACTCAATAAATGAAATGCAGTTGAACAAAGTGATTTTATAAATTTAAAATGCATGTTTTCTTTCTTCAAAAATTTATGTAATGCTAAAGGAATTGGTAGTTGTATTGATGAATGTTGCCAAACTTCTTTGATTTTCTTTAAATTGACCAGATATTGTGACTGTAAATGATTAGATAGTATCATTTATAGCAAAATAATTTTTATATAAAATTCATAGCCTTTAATTTTTTATGTATTTATGATCCTTTAATTTTTTATGTATTTATGATCATTTAATTTTTTATTTCATCGTTTTTAATGCTCATAAAATATTAAATATTTTTACACAACTGATTTATAAATTTCTTTGTTTTTCTTCTTATTTACAGATTCGAATGTGGGGAAAAGGACAGAGATATTTATAAGTTTCCCGGTAAAATTTTATTTATCCAACTGTCCCAACAATTGATTGAGAGCTTGATTTAATTATCATGGATGGACATGGCACCATGCAGAGAGATAAAAAAAGTGCTTATATTTTCTAGAGCATCTCCAGAATAATAAGAAACCCCAAAGTCGTTTTAAAAGCATTACGATATGATAGAAAAATCTTTTTTATTATTTAATTTATCAATAAATGTCTCATCTTTCTTTCTATAATATTTTTTTATTATTTTATAATGTATGATAAACATATTTGCGTATAAAGAACGGTAAGCAGCTGTTTACCTACTTACCCTTCTTACTAACATCTGTCACCCAAAATCTTTAAATAAATAACTCCTTGTACTCTGAAATAAATACATCAAGTATTGAAAGAATCAGTGGAACTGTATTATGTTCCTAAATAAAAGAACAGGCTTACTTTGAATTACGCTATTCTATCTGTTCTTTTTACCCTTAGAAAAAAGTCTCCAATTTGAAGCAATAAATTACCTCCAGCATTGAAAGTCCTCAAGCTAATGATGTGCCCAAAACAAAATGATACCAATTTTATCTGGAGGCTCAATAAATAAGTAAATAAAAGGTTGAAAAAGATGTTACCTAGCCGTGTACCTAGAGGCAAATGTAATTGTATCTTTTCTTCTCGTCTCCATTTCTTTTCATCATCTGAAAATCAATAAGGAGGGAAATTGAAATTCTCTGCCTTGGACAAAGGTGGTTAATAAATATCCGCCTTTAAACTCCCAGGGGTAAATAGATTTCAGATGACAGATGAGACGACGCAAGTTTAAAGGTACGTAAGTTCTACATTTTTGTTTCTAAACTTACAATTTGATACTTCGATTTAATATACGTTTAGATGGTGCCGATTCTGAACAAAAGAGTGCAAAGTAATATAGGAATCGTGTTATTTTCCTTCAATTGTAATCAATGTTTTCAGCAAACAGAAGAAATGCAATAGAAGTAAAGCTTCCTCTTTAGACTTTTTGTTGTTGTTGTTTTAAAGTTTATTTTTACTCTTTTTCTGTTCTTTCGTCGTTGCTTTAAATCGTGAAATCGGCTTTTCAACTTAGTGTCACACATATTTCAGCTGTAATAAAATTTATTTCCTAAAAAAAATAATAAAAAGAAACAAAGTAGAAACTGATTCAACACTTTAATTTACATAAAAAAGTTATTTTTAATACTTTACAAACGGTATATTGTGCGAAAGAAAAGCTGGTTCTGGTGCTCTAACATGCACTCTGTCACGAATCTTTTCTAGAAGAATGGACAATTTAGAATTAAGAGTATCTAACAAATTATTAATTCGAAATGCAACAAAAAGTGAAAAGAAATTTTACTTCATTTATTTATAATTTTTGTTTATTTTACTTTGAACCTAAGTAATAATTGTTAGCTGTTTGAAAATATTTCTATTTAGATGAATAATTTCAAGTGAAATTTGAATGTTTGTGCGGTTTTGGATTTAAAGGGCATTGTGTAAAACTTAGTATGATATTTTTTTATCAATTGTTTTTTAAGTCATTCACTTGAATGCGCTTCACGACTGGATTTATTTGTTGAATCTCACCGTGGGGCATCATGAGTACGTGTATGGAAAGCAGCTGTGCAAACAAGCAGGTATCTGGCTGATACAGAAATGCTGTGGGATCGAATCATTTAACTGAAATGAGGCAAAGTATCTTTTACAGAAGGTATTGAGCCATGGTGATGAATAGAATTGTGGTCTTCAGTACTCCAACGTTAGTTCTTACCTCCAGCTGTCCAGTGGATGATGTTTAAAAAAGCCATGAATATTCAAGTAAACAGTGGGTAATCCCTCTTTGTAATTGTTAAAAACTGGGAAAACTGCATAAACGATGTATACTTACTTTGAAAGAGTTGATTTTCATTATCTTTTTAATCTTTAAAAACATCAATATGATCTAAATAATAGCATTTCTTCAATTAAATTAATGAAAAAAATCCCGTCTATTCAAACTTTTTGATTTGCATTATTTCTATTCTTGTCTATAGATAGTGCTAACAAGGCTTACGATGCATATATATATCAATTATGGCAGATGCATATATATATCAATTATGGCAGATGCATATATATATCAATTATGGCAGATGCATACATATATCAATAATTATGCTTTGAAAATATTTTTCCCAATTACTTGACAATTTAGACTACTTTAAATATTTTACTGCAAGTCTAAAGCAATTTCCTCTAGCTTTTAGAACAGAGGTATTAAACTCAAATAGTAGGTTGGGCCAGACAAGCAAAGCTTAAGCTTTTGTGGATCGAAGGAAACAACCCTTCAATTTTTATATAAATTTATTTTGAAAACGCAATAAAAATTTACTTGGTGCCTTATCAAACCTTAACTTTACCCTATATTTCTGTATTAATTTGTTCCTTTGCTTGCAATTTTAATCTAAAATCGAACATTTTGTTCCATGAAGAATAAATCTCGCAGACATGATAAGTGAGAAAATAAATCGGTATCTTGATTTTTGGCTTTTAGAAATTGACATATTTCTTCTTTCATGCCTCTGAGTTCTTGAAGATAGCTGAAGCGGAATAACCAACATACTTCGATACAGTAAAACAAATTAAACAACTCACTTAAGAAAGCAGAGAACTATTGCTGACTTTGAATTGATAATTTTAAAAGGCTTTCAACATTTTCCTTCTTTATTACCTTTTTGTATAATAATGCTTATTTGCAGTGCTTGTGATAGATAAGAGAAATTGTTGAAAAATTCACTTAGTTCATTAATGCGATTAAAAATATTTTGCGCATTAGTAGAGTCACAGGAATAATCCATTAAAAATTCTTAAATTCTTAGCTTCACAACCTAACGAATTTTAGGTGCCTTCCCCTAGATGCTGTTTTCTAGTCACGAGCAATAGGAAAGCATGAAAATTATAGAGATATTTTTGTTTTGATCTAATTATTTTAATTAACGACTAGATTTGTTATCTTTTTCCTTAAAAGGTATTTCGAAGTAAAGGGATTATTTGAAAAGCTTTCTAATTTTTAGGACAAACCATTTCTGCAGATTTAATGAAACACGGTTTTTTTTATTGCAATCGCCTTTGGCAATAGGTTCGCAGTGAAACTATACGTTCCGTCAAAATGTAAACATGCGCTATCGCTTCACATTCTTGGGATCTTTCTATTTTCTTCCCGCGTCTTTAGGCTTATTATTTCCCTGCATCCATCATGTTTTGATTTATGTCATTCATAATGGCTTTTAATGTTTCACTAATAGGATTACTATTTACTAAGAAGATTATTTTGCCCTTTATTTGCCAGAAAACATCCCAGTTTGTTTCAATAAAGATATATTGAATTGAACTCAAAGCATTAATATTTAATTCAAAATGATTTGGTATTCATTCATTTGGTATTTAATTCAAAATGAAAGTTACTGGATGTTGTTTCTGTGACTTCAAAAAGTGCGTAGTAAACTTTTTAAAAAATATCTGTGTTCATTCGAATATATATATATATATATATATATATATGAATATTTTAAAACTAAACTATAATGGTACGTACATTCTGATCAACATCCAGTCAACCGCTTGATGGATTTAGTTATACTTCTATACATTAGATACTCAACGAAATTATCTATTTAGTTTTTCATGTTTAGAACTTATCGTGTGAATCGTATTTGTACTTTAAAAAATAGTCAGAGGACAAATCTTTAAATTTGGTGTCACGACTAAGTTCAAAATTTCTTCCTGCTGGCTCAGAACATTTTTGATTTATTGTATTCTCAGGCTGACAGATTGGCACAATTCCAAGAATGCCTTTTTCGAATTCAGTCAGAAACATGGAGATACAAAATTTCGATTTCAAATTTTTATTTCAATATAATACTTTTTTCTTTGTGTACTTTGTAAATTGCTCAAGAATCACTTTTAAACATAGCGACACATAGGATAACATTTATATTTTTTGTATTGTTAATTACATTTATCATAATACAGAATGGGAAATGTATAAATTATTAATGAAAGCTATATATTTTCGGCAGAAATAGAATCTCGCAACATGAAAATTTCCTATGAGCATATGAAAAGCCGTTTTATATTCCAGTATTAAAAAATCACAGTTCCTTTGCCAAAATATTTTAATTTAGTTGTATTTTATGGAAAAAACCTCTCTAAAACTCAAACTGAAATTAAAGAAAAAATTTGGATTACTCCTTACACTGATTCATTAAATTCATAGCTCAGCATCAATTAGTGTAAAAGTTATAAAATCAATCTCTGTCATTGAAATTTTAATTAAATATCTGTCGGATGTCAATAGCAATACCAAAAGTCAAAGTTTTTAAAAGCAGTAAAGCTTTAAGTGAATTTTTCTGTTCTATATTGGATAAGTTAATCAAAATAAAGGAAATTCTGCAGCTTTTAAATGAGGTAAAGAAGTTATGAATCAAAATGCTGAAGTCTTCAAAATGTTCAAGCTCAAGACCACTTTATGATAATCTTTGATAACTATACTATATATTGACTTTTGCCTGATCATAATAAAGTACAGAAAATATATAAAGAAGAAAATATTTTTGGGGCACAAAAGTAAATTTAGACACTTTTTCTAACAAGTAATAACAAGGTAAAATCGTTTATCCATAAAATATTATAATTTTTCAGTTGAAATTAAATGTTGACTTGACTTTTTCTACTTCATTATGCGTTTGCAGTGTTGTAGTTTCTTATAGAACTAAATACAGAATTATAATCGTCGTATTTCAAAAATCGTTGAATAAATATTTATAAACAGGCACCGAAAAGATGCATAACGACATCTATTTACTCGGTTCTGTTTTATTCATTATGAAATGAAATAAAAGAAATAAATTTGTTCGAAAATAGAGAATTTATATTATTTCATTAAGAGGTAATAGTGGTCACTTGATGCAGATATTCTGCCGAGTCTTGAAATAAATATACAGACACACATAAATTTGATTATTTCTTAATTTTTTTCAGAACTCGAAAGACTGGAAACTATTTACTGGAAATAAACAGAGCAAAATAAAGTACACGGAGGAGTAAAGTTCATGAAAATCTTGCTGTCTGCTCACGTCTTGAATGATGAAAATTTCAAGAACTTGACTGAGAAGAGATAAAAATTCAATTTTTCGCTTTTAGAAAAATGTATAAAACACTCGTTTTTCCTAAAAGTTTATCGTTCAGGTAAAGAAATAAATATTTTCTGCTAAAAATATTGCCTCGAAGACAAACGCCACTTGTTTAAATTCTGTATTTGCCCATGGGAAATTCTGAGTTTCCAAAATAGAAATCGGGGATTTTCTATTTCAGATTTCTCTGAATTTATAAAGTAAAAGATTTACTTTAACACTCATACTAGAAAATATTTTTGAAATCCTTAAACGGTAGTTCTTTCTAGGTATTAGTATTGTTTTTGTTCAAAAAATGCTGTAAGTCTAACAACTAAGAAATTATTTTGAATTAATGATTTTTATACATCAATGATTGAATCTATGACTAATAAAATGTTTATTAAACAAAGACAATACTATGCTTGATAGCTGAAATTTATCAAAACCTATAGTCTCAAATTATGCAGTTTAAAAAAAAAAACCACCTTCACTTTAAAAAAAATTAATAAGGCTGGGAAAGGCAACTTGTAAGTGGCTGATAATAATTTTACATCAAAATCACTGGTATATCTTTATTATTCACTGGCATCAGACAAAATGAGGTTTTGTATACCTTAATGAGGGCGTTTTAATATAGAAACTGGAAAAAATTGTTTTTAGTGATACATTTATTATATAAGTTTAGTTCAGTTTAGTTATAGTAAAATCCCGTTTTAAAATAACACGAATGCGCTATTCTGAAACGGACTTCGGAATTTTGAAATATGGTCAGATGAAGAGGGCGATACCTATGATGACATATTCCACTCATCAAATTTCTAAACCACACAAAGCGATAAGCCTATCAGCCCCGTCGCTTTTAATATATACCAGGCCCGGTACATTCAGAATATTTGGAAACTTCTGGTTTTCGTATTCGATGCCTTACTCTCAGGACACAACGCCAATTTAGTATAAGTTTAATAATTAATATTCTTAGCACGATGAATTTCATTTAACGCTTTCGCAGCTGACTTGTAAGCATACCCAACGCAATAGATGTAAAGTTCAGTTTTGATTAACGCACATGAGCCATTCTTAATCAATGAATCGATAGTATTCCCATCATTAACATCTGCTGAATTGGTGAGTTATTCTTTTTTCATTTTCGAAGCTGTTGTTTTCTTCCTGCTCAAGAATGGAAAGAATGTATTCCATAATATCAATGTTTTTCATTTCATCAAGTGCATACTTTTCTTTTATATGTAACATGAATTTTCGACTCCATGTTCTATTATATGCTTCGCATCTAAACAAAATACAGGAAACCCCTTACTCACGGCGACCGTTAATTTTAAGAGAACATCGCGTTGGCGAAGTATTTCATATTTCATGTTATATTTTAATATACATATTTTTAAGAATAAAAAGTATCCGAACATTCAGTGTGAATTATAGTAGTTCGATATTAGGATACAGACTTATTTCCCTGCCTCGTCTTCGTCTGACTTGATTTCATCAGTCGTTGCATTTTGAGTATAATAAATTTTATTACATAATTTACAGAAAAAATATAACAATAAAAACGAAAGTAAAAATTCCGCTTTGAAGTTTATATCCAAAAAAGGAAATTATTTATTACAATTTTAACATTGCCAAAAGCGAATGAAAATTGAGAACTTCATATTTATTTCACAATTAATTTTGAAAATTTTTATGAGAATAAAATTTCCTAAATTTTTTTTTTTTTTTTTTTTTTTTTTTTTTTTTTTTTTTTTTTTTTTTACTTTTTAATTTTCACGCGTAAGTGAAACGTTGTAATCATTAAAAAAATTTCAAAATCCGACCTTCCTGAGTCCGAAAAATGAATTTTTGGCATTATAACCTATCTGTCGGTGTACTTGGTAAATCAATAAAGCTATACTGCTGAATACTGGTAGATGAAACAATAGTCAAATTTGCAGGTATCTATAAAATTTCCAACGAAATCCGTACATAGTATACTTGTATGGCTGCCTTTTATATTAAATACGATCTTGATAGCTATGAAGTGCAAAGAACTATATTTGAACTATAAAATTTGGTCCACAGATTTAGCCCTAAAAATATATACTTCTAAAATTTTGGGCCAAATGTATCAAATGGTTGAGCATCTGTTGGTCTTTACTTTCGCACGCTTGTTAGTGCAATAATTCACAACCCAATACCTGAAATCAATAAAAATCTTGTATATTACCTTGTGACAACAACTTTTTCCTTATTATATATTGGTGTGGGCAAAACGGTGTCCAAAAGGCATATTCTAGCTATAGTTTTAATCACAACGCTATATTCACGCCTGATATCTTTATTTCTTAATTATCCTTCATCAATGCTGTTTAAAATATTCGGGGTTCCTACTCAAGGTCTCTTATTTTAGCAGAGGAGGTTCTTAATTTTGTTAAGAATTAAGCCTTTATATGAGAGCATGTGAAGATGTTCCAGGGAGAACGGATTATTTTATATTGATTTAAAATAATTGTGAAAAAAACATTTCGAATTAATTTTTAAAAAATTACAAAATCTTAAAAAGATCGCTTTTTCTATTGTGCACCAACTGACTCGGAAAAAAAAGATTTTTAAATCATGCTATAGCATGTCAGCCCAAAAATATTTCTAGGTTAAAAAAAATAGAATAAAACATACGGATTTCGAAAAGGAACTTAAATTTCCAATGCATCGAAACTTTCTTGTCCTTTGCATTTTTAAAAAACTCGACGCATCTCGGGAGAAACTATTTGAAAGATGTCGTTTAAAAGGTGCAAATGGAACTGCCATTTCCCATTTTGAACGATTCAGCCCGGGAGAGTTCTTCCATTAATTCAGTTTCTGATTTAATTCGAGCACTGGCGCGTTAGTGGTGTCGAACCAGTCAGGAGCGACATCAAATAGAGCTTACGACCATTCTGGGAGAAATATATATACGTAGCATTTAGAGATTAAATATTTCTCCCGTGATAATTCCATTAAAAGCCGTTATTAGTTAGCTATTTAATGCGAGAATTGATAAAGGTGATAGCAAGGAATGGACGTACTGTAGTGTGGAAATGAGGTGCTAGCTGTGTTAATTGATGCTTTTAATGTTACTTCCTTTATGTATTATGGTACTAAGTATATGTGCCATTAAAAGGCACGCTGGAATGGTTTAGTTTGAATAACATTTTTGCATTGAAAGAGAAAATATATATATTGTGGATAAGCAAGAGTAGAATTAAAATATAATTGAAATTGTTGTGAGTGAATTTAAATGAATGAAAGTGATTATATTCCGCTTATTTCAATTGCTACGGTTAATTGTTTTTTTTACATTGAAGGATATTATTGTAAGGAAAAGTGAAATTCTTATGTTATAAAACATGAGAAGTGGAATTTCTTTAACGCAATAAAATTAATGGGCAGTGTTTAAATTCTTATTATCGAGTTCATTTGCTAAATTTATGAAATAAAGTATGAAATGATAAGAATTGTTGAAAGCATAGATAAGTTCATAAATGAGGATTCAGTTTCGGAAATAAATTGTTTACGCAACTGACTTAGATTTTAATTTCACCTTTGCTGTCAGAAGAATGTTCATTCTTTAATTTGGATTCTATCCATGGATTATGTAATAAAAATAAATACAAATGCATTCAAATTGCAGAGCATCAAATATTGGATATTTATTTGCATCTTAGGTTATTAGACCTATCAATTTTTTGTAAGTAAAACAAAAGATTAATGGGAGTATGAATCAGAGAAAGCAGGTAATGGGTCTTATCTTATGACTGTGCTTTTAACCAGCCTTCTTGAAAAATTGGTAGCTCGAATTGCGTTTTGTCAATAATTTGGTCACCTCGATCAATCTGGCTGTTGGAGAGTTTTCTATTGGTGAAACACATATGTAGAAATGAAGCGTTTCAGTACCCCTGCAAATTTTCCTAGAATTATTCGCCTTTTTAATAATGTTAAGTCAGAATAGCTGTGTCAAAACACTTACCCTAGACTCAAGTCCTTGGTACAAAATACTGGAATAAATGAGATCAAAAACCCACATCGAAATGTAATAAATAATGATGAAAATATGTACGATTTATTGCATCGAATTGATTTTCATCAATATGTGGTTTAGTCTACTTCGCTAATAAAAACAGCAATAATTTCGTTAAATAAGAATAAAAGAAATCCGGAAGATACTAATAAAAAAATTTCTTAAATTTAATAGTAAGGTTGCTGCATTTTAATGGTAAAATGCATATCGCAAGCAGAAAAAATCTAAGCACTGATTAAAATTTTAGATAACAATAGTTTCTTATCTTTTTATTGGAATATGTTTAATTGAAATACATTGGTAAAAAATAGAAATACGCAACATTTTTAATTGATCAAAGTTCCGCTGAATCAGCAATATGTGGCTTTATCTACGTACCAGAATGATATTACCATCTCAGTTCCTCTGTCAGCCATTTTTCCTTATTATAAATAGCCGAAAAAATCCAACCCCAGTCCTAACACGGGTACTTTAATCAATTACTAAATATCCATTACAGGTACATGTATTCTCCCCATTGAAAGCATTCGGCGATCATCAAAAATGGGGACAACATAACCATATCAGCATCCTCAATAAAAATGAGAACTGGGCAGATGAATAGCCTTATGAAAGTTACCTCCGACTTACTGATTCCAATCATCATCACAACGATATAAAGAACGGGAATGAAGCCTAAATTTTAATGGTCATCGTCCACCGTGTTGCAACGCCCTCTCTTTGGAGGAACAGCTTTCATGATAGTTGGTATGAAATTACCATAAGTGTAAGCAGGTTCATTTCAATTTTTTAATAAGCGAACTGTAATCTTATTTGAAAACAGACTACAATTCGAATGCCAACTTTTTATTCGATCGAGGTTCAACCGACCTCGCAACGATTCAATACGAAACTGTTCTATTCTTTCAATAGTTGATCCCATGTCAGCAGGGTTACAATAAATTTAATCGTTGAAGGCAAGTCAGCGCATGATAGCAACATTCTTTAATAAAGAACACCAACAAAGCGGTGACGGTAGTGGAGGAGAAAAGATTCATAGCTTTGATGTATTCACAGGGAAACAAGAACTGATCACCATATGTGAAGCTTCTCATTTCACATACGAGTTACTTTCATTAAGACGACCAGTAAAACAAATAAAACTCCATCTATTCTTAAGATATAACGTCATACGAAATGATCAGACAACCAAGCGAAGCAATGCAGGCATAGCGAGTCACTCTGAATAGGCTCATTACGAGCATTTCGTGTGTGTTTTCCCAAAAAATACTTCCAGTAATTGCTGAGTTTGGCAAGTAACCAGCCACCACTTTATTAATTTGCCACCAATGACAGCTGAGAATTATGTACTTATCCTCGTTCTCAATAAGGCCTTCTGGGTATTAGAGGAAAATATTTTGAATTTTAAACTTCTACGGTTATGAAGACAGGAAACAGAAAAAATTTGAAGGTGATGTGAAAAGTATAAAGGTAAATCAAAAAAGAACATAGCAGTATTTATAATTTGATGCATTTTTCTGCTAGTGGAATAGTATGCAGACACAGAAGGGGATATTTTGAAAAAGGACTAAAGAACTAAGGAAATAAAGAAGAGCAATATGATGCTATTCGTTATTTTGTTGCGAAAGGTATTAGATTTAAAGAACTGCATCGAAAAAGGATAAAGTGTTTGGAAAACACTTACTGCTATTAATTTGTGAGCAGAAATAGAACAATTTTTTCGCATCTTTTGGAGCGGTTTTTCTTCAAGATAATACAAATCATTTGCATATTGAAAAAGTAAAAGTAGAATTGTTGGACAATATTCGAACACTCATCAAACATCCCCGATCTATCACCATGAGTTTGATATGATCGTGCAGCAAAATCATCGCCATTATTAGAAAAGGATTTCAATCTTATTCAAACAAATTATATGAACAAAATGTTCATCACTTGATAAACCAGTGAAATAAGTGCTTACGTAATTTTACTAATTATTTTTAAAAAATAAACCCTGCCAATTCATTCTGTGGGCTCTGTTCTGTTTTTGTTTGATTCGTCTTTTTAACATTGAACTAATACATTTTATAACAGAACTTACAATGAAAAAGTTATAGCGAAGTTCATACATACATACAACATACATCTTAAAACTATCGCTAAATATTTGAAGGCTGTTTTAAACAGAGTGTTTGAAAGGAGAGGATAATTTATCCAAAATTTCTTAGAGGAGGAAATGTTGAAAGTGAATTTGTGATCATTGAATACATATAGTCCTTTATCTTTCTTTTTTCTTCAAATACTGTCCTTAAAACTCTTTTAGTGAATTAATTATAAGCTCAAGTGGCTGTTCTGTACATTTATAATCAAAAGGGTATCTTAAAGTGAAAGGAATAAATTCTAAGATTAAAGTGCTTTCGTTACTTGATCTAATAAGATATTTGAGATAAAGATAAAATATGTTGCACTTAAAAGTTTGTTACTGATTAAATTCTTATTAATTTTTCATTTCTGTTTAGTTAGTAAGCTTGTCTTTTGAACTAAAAGCTTTTAAAAGAATGATAATGGAAATTCACTTTAACCTATCCTTAAACTATTATCCTTTTCATCTTTGGAAGAACGGGAATCACTTTTTAAATATATTTCGTTATTTGTTTCTGTCATCAGTTATACATTTATAAATAATCTGAAAATGAAGCATCTGTACAATAAAAATATTATCTCTAATTTAGTTTCAGTATGTTTCAAAGGATTTTGTTAAATTGACTTTATTTTATAAAAGATATTTTGTTTCTAGATAATTTAACGATGATTATAATTTTACGCAAAGTGAAGAAGAAAAAACTGAATGTTAATAATTAAGAATAAAATGGAACAAAGTCTTCACTATAATTTAAAAAATATAAATTGGTGTATACTTTACTGTCAGACAATCAAAAAGACCACGGTGGGTTTGTGGTAAGGTTTCGGGGGTGGAAGGCTCCAAATTCGGAATTCAAATCTGCTAAAGTTTGGAGAGGAACTCAGATATCGTCCTCGTCAGCTGATCGGGGTTCAAAATTAAGAATATCCCTTCCCCCAAGACAGTCCTCGTTTTGCAGTCAAATGGGAGTTGAATGTATCTAAACACCCCTTGATTAGGCTGTGCTGGATGAATTTCTAATGACAGGACATATTTCATTTGGGAGGGATTGGTGCATAGATGTATAATGGACATTTTGTAATTAAATTTTGTATAATTATTCCTTGACTCAGTCATGCAGTACCCGATTTTCTTGACAGATAGAGATACATAAGCTGACGTTAAATTAATTATGTGAATGCAAGTGCTAACTCTCAAACTTTAATAATCTTGAAATATAATGCCAACAACTCAAAGCTAAAATTTTTTAAAAACTTCCTGAAACAAATGATTTTACTGTTGGTGGCATTCCTTTTCATCATTTGTGAATTTATCTTGGAGTTAGATTAAACAAAGGAGTGAAATTGGTTTATTGAGCTTGATTTGGCAACAGAATATACATTATTGTACCTTCTCCTTCACCGTATAATAATGGTCCGATGATGGGTCGAACCTCCTACGCAAAAGGATTGTTGCATTTATTAATAATGGATATTTTGCAACTAAATTTTGCATAATTATCGCGACAATTCGGTCATGGAGGGCAAGATTGTTTAGGATAGACTGAAGGGTATCATTCATAAATGCATCAATTATATGAGTGATCTTGATAATTTAAGGTCGTCGATAAACGTGAAAAGTCGATAAGCTATAAGATATCAATTGCATACTTTTTAAAGTGATCATAGGTTGTAGGTATCGAATTGGTTGTATCTTAAAAAACGATAAAAGAAGAGAGAACGGGATGGTGGAGAGCTTCCGGACCCAAATGCTGCAGTTTATTAATATAATACCAAGTGAATGGTTCATTGTTAAGAAATGACGGATTTATTTGTCTTATCGTTTCAGTGTGTCTGATTGATTAATTAGGGTTTAATCGCGTAAGAGCCACGTTTGGCTAAGCTATGTCAAATCAAATGGTTGTAGAGAGGGAGCGTGAAACTGTTTTCTGTCACAAAGGTTGAAAGCTGAGAATTCGCATGTGAGTATAATATTATCAAGAAAACAATTGTGAAAAGAGAAATGCTTAGCGATTTGAAAAATGCAAAAAATATTTCTAAAAATTTATATGATAAAAGATGTACTCAAAAACTGAAATAATTTAGATCAATAAAGTAGATCACCTACTTCTGAAAGGAAAATTTAATTTTAGAGAAGATTTCATACAATTATTATTAAGTCCGTTTTTTATTTTCAATTGCGACATAACAAAAGGCAGATTATATGTGTTGTTCCTACTACTTGCATTTTCTTTTAGACTGTAAATTTTCTTCCACTAATGATGGATTTTGTTTTGGAGTATCTTGGATTATATATAAGTACCTTGCTAAGCAAACTCGAAAGTTTGATAAAGAAGATTACCTCAAAAAAGCAAACATTATTTCCCGGAAGATTTCCTGCAATTATCGTAATATAGTTTCATTAAATTTAGAAACGACAAATTGATGATAATAAGTGCTATTCTTACATGTTTTTCTTTCAAATGGTAAATTTTGTTCACAAATGTTCAAACTTTGTATCATTATTCCTTTTATTTAAAAATTTTCTCTCTCTAATGAAGAATTTTGTTTTAAGGCTCTTATTATTTGTATTCTAAATTATTTAAAAGTATCTTACTAAACAAAAGCTAAATGAGTAATTTTTCCAAGAACTAACTGCTTTTAACAGAGAATTACATTACTCATATATCTACTAAAAACTCTAACAAGAATCAACAACCTTAAATATTTATCTGGATGTGAGACCGCTTTTGAAATGAGTAATCCTTTTAAAAATAAATTTGTTTTAAATAGACAGCAAGAAAAGAAAGTTGTAAATAGTAGATTAAAATATTAAACTTCTAGGGTTATCAACAAAAAATCTATTGTTAAATAGTAGATAAAGCAGTGTATTGATCAATACAGATAATTAAGCAGAATATATAAAATCCTGGTTTCAAGAAGCTTCGTCAGATTAACATTGCTTCGTGACAGTATAGGGAAGCCAAGGATACACGAGGGGATTTTAGATTGCAGTCAGACGACGAGGATGACATCCTCAATGAAACTTCTATGTACGATTAATGTTACCACCTTGTAAGCGGGTCTGGTGCACATTAAATCTGTCGGGGCCAAACGTCCTCACTCTGGTGTGGAAGTTTGGAGAGGAGGTGTCAGCTCAGGTGTCGTCCTCGTCATCTGACCGGTTCAAAATTATGAAGTCGGTCCCAAAATAGCCCTCGTGTTGCTTCAAAACGGGACTTTAATATAATTAAACTAAACCAAACGAGTAATATTAGAACTTTAGTGGTCACCACACCAGCATCCGGTGAAATTTTCTATGGAATTTGATTTCATTATAGCAAACATGCAACTTCACAGCTGAGACTCTGGCACCAAGCCAAAGAAAGGGGCTTGTATCTGTTTGTGGGTAACGCATACAAAGCGACTGAAAATGCTGGGGGATTTGCGCATTTTATTGTCCTCAGTGATACAGATGGTAATATATTGGTCAATTTATCTTTGTATTTCAGTTGTTCTAACTCAATAGACATGATAACGATTTAATTTAGGTACAATTTTTTAAATCTTAGAAAATTAGTTTGGAAATGTATGGATTTTTATTTACTATCATACGCTATTATTTTCAAGCGGATTTAATTATATTCATTTTGTTATTTATACATAATGTAGTAATTAAATAAATTCAATGAAAAAGATAAGAATTAATTCATTATATCTGGTAAGCGAAAAGTTATCCTTTTATTTTATTATTCTTGAATTTGTATTTTTTTTTATAAATGTATATTTATCTGGTAATCATGTTACCGGATGCCCACACAGACCAAAAATAGGATGAAAATTCTGAAAAGTACAAGCGTAAGAACAAATCTCTGCTCAACTAGCACCACCGTTTCTGTCCCTCGAGGAATGGGGAGCCACATCCAATTACAGGCAATTACGCTAGCAACATTTTTAATCTCCCTTCTTGCGGTCCCTCCTCCGGTAGGCAGCTGCCTAGTCGGAAATCTGAGACTATTCCAGAATGATCAAAACTGAGAATAATGTATTAAATTACTGATAAAATATACAACCGATTTAACAATCTAGATAATTTCAATACCCTCAGGGAGCTCAATATATGGAAATATGAGGGAAAATGTCACCGGAGTGTTTAGGCAGTTCTTGCTTCTGTCAAGAAATATTGTTGGCCATAAGTCCGATGATGGGATGAACCTTCTTAGGGATTGTTGTAATTAATAGATCATGGGCTCTATTATCAAGATTCAGACCATGCAGATTTCGTATGCCTGGGATACTGTGGAGTATATCACTTTAACTGATATATTCAGAAATGAATTAATCTGTGAATAACGCAATAACTTTTTTTAAAAAAAAATTTACTATATTATGTTATCTTTTCTAAACAATGCTCTTGACGAAACAGATATTCCATTGTTTCTTCCATTGATCGACTTAAAATTGAAATTTTTGTAACAGGTAGAAAAGTTTTTTTATGATATTTTACTTATTTTTTGAATTATACACTATTTATCGAATGAAACACGTATTTGATTGAGAGAAACCATTCAAAAGATTTTTGTCATTTATATTTTTTTCTTATACCAGTGAATATGAAGATATTGTAAGTAAAATCGCATTTTTAAATAATGAAAAACAGTAAAATCTCTACATGAGGAAAAAAAGATGAATTAAAAAAAATTATTTTATAAATGATGGCATTTGCTTTCCATTGCAAACTTGCTGTGCTTTATGAACAATAAAAGAAAATTTTTCGTAAAGGAATATTGAATATAAAGCTTTTATTGAATTTTATTTAAAAATCCAGTTAATTGTAAGTGCTTAGTATAATATAAATTTCCATTTAGGAATATAAAAAGCTTTTCTTTTTTCAGAAACAGACAATGGAACTGTTGTAAACGCCAAGAAAATTTAACTTCAATATTTTAATGAATCTCTATATTTTAGATCTCCCTAAATCAAAATCAATAAAAAAATAGCAAAAAATTTGGAAGTCGATATTTTTATTTGTCTGTGAATACGAAACTTGAAAATGGAACTAAACAGAAGTTTGTTATTTTTATACAATTAGAATAAATTTCTGTGGAGTATAACTTCAGAGTATAACACTATAACTTTAGTATGAAATGAAACAGATGGATGAAATCTGACATATTGCTTTATTACTTGAAGTGTAAGTCTAAATCCTGTTTTAGGCCAAATATTTCACAAAATTGAGCACCGGCTGAATTCAATAAGTATGTATTTGAATGGAATAATTTAAACTGCATGCCTGTTTATCTACCCGTGTATTGTAGAGATGATAACTCAAAAACACAGGACACTAGAAAGATAAAATTTACTAAGCGGTAATGACTTTAGATTGGTTGGCCTAGGTCAAATTTCAAATTTAAATTACAACTTAGGGGAGACCTAAAACAGGCATTTAATTCTCATTCGTGCCTACGCTGTAAACAAAGTACGTTGTATTGCGCCAGTATATCAAAAAGTGAAGAAAGAGCACATCTGATTGTTGTCTTTTTAAAGTTATTTTATTTTGTTTAAATGAAATCTGTCTCAATTACTCTTTATTCCAACTGTTATAATTTAACACGAAGTCAAACGGAATGAAAAGAAATTGTCAAGATCCCCAATGCGATTTTATTTACTTATTTGAAAATACAAGAAAAAGAGAACACAAAAAGAAAAGAAAATACAAGAATAAGTCGTGTAGAGCTGGATGACCCCCGCTTTTGCGGAATCACTTCAGAGACTGATATTGGGGCTCGATTGTAGTTGATATTTTTACCTGGTAATTTTATACCTCGTACGGGTGGCAACTTATTTCTTTTTCGTTGAAGTGTATTAAATGCTAACTAATAATTGATATAATATTTAAAGACTGTTATCTCTACCCAATTTTCACGTTACCTATTGCTTTTATTTTTAATTTTACAATTGTACTTAGTTAGTTTTTTAAAGCATTTTTAACAGTAATAAGTTTTATAAAACTTAAAATATTGATTGCGAGAGTTTGATTTTTATTGCATTAAATTAAATTTACAAAGTAAATTTCAATTTACATTGAAAATACCATCTAGATCAATAAACTCGTCGGAGCGAACTAAAACATAATTATTGATTTGGCAGAAGTATACTAAATGTTGGTATTTACCTGATTATATAACAATAACTGCATTTCTTAATGCTCAAGGGTAATTGATTTTCAGTATGCTACTGAAGAAAATTGTGCTGATTTTTTTAAAAAAAGAGCAGCATCAGAAGAAGAATAAATAAGATAAAGAAATTCAAATAATCAGCAAACAAAAGGTTTAGGTAGAAATCAAAAATATAGTTTGAATCATGATTCAGTAATGTAAAAAGAAGGGATCCAAGATGATAAATTATTTAAAAAGGCTGTTTCATCAACTTTTCCGCTATTGTTGTCTTTTGAAATATTCTAAATACACTATCATGGCAGAAATGGGACGAACAAGTAAATATAGCATTTCCTTTTTACTTAACAATTTCATACAATTCCCCTATCTGTAAAGCATATTGTGAATTCATAAAATATCTATGCCGGATGAATTACATATGCACCTTTTCTTTCCACGTCATTTACATTTTTTGAGTTTCAGCGGCTTGGATCACATTAATAATAGGTAACTATTCTCAAACAAGTCCAAGAAAAAGTCAAACAGAAGAAAACTCAGTTTCCTTATGTTTTTTTATCTCCAAATACAATAACTCAGGAAAAATTCTTCAAAGAACGAAGGAAATAACATTTGAGACATTTTTATTTGATTACTTGAATATCGTTTTCGGAAACGTGCATCTTTATTTGAGAAACCTAAGCCTATTGGCTTTTCAATACCTTGATCTGAATAAAATCTTTTCTATTCATCAACGGCGCATTTTCACCAGTAGTACAAGCAGAAACTCGAATTACTTCTGCAGTAAAAAAAACATTACACGTTATTCAGAAGAAAATAGAAAAAGAAAACTTTAAGAAAAGAGTCTGCACCATTTCCGTCGCGGGGAAGAAAATTACTTTCACTCGAAACCCATAATTATGTTTTCTCAGGCTTTTCTTTCTGTTGTTTTGGTCAATCTTCACCCAAAGCCGACTCCTTATCTTGATTCATATTGCCGCCTTTTTGGAAGTGTTGTCATGTTTCCTTCCGCTTTTTTATTGTTTTTTATTAGATTTCCAGCTTCTCATCTTCCTTTTTCTGACTGACGCCGTCTCCGTGATTGCGACATGTCTTCTTTAATCTTATTACTATTTTCAGATCGCAAAAACTGTTTCAAGGTTATGTTTTTAGTTTCCTAAGGATATTATTTTCTCGACGAAGTAAGCATTTACTGGTTATTTATGATCTTATTTCTGAGAAAGAAGAGACGGACTCTTGGAAATTGAGATCTGTGCTCGAACTTAGTATTGAATTATCAGAAATGATGTTATTTCGCTTAAAGAGATGAGCTTACATATTCAGATTTGTAAACTTGTGTGATGTAAATGCTAATTTATCAAGAATAGTGATATTATTTCAAGGTATGAAAAGATGAAATTAAGAATCTAGATCTGCCTTTTAGGATACACCAAGATGCAATTCAATACTGAATTGTAGGGAGTGATGATAATATTTCGAGGTATGATAGGACGAGAGTAGACATACAGATCTGTATGGTAATTTGATCGTTCTAAATTAGTTCTGGCTTATAAGGAATAATAATGCTATTTAGAGGTATGAAGAGATGGAAGTATCCAGGTCTCTATTATGGTGTATTGAAAAGTACAATTTAAGTCTGAATTGTTGGGAATAATGTTGTTATTTCGAGGTATCTTGAGACAGAAGCAGTTGTTCAGATTTATATGTTAGTATGCTAAAAGCTCCAATTTTACTATGAATTATCAAGCATTATGATGTTATTTTCAGGTATGGAGAGATATAATTTCAAAAATCAGTATTTCAACATGCTGCGAGTTTAAATTAGAGCTGAATTATCTTGAATGATGATTCTACAAAATTAGGTAGGTTTGATGATATAGAACCAGATATTCAGATCCATATGTTAGTAAGCTGTAAGGTGAATTTAGCACTGAAACGAGAGAATCATGAAACTATTTTGAAGTATAAAGAAACATAATTATTTGTATTTTAAAATGTTCAAAGCTAATGATGAATGATCAGAAACATTACTTTTTACTTTCTGGAGTACGAAGTACACAGTAATCGTCAAGAACTTCAACTTCGCGATGTCCAAGACTTTTCATTAATTAGATCTACATTAATTCTCAAAAATAATTTTCGTAGATAGTGACTGTTCAAAAGGAAGACAATCTGAATATCCTTAAACGTCATAACTAAAAAAAATGCAAAAAAAAAAAAAATCCTTGGCAGGGGGAATTTGCTATGTGAGCTTTAAAATTTGTCTATTGGAATCAAATTTTGGAGCAAACTAATTATGGAAGCAGGTTCTGTTTGAAAATGCATAAGCAATTATTTTTGATACACAACGAAGTTAAACTCAAAACTCTACATACCATAAAAGTATACTAGAAAATTAAGAATAATATATCATAGCATTTGTCATTGCTTTTTCATTTTGAATGGCACTGTTGTTTGCTAATAGTTTTTTCTTCACTTTCCGATAAACGTCAACCATTTGCTGAAATAAAGAAGCGAAATATTTAAAAGAAAGGCGAAATATGATTGCTTTTATCAGTTTGCTTTTTTATCATACCTGAGAGGAAATATGTAGGAATAATACGACGAGACTTGATTAAATAGCTACCGGATATGAATTCTGGTTCCCCAGCAATTCAATAATTTATTAAAGTGATGTGGCATAACAACATACTAAAAGGCTCTTATTTTATTTTATTCTTTAAAAATAACTACCTAACAGAATTTTAAAGTAAATTTTACGGATTAAAAAATAACCCTTCAGTCGGGATACTTTTATTAACAAATTCTTCACACTGTACAATCAAATAAATTTGAATTCATTTGATTTCGTTAGCTAGATTAATACAATTCTTCGAATGAAAACAAAGTCTGTCTTAGGACAGATATAGTAAGTTTAAACCAGAATCATAGGATGACACCTGAATTACACACTTCACATCAAACCACCATAGCATACCATTTGATTCCTAAAAAATTTAATTTAGGTCAGGGTGCCACAAACAGCAAACAATTGGCGTAATTGGTTGTCGAATGCATGGGCTCCGATGCCTAAATGAAGAATTTGACACCAAAACTCTACAGTACGAGTATACTTAAAGAGAGAAGAGAGTTCAGAAAGAGGAGCTCAGAGAAGCATCCATAATTTGTGAATTTTAAAATTTAATTATTTTCCTCTCCAAATTCGTAATATTGAAAGTTTTATTCCTTCTTCAAAAATAGATCTGAATTTTAATTCCCCGGATTGATGTTAAAACATCGTGTGCCAAAAAACATACGCAACGAAAGATTTAAAATTTGGATGCAACAACTGACCCTAGCGATAGAGCTGCAATAGCGATATATAGCGTATTGTGACAACATACAACTACATAACACGTACAATTATTTGAAAACAGATGTAGCTTAGCTAAAAAGGTGTTTAACATAAATAAAAAAATGCAAATTTGAGGCACGATATTTTGATACAACTGTGACGATATGATGAGGGTACGAATTGTTATTTTATTATTTGCATGTGGCATAGGCTGAAATGGAGAGAAGGGAATGCAATGATCAGGTCTTGGTTTAAAAATCATTGTGCTTTTTCTGAAGATTTTCTTTATTCTCTTTTTAGACTATTAAAATAGCAAAAATAGTTCTTAAAAACCAAACCACTGAAAATTCACTATTTTTTTAAAAATTGCTGGATGTTATCAGTCACTGATAGTGAGAACATTTCAATATTGCTTTATTTGTAGATATTATAAAATATTATAATATAGGAATCTGCAATATTGACAGTAATATAATTATCTAACTGGCTGTTTTGAATTAAAAATTATATATTCATAATTCATAACTTCAATCATTGTCCTTAGTCTTGACAATTTCGTTGAATTAGAAAAAAAAAAGGATAACTTGATAAAATTAATAAAATATTTAGTTTTGACTTCAAGAACTTTATCAAGTAGTTGTTTTTTCCATTTATCATTTTAAAAAAATCAAGATTCCAAAACGTGTCGATAAAATATATTCCAATTACTGTCGTATACATCTGTTATTAAGATTGGCATTTCAGATAATGGCCATTGGATGGTACTCTATTATTGTCTTTTCGTTGCTTTATTATGTTAACCCAGCAAAAACAAGGCCTTTTTGAGTGCAAGTGATAAAACAGCTTTATTGTTACACTTTAAACGATATTATGATTCAGTCAGTTTCTTAATACGAAAATTCTTAATCAAAGAACCAGTTTAGTAGTCTTAAACATTTCAATATACAAATGTTTTCAATTTATTTCTTTACTTCATTTATTAATTATTCTAAAATAATCTGTAAATTCGTACCAAAATGTTCTTCTTCCAACAATTGGAAAATGTTTGAATGGATTTTGAGAGATGTTTACCATAAGAAATGTTACTGAGAAAATGTCTTACGAATAATTAATATTTCTTCTCAGAATTTTCAGAATATCAAAGTTAAACATTAAGTTGAATAAATTTGAAATCTAGACAATCGCAGGAAACAGTTTAATGCCATATTTAGATAATAACAAGATTTTTCTTCAAATAACCTCCAGATACAATACAGATCTGTTGTGATACGCACTCTCGTACTCAAACTGTACTTTACACAAATCATTCTCCATAAAGGATACTATGGTAATCACAAATCAGAACTTTTCTGTGCCCTTTAAAGATTTCAAACAAAATGAGCCTGTTCTAGAATTTCAATATATTTTGCAGTGGGGAGTCAGAAAATATTAGACACAATTTCAAGAAAGGGAAGCATAGACACAGGCGAATCTTTTGTATGAAATATGAGATCAAAAGTGAAAATACGATATCTGGAAAAATCGCAGTGACAGAGCATTAGCGAAATGAGCAGAACAATAGATGAAAAGCATGTTACTGCAGGGACTAAATTCTGGGAATATTTCCTTCATTTTATTGGTGAAAAATGTCTGTACAATTTAGCTATTTCTGCTTTCAAATTGTTGAACGCAATATGTAAATATTGTATGCTTTCACAAATTGCCATATATCTCTAAAATTCCTACTGTTTTAATTGAAATTTCGTATGTTTTCTTACGGATTTTTGAAATAGGATATTTTGATATTATAATTACGATAATCAGGAAGTTCATCTCTAAATTACTGCATGGAACTGCAAAAATCATTGGGAAGTAACCAGACAGGAACATTTTCTGTAGAATTATAAATATATGGAATTTAGTATCCTTGCAGATCATGAAATGAAACGAATAATAATGAAATAACTGTATAATCCAAGAGATGCGCATCGATTTCCTAGTAAAAATGAATAAAAATTCTTGGAATGACTCGCATTTGTATTTCGGACAGTTTATTATTAAAAAAAACATGTAATGTAAGCAGAAGGCGTGAATGCATGTCTGAAAGGGAATGAAATCAATTTTAGATGCTATTTATTCACAAGTTACATATTTTAACTACGTTTAGAAATTGTTTTAATTACAGTTTAAAAATTTCTGAATCTCTTATCATGCGACTAACTATCAAATAAATGAATAAAAAAGAAGAAATAAAAGTTTAGTCCAGTATTAATTGTAGGAATCATTTAAAATTAAATTAACTTTTCTTCGCCTTTTTTTAAAACAAATCAGGACGATATAATTCATGCTATAGATTAAAATAAAAATGTTTGAAAAAAATCCTATTCTAAATATATAATATGAAATAATTAAAAATAGTATGATGGGAATATCCATCATCATGCAAATTTAAATATTAAGCTACGAAATCGTCAATGTCCTCTCTAGCAAAAAAATCTCAGATTAGTTATAAGAACAATATCGTATTGTGTAATTTAATTGTGATTATGACATTTGATTTTTTTACATGTACGTTCCTTATTAAGGTCAAAATAAAAAATTATGAAAAATATTTTTTCTGCATTCTTTTCATTAGTTTTGTATGTTTGTACTTAGCATAAATTTCTGTAAAAACTTTGGTTAAATGAAATTCCCTTATCATACTCTGCAAATAGTCTGTCACTCCTATAACACTGTCATAGGAATGACAGTGCTCGGCATTTTTGCACACAAAAATTATAAGTGAATAATTAGTAGTTATGACGCCTTATTTATTCATTTGAGGACTTTATTATTGGACAACGTTTCCAATTTTTAAAAAATTCGTTTACAGGCGAGGAAAAAATATGAGATATGAACTGTATTGCTCATTTTGAACAACTGTTGGAAAAAACACTAATTCAAAATGTTATATGCTGTTTGCTTATTTTCATTACTTATTTATATATTGAAATTATATATTTTTTTAATTATTCATTTTTTTATACTTATAATAACTTTATTAAATTAGTCATGGGGAATTTTATATTGATTACTTGTAGTGTTAGTAACATATGTTAAATAAAAACAAAATTTAATTTAAAAAATTTTTAATTTTTAAAAAAATTGTAGTTTTTCTGATGGGCTTATTTTTATATAGAAGTTTTACATTAAATTAGAGTTCAGTTTCAAAGCAGTAAGAGAGCGGTTTTGTGAGGACCTCATTATTTTAAGCCGTTGTAAGCCTAGGATTTTTGAACCAGAATCATTCCAAGACCACAAGCTTTCACATTGCACTAACCGGATTTAATCAATTACCTTTTTTTACGAGGAAATAACAATAATTTGTGATTAGTGCAGCAATTTAAAATTACAGTGTATATAAAATTATATTTCACCATTAAACGAAAATTAGTTTGCTATCAGGCTAGGGGGAAAAAAAAATGTAATCCTGACAATCATTTATAATATTGTAAAGAATTCGGAAAAAGCTTTCTAGATTCTCAATAGATGGCAGCCCGATTTAAGTGTAAATGAACTGAAGGAACGATGGCTTCACTGAAACATTTTTCGTTGTTTATTTCCTCAGTTTATTAAATAATTTGAAGTCCAAATATGACAGTCAAATTTAAATGTTTTACGCATTCCCTTTTAAGCTAAAGTTTTTGAAAAAGGTATCATAACGTAGGTATCATATCATTTTGAAAAGGTATCTTTCCTGATAACGTCAATAAATAAAAATGAATAAGGTGTAATAAAATGATGGAAATGAATAACAAAAATAGGGAAAAGCATTTAAGTTACACTTCAGGTTTTGTAAGCTGACGTAACGTCATTTATTTTACTTCAAGGATAATCGTAAAATCTAATATACCCATACCTACCAAACAACAGAACTCCTTTCTTTAGAGCGAAATAATTGAAATCATTTTAACCATCAGACAGTATCGGATTATAGTTCGATGGGTGATTTTGACGGTGTCTGTCTGGGATACCGAGCCCTTTATAAGTCCATTTAAGTTAAACATTTAATATATATGTCATTTACTAATTCGTTTTTTTTTTTTTTTTTATCCGTCTAGAAAGTGGTGGGGATTGAGTAAAGCTTATGTAGTTAAAACAATAACCAGGCACAACCGAGATTTGTAACAAAATATGATCAAATATTCTAAGAAAAATATCTTACCATTTATTGTGTCTTTAAACAGTCTTTTTTATCAACAAATTTAACATTCCAGCCTCATTTGTGAGGGAAAAAATCTACTCATGTTAGAGATTAAAAAGGAATTTGAATGATTGTTCTTTTCGATAATACTATTTTTTAGAAATATAGAATCCCATTTCGCTAATTTATTACAATGTTTAATTTATCTGAACATTTATATAATTTCTAACTGAAAGTAATTTTCAGTTATTTATGTTTTATATTTCGGAGGAATCTGTTGAACTCATTCATGGAAAGCATTTTTTCCCCCCATTCTTTTCTAATTCATTTGTGACGTATGCAAGTGTTTTTTACGTTTTACGATTCTTTGAGGTTTAACAGCAACAAAGCCTGGATTGTTCTCTGCCACATCGACACCCAAATAAACTCCACAAGAACTATTTTACTGATTGCCAACAACTGTTTCAAGGGATGCAGGAATGCTAACTAATGCATTATTAAATTTTTCTGAGGGACGTGTCGTTTATGAGCTATTAGCAAAAAAATAAAGGAGAAAAATTTCGTTTTTATACTTTTGGAGTATAAATAGAAAGTAGTTACAAACTTCAAACTATTATTTTAATATGCAAATTAAAAAAGAAAAGAACTTCGAAATGACTTAGAGCAAAAGCATCTTTTTTACTAACTAGACTCACATATTGAGAAAGATCGCAAATCTCGTGCTGCCATCTACTAACAATTAGCGAAACTGATATTACGGAAGGAGAAAGAGTAGAAAAGGGAAACATATTCTTGATAGGTATCATCAGAAAAGTTAAGAAATTCAAGATGGAAAATTTTCTAAGTTGTTACTTTCTAGCTTTTATAAAAAAGTGCAATTTTCAAACTACTTTAAGTATCTGGGAATAGAATCTTGATAAAAAAAATAAATAAATTTTTAATCAATTAAAACTTTTTTTTCTCTTTTAATAACTATTTTTTAAAATCTATCCTCAAATTAAAATAAGCTTGGTTTTCAAAATATTAAGATAAAGATAGTATAAATAAATAGCAAAACATATTTAAGACTTATAAATGGGCGCAATTTATATCGAGTAGTAAATAGTCTATTGCTTACGATTAAACGTATTAATACATTCCACTTTCGATTCAACTGAATTCAACACATTCAAAAACATCAAATTTTACAAATATAAATACAAATGTGGTTGCAAAATGATATGCATTGTGTATTATGCGTTGATATAAGCCAGAGTTTCTAACAACAGAAAATGGAAGAGCTTCTGCTCAAATCTAGCCTTTCGAGGTGAAATATTTTTAACACCCAGCAAGGCTGGCATATTTACGAAAAAAAAAATTCACACCTTTCTCTTATTCTTTATGAAATATGTTCATATATTTCGTATTCACAACTGTAAAAATTCAATTATAAAATTCTGTCTTTACAAACATTAAACAATTTGAGTTCAATAAAAGTGTTCAAGAAAGCAAGGAAAATGTGGAGAGGGGGAGATATTTCTTCCTCTGCATATTTGCACATTCTTAAAAATTAAGTACATTTGATCATAGAGTTGGGATACTGATAGAGGAAGTGCAACCCTACTTTCGTGTAGGACAAGATAAAAACACGTGACTATGGGACAGAATTTGTGTTAGCTGTAACCACATTCTCCGTTCCCCATTATATTTCAATGGGAGATTTTATTCCCGCGTTTAACTGTTGGAATTTAAAGCTTATTTAAGCCATGGTTAACTATTGCTGTGCAATTGGATGCAAAGAAAAAGCTTCTAAGGATAGTTCTGTATCATTTCACAGGTATTTATCGTAAACTAATTCTGTTTATATCCATTTTAAGTCAATTTAAGATTTCGTAACCTCGATTACTCAGTGATTTTGGTGTTATAACTGATAAATATTTCACAGTTTGGTTTAGTTATTGTATTGAATTTATTTAACATGTTACTAAGCTTCGTTTAAACTGATATAACTGCATTATATTTTGCTACTTGCTTTATTTTAATCTCGAATGTGTTGCAAGCGTTTGGCTACAAGCTTGACGGGATTTTTTCTCGCCAATACAAGTGTTTACATAAATATTATTGTCCGATTAATAATTGTGTGTTTATTTTAATGCAAATAAAGTTCTTTATTGTTTCCAATATGTTGTTTCTTTTTAACCATAATTATTCGAATTGTATTATATCGTGAACAATATTAAATCCAATCTAAATTTTGCAAAACAATTTTTTATGGCATATTTACCTTATAGAACAATTTTCCTTAATAATGCTTTATTAATAAAAGCGTGCAATAAAATCTCAATATTTAATTACAAATATAAATTAATAATTAAAATATTTGTAATTTTTATCGGGTTTTTTTTGTTGTTTTTGTGATTTTAATAAGCACTAGTTTAACTGTAAATATTCATTTTGTATAAAATGTTCAATATTTATAACTTATATTGCAAATATGAATGAAAACATAAAACAAAATTGTTATCAAGCCTTCCGAAGGAAGAAGAAAGGCGAAAACTATGGTTGTCAAAGCTGAGAAGGGAAAAATTCACTTTCACAAGCTGCACTAAAATATGCTCGAAATATTTTACTTCTGATTCTTTTGATCGCGAAAAATTTGGAAGTACATGGCTAAAAAAAAACTGCTGTAGCAACTTTGTTTGATTTTCCTGATCATTTACAACCCAAAACAAAATTAAGTATGTTGAAAAAAAAAAGAAGACTTAAGTCACTTTAATAATCTGTTTTTAAAAAGTTGTTTTTTATCTGTTTGAGAGAATGATAGAAAGTATTTGAGCATTTAATGTAAAATCTTGAAATGTTTATAGGTAAAGAAAAGGAATAAAATGTTTATTTAAAGAAGAAAAATAATCACTTTTAATTATTGCACAAAAACAAAGTAAAAAATCTAAATATAATTCAACTCTGATACTGGTGTAAAAAAGATATATATATAATATAAACTGTTTAGGAAATGAAATAGAATTTATTTGTACAGGATTTCCGGTTGTTTAATCGGAAATGAAAACAGACTGGACCCAATGCCGGGAAGCAAAATGTTCGCGGCAGTTTTTGAGTATGCCAAGATTTGCGATATGGCGCCAAAAAGGTGTTCTTACTCCCAGATTTCTCCGAAGTCACATGACTCATGTTGGGCACACTTGTTAAAACAGGAAACAAGCGACTAGCTCCCTCCATTTATATATCAGCTCTATGGATTTGATAGTATACCGTAACTTCATAATTTTGGCATCTGCTGATAGTTTGTTGCTATTCATTCTAAATTTGCGAACGTTTTTCCCAAAGGTAATCTTAGGTTTTTCATTGAATTAATCTATTGCTTCGGAAACTGGTTGTCCAGTTGAAACACTCTGCATTATTTTTATTCGTTTTTACGTTACATTTTATTACCGATTTTTTTCCTTCATTTCTGAAATCTGCTATGAAAATGAAATATTTTTTTTTGCTACAAAAATGCCTTTATCTCGCCATTCAAAGGAAATGTTTGAGTGATTTAGTTTTATTTATCTTAAAATATTGTGAAAAAGTATTTCAATATTATACAATCGCATTTTTATAATATTATTTCAAGCAGCTGTCCGCGCCTTCTGAGGGAAAATTACAAGTTACATTATATTTCTATATTTACCATTTTGCTATACTTTTACTATTATCTCTTCTTAGATCAAAAGGAAATGCTTTATATTTTCAGTTGCGAATTCATTAAAAGATTCGGGAAATTTTGGCAGTATCAAATTTTTCAGAGTAGCTTTTCTTTATACTTTTCGGGGTTCTTTTAGATGTGTAAGTTAAAAATATCTTTATTTTCCCCAAATGAGCTTTAAGTTACTTTCTTAATTATTTTCTTCTGATTTGTCTGTATCGTATTTCAAATAAATGTCATTAAAAAGCATAAAATAATGATATTTGAAATGGCAGGATTGCTCGCAAGAAATGCTTATTAAATTGAGATCAAATCCTTCCTGTTAAAAATAATTTAATTTATTGTTAAAAAAAGTATCAGTGGGATAGAAAATTTCAGATTTTAAAAAGTTTTTTTTTTCAGAAATATATAAAAATTTATTAAAACAGCATTTCTAAGGATTTTTCGAAAAAATTTCTCAAACTCATTTCTGATTCTTTTTTAGTACATTATTAATCTTACAATAGCTTTCAAACATATTCTAGAAGTTTTTATAGTCTCATTCTATTATGAATCAAAACAAATTATTTTAAAATGAAATTGCTTTTTCAATCTTTTTTTTTTAAAGTCAAGGCAAATTATAATATCTACTGTCCTTTTCACGGAGCAAACATGATACCGAGGAATAACTTTTCACTTTTAAAATCTCAATACTTGCAAGCCCTGCTTAATTGTTTATTTAAAAGTTTTTCTTTTTGAAAAAAATATATAATGTTGTTATCTATATAATATATAAATACAAAAACTATAAACAATGAGACAAAGAGAATTTAGATTAGTTATTCTAGTTTTCTTTTCATAGTTTTTTTCTGTCGCCAAATATTTTGGTATACCTGTCAAGCTTCTCTCGTATTCATAATTTTGCTGTTGATCATATAAGGTGTCAGGATTCACAGGTTAAGAATCATTGACTTATACCAGAATTTTGTAAATGAGTAAATCTACTCTCATATGGCGTTGCGAAATATGATTTTATTAAACACAACTCGAGGTAAATTAGGACAGATTTCCTTCAAAAGTAACTACAACAAACAGGATGAAACGAATTTGGATTAATTACTTTTGTTTTTTCTTCGTAGATTTTTTCAGTCTCAGATAATTTGACCTATACTCTCAACTTTTTCCCAAATTTATACTCTTGCTATTCGAATAATTTGATATTTGATACGTTGGTTATTCGCAGTTTAAGAAGTCATGGTTTCTTAAATTATGGATGTCTAAATTGAATTTGAGGGGGTTAAGAATTAAGAACGGTGTTAAAAAATTTTTCTCTTCTTCAAAATTATAAATATACTTCTTATTAAGAAATTATTTTAACTAGGAGTTTTCATGCAAATTTCTCAAACTGTGCTAAATTATTTTTTTTTCTAACCGTTTAAGGAGCTGTGTGACTACTTTCGGGTTGACTTTTTTGAAAAAGAGCATAAAATCCATTTTTTTTTTTTTTTTCAAATTTCCTTAAAACAGATTGAAAAAAAAAATCGTCTACGGAACAAAAATATTTTAGTTAAAAGCCAAAGACGTTTTAAAAATGGGAAGAAATATGTTTTTTTCTGAGTTAAAAATGTATTAAAAAATATCTGTTTAGAAATTATCAAAAAAAATTCAAAATTTTACAAATAACCTATAAAACATATTATTTAGTTGCTACATTA
Organism: Argiope trifasciata; assembly: GCA_026543055.1. Classification (NCBI taxonomy): domain Eukaryota; kingdom Metazoa; phylum Arthropoda; class Arachnida; order Araneae; family Araneidae; genus Argiope; species Argiope trifasciata. The sequence continues at coordinate 402,133 of JAPMOQ010058975.1, forward strand.
AGAAATAAGCAGTATTTTTATTCACTACTTAACTACTAGGATTTGATTTATAAATAACATGAAATTTCATTTGGGGTGGGGATATATGAGGTACTAAAATAACTGCAAAACATTTTTAAGTGAGCAGCTTGCTTATTTCGAAGTTCAGAACATATCAATAAAATACTAAATAAAATTTGAACAAAAAATGTGCATTCGATTTTAGTTTATGAAGTTTTTTGTAAGAAGATTTTATCTAGATTTGGAATTTAAAAAAATATTATTTTAAAATGTAAAATAGCAATACATGTAAATAGTGCGAATGAAAAAATTGAATGCAACTTTCCAAATAATGAACAAAGAACAAAATTCAAATTGATTTGAATTCTGAACTTTTACAGGGAATTATTATTTTAAAATTATGTAAAAGGATAGGAATAATGGCGTTTCAGCAATTTTACAATTACTAAAATAACAGAGAAAATTTCATTTCACAACATTGTTATTTCTCAAAATCCGCAATCAGACCACATATGGCGCCACCTACAGAAGGCACAATGAATGGCCTGAGACTAATTTGATCAGAAACTTAGTTTGACAGTCATATCAAGTGATTTTCAAAATTTTCGAAAATAGTTTACGGAAGTATTGTGTTTCAAAGGTCTTACAGTAATTTGGAAAATTTAAAGCCGCGTACAATATGCAGAGCTTCGAATATCTTCAAACGGTTGACGAAATTTTGTAGCACTGCGTGGTGAAACTTCGATTCATCAATTTCTAACATCAACGTCAAAACTTTGCTTTGGAAGATTAGTTGCCTGTTTTTTACACCTAAAGGCCTTATCACACGGTGAAATTTCGCCAGCACTTTTCCGTTTCTACCCTCAAAAACCGGTCAAGCAAGTTTAATAATCTACAACTTTATCGAACCAGTTCGAAAATGTTATCGGAAATATTGTCCGCAAACGAAATTCAACCAATGATGTGAAACTTTGAAGTGACGTCACACATGTGACGTCACTTTCCTTGTCGTTTGCTGACGGAAAGTGCCGAAGATATCTTGCCGTGTGATAAGGCCTTAAGTTGAAGGAATTATCAAAGATTTGCAGCAAACCATTTTCAGTATAGCTTATAGCTACAAGGCGGCATTTTAACACCATTAGTAAAGTAAATAATTACTTTTATTTCTCACTTTCAGGGACAGAATAATATTATCTCTGTGACAACAGCAAATGCGAGTTCTGTCATTATTAACTGGTCTATTCAAACCGTCAAGTATTGGATAAAGCTTAACTGGATCAAATATTCACCACACTGAATAGTAGAAACAATTATCTTAGCAACTGACGAATCATGAGAAGCAAACGTTGGATCATATATTTGAAGGAAGTTGCAACGCATCGAGTAGCTCCAGCTTAAGCAAACTCCAGGTTTTTCAAATGAAAGCTGATGAAATTTAAAATTTCGCGTGTTTCAACGAAGAAAAATATCCATTTAAAAGAAATCCACTTATTAAAAATTATTGTATAGAGTGTTTGGTAAGATTTGAAAAAAAAAAAAAAAAAAAGAAAAAAAAAAAGAAAGAAAAGAAAAGAAAGAAAGAAAGAAAGAATTACATTGTGGTAGATAAAATCATTCTTGATACTGTTTGATATTAAAAAAATAAAGAAAGAATTACATTGTGATAGATAAAATCATTCTTGATACTGTTTGATATTGCTTCTAATATGTTAAGATTTGTATTGTTAAAAATAAGAGTTAACAACTCTTCACCGATTTTTTTTTTTTTTTTTTGCTTTGAGAACTTAAATATTTAAATAAAATCCATATTCAAGGACGTAGTTTTATGTAAATTGGAATTAAAAGAACAGACACTGACTCAATACCACTAATTTTTTTGGAATTAACAAAAAACTTTTTTTGAATGCGAAGATGCTAAATAATTGCCATTACAAATTCACACCTAAAATGAAACTGTATGCATAGCCATTTGATCTCGCAAACTAGGGGTTCATTCCAAGTTGGGAAAACAAAGTCCGTGCGTGTAGATGCGTGGCTGAGAAGAAAGAGCTATGAATTTTTAAACTTTGATTTATTTCACTATAGGAGGCATTTTACGTGTAAAACGCGATACTGATAATAAAACTGACGGCCATTTACATCGCGATACAAGTGCAAAAAATACAGACATTTTCTTCTTCACTGATTTTACTACGAAAAAGGAAAGGAAATTTCGCAGTGGAATCTTGGCGTCTTTGGTGCCTGCCGCAGTTTTATTAAACGGGCGTTTGGAACCTTTCAGTATTCATAGAGTTAAATGATTCTGGTTTATAAGAAACATCAAATATAAAACTTTGAATAACTTAATTCAACTTAATGGAGATTTGCAAGAAGAATTATAAATAGTTTTAATAAATATAATATAGTAATATAGTATATAATAATATGTAGTATATAATAATATAGTAAATAATAATATAGTTTTAATTAATAAAAGTCTGCTACAAAATATGCAAACATAACAAATATCTGTTAAAATTTTCCTTCAGTCAAGTTTTCATTTAGCCGTGAATAGGATAACGTTTCTGGAAGGGGAAAAAAAACACAATAATTTAAGTTTACTGCTTGGAGCGATGAAGCATTACTAAAGACGAATTAGAAATGCATGCTTTTATTTACAGCCTTAATTACAAATAGTTAATACTTTAATGATATTTTCAATACATATCTTTTAAGATAATCAAAACAATCTGTATAGGTTTAGCTAATATTTGAAAAAAAATCTTAAATTAAATGGTTTTTGTAATAGCTGAAAAATGAAAGATGCTTATCTTCTAAAATGCTCTTTTATAATTGAAATAGACATAATATAATGCATGTTCAAGTTTCCATTAAACGATACTTTAAATCACTTGCATGATTCTTTTTTATATTTAATATCTTATTACCAGAAATAACATTAATAAAGGACAGTTAATTTACAGCAATATTTTTAAGATTTTGTTCCATTTAAAAAAAAAACGTACATAATTATGTTTTTTGTGGTTTTTTTTCATTAATGAAAGATTTCATAAATCATTTTTACAACTATAATAGGCTCCCATTTTCCCAATAATTTTTAGCTTCAAATGTAGACAATGTAGAATCTACAGCATGCATCGATTTTCTACCCTCACTATCAGATTTATTACAGAACAAAAAGAGAAAAAAAAATTCTTTATCTAAAGAACGTTGGACGGCTTGCTTTGTTTTCCGTCTAATTTTAGTATTTTTCATTCCTGTTAGAGAATCCTTTTGTAAAATTGAAGTACTTCCTCCCCCAAAGAAAGCAAAAATCATGCTATTTGAAAGGTCTTAGGTTTTGCTACTTACCTGAAAAATTCTTTGATGGAAAAGGGGAGTTTTTGGAACAGTAATGTTTTAAATATTGATCCTTCGATTGGCCTCAAAATTTGTGTGTTTGTGTTCAAAAAGTTTTAACTTATGAATTCAAAAATAGATTAAAAAATTGGTTTTGTAAAACACTTTTTTATCCATAATTTTGTAATTTTTATTTAGCTATATTTATTAATTTTTGCCATATTTATTTGTCATATTTTAATGCAAAATGTGAATTATTGATAAAGACTCATTATATCTTGAAAAGGAGTGAAAAAAAGGCAACTCTCTTTCACATCAAGAATTGGAAAATTCAAGGGTTTTCATTTCATCAACTGTTTATTCAAAATTGCAAAATGCTCTTTATATCTTAATTGTTTTAATCTGGAAAATTTAAATAAATATATGGAATTGGGCGCCTTTTTATTGGGTTTATTTTTAAAAATTGAATTTGTGTAGACCCAAGCATGGAAACGACTCCTTTCCTAAAAAAATGCTTTTCATATATTTACATAGAACATACTTTAACGCGTCATGCATTTTTATCTTGTGATAGCGACAATGAGTTTCGATAAAACGACCAGGGTCTAGATATTTTTTGACATAGATTGTACCAAGGATTATCGGTCGAATAATTAAAAATATGGCTATATATATATAAGCCCTAGAAAAAAAAAAAAGAACAGATAAATTTACTTTTTATCTTGTATAGATGCTCTTAGAGTTGCAAATATTGGTTTTTGGTGAAAAATAAGAAGTACGTGGTAAAAGTTTAAAATAAAAAACCTCTCCTAGAAACATATAAAATGAGAGAATGTTCAAGACCTAAGAAAGAAGAGTCAAATCTATTGACGAAAGGAAAAAAAAAGGAAGATTTTCTTCACTTTCCTGTTTTAGACACAAGCTTCTAAGGTTGAGAAAGCTCTTTCGAATGGAATTAGAAATATGCCGATCAGTATTAGAAGTCTAATTCCAAAAATCTAAGGAATTGAACGAATGTACCTAAAGACTATTCTCCTAATCAAAAAAAAAGGAGTCAACAGTATTAATGCATTCCGCATAAGGCATAATTCAATAACTTTAAGAGAAAGTACTCAATAAATCGAAGTCAACAAGAAATAAATAAGTTTGACCATGTCCAACACAGCAGGTAAGTCGAGAGAAGCATGTCTTTCCTGAAGGCAGTTAATCGATTAGTCTAATTCCGTTAACCTGAAGGGAGACCTGCTGGGCGCTTAAAGGGTAAATTGTTACAAATCTCTTCTCCCTTGTTCTCAGCATGACGTTCTAAGCAACCGTAGCCGGGTAATTACGTTTAAGTAGATTTGCTGCGCTCGTCTTGTTGGGTGGAGATAGAAATAAGACCACATACATTTGTTTTTCAGAACTTGTGCTTTCTGCTCCAATGTTTCCACGTTTTTCAAGTGAATATGAAAGGTATTGATGATGTAACTCTGGATGTCTCGTTAGCCGCTGTTTGAACAAACATTAAAAGACAATTTTAGCGGAATGCCAAGCATACCATGAACAGATTAGTTGGAGAGGGATACATAAATTGTTTTGTTTTATACCAAGCAACTGTTATTTTCAGAAATCTGTATTTTTTTTTCTGAGGTAAGATGCAATCAACAAGTGGCTTCATCCAGGACTCACCCTTCTGCAAACTTCAGAAGATTGCACATTTTTCGTAATTCCTTGCAGTCAGCAACTATTCGAGTTGATAAACTAGTAAATGCTACAGATGTGTTATTTTCTCAGTTAAAAAGTCCTAAATAGTATCCAATTTATTTAAGAAAAATTAAGTTATTTGATTTAAACAGCAATTTTCAGCATTATATACAATGAAAGATTCAATTTTTAATAAAGGTTTTTGATTTTATGAATGGGAGAAATATTATCTCGTTCACCTTTAATTTTTAATGCTTTATCTGTAACAGACATTCATTATAATCATGACGTTTTCCATATATTGAGATGCTGGAAAGTAAGGATCACAGAAGTCTAACAAAGTTGAATTTAAGATAATTTGATGGTGTTTCTTTTGCGAACCAGCTAACCAGTTCCTTTATAATTATTTTTTGCGTCAATTCTTTTAGAATTTTTTTTCCTTGATGCATTGTTATGTATTTACCATTTCCAAGTACAGTAGTTTATCGATTAATGGGTATAATCTGTTCAAAGACGACAGCTGCTAAACGAATCCCTTATTATTCGATCTTCGCTTTTCCATAGATATCCATGAAGATTTGATTATCTCGTTCTGTAATTTCCCTTCTCTTGGTAAATAAATGATATGATCAACCATTTGCTTATTTATTGATAATAGCATTAACAATATTGTATCATGAATCGAATGTTTTCTGTTAGTTGGGTATTAAAAATATGTGTCGCCTGTGAATAGTTTTCAACTTTTTTCTGGATTTTTTCAAAAGAAATAAATAACATTGGAGATGTAGAGTCCCAAAGCCAATTGCCCTTAATTTTAACTTTATACTATTTTAAGATCTTTTTTTTCTCAAAGAAAAATTAAACTGTATTGTGTTTAACAAATCTAATATATATTCTCTCTTTTGTGTTTGATTTGAAAGAAATTCTTTATTCAAAGCGTGTTAATTACTCAAATAAAAAAATCTTTCTTGCAATTGTTCTTTTTCTTGATTTTCTAGATGTCTTAATTGTTCATTTACCTGTTACTTACTCGGCTCATTTAGCAAGTAAGAAGATAAAAATTAATGACTGCTTGGATTCAATTTTTTGATTATTATCTACAGGTTCAACTTAATTATCTGCTATTATCATTCTGATATTCAATATAGCCTTTCCATAGAGTTCATATCTCATGGTTGTGTTTGATAGATTTCATAGCTTAATGATAGCAATTTTAATACATTTTTCCAAATTACAAGTTACATGATTATGAAGCACCCTTGAAAACCTTAACAATTCATTAAAAATGTTTGGATAGCTCATTTTACTATTTCAATTTCAATTTTTCGGACAACAACTTTTGAACTAAAGTATGGATTAATATATTTGCAATACTGTTTTTATTACTAATATAATGCAATTATTAGAATTATTTTATGAACAAAAACAACAATAATATTGAATACAACAATTCAACAATATAGCAATGTTAAATAAAGATTAAATACAAAATAAAATCTATGTAAAAATGAACTTGGAAAAATTAGGCCGATTCTCATAGTCTACTCTTCCTACTACCGAAGCCAGTGTTGGCCTGATTAGTATAACACAATACAATTTAATAAAAAACACACACAACTAAAGTAAAAACAATTTATTTACATTGTATACTCAAAATAAAACAGAACAGCAAATCAAGTCCGGTAAAATCCATTTTATTTATTGATCGAGATTGAGATAGCTACAACAATATTATAAACATAATTTTTAAACTTTTAATTTAATTGAAAACACAGTTCTCAACAATCTCACTCGAATTTTCAACGCCAGTTGGTGTACTGCACTTGTCTGACTTTCCTACGCCAGTTGGGGTAATGCAATGCAGATTAGAAATTTTTTATTTCTTTTATTCTGTTCTCTTTTAATTTAAAAGTACTTCAGAATGAATCCAAAAGATCAATTAATTAACAACATTTGATTTTAAATACATCAAACATAAAGAAAATAAATAGAATCGTTTGAAATAATCGGCCGAAATTCTTCTAAGCCTAATCTCAACTCTGTTAAAAAAAAAAAAAAAAAAAAAAAAAAAAACTGGAGCCTTACTCATATTTGGCGGGATTTGGTCTCAGCTTTTTGGCGCGGAAGTTAGTTTTTATTGAATAAAAAATGGACCACTCAATGAACCGGAATAAAAATTAACCTATGTTCTATTTCTAATTATAATCTATCTTTGTGCTAAATTTCATCCAATTTTGTTCAGCCGTTCTGGCGTAAATGGGTAACAAATATATATATATATATTTCCTTTAAAGAAAATTAATCTTTTTTCAGTACCTCACCCTTAAGAAATGTGTTCATTCGTGTACATTTGTCTGTTTTACGCCATTTTATTTGATTCGTTTATTTTTTTAGTGGTACTTGCATTTTTAATATTGATTTTGGCATAACATAAACAAAAGTAGTTTTCGCCCAATGAAAACTCTAACAAAACTTAATCAAACTATGAAATGTCACTGCAGTTCATCTGCAGAAGTTTCCGAAAGGGAGATCCTGATGCTAACTACTTGTAGGATAAAATGGATGAATGAAATAGATGTCTATTTGGAGGGGGTGGGCAGGAATCCCGAATTTCGTCTTTTATCCAGAGTCTAGTTAGCCTGTGCTCTGCGTTCAAAGATCGTCACCCCACTGACACCAAGGTTAAACAGGTGCAGGGGAAGGGCACGTCCTCAGCCAATGACTTATGTACGACAGACAACGTCAAGAATGCAGTATTGCGCCTGCGTTTGTTTGTCAATTTCGTACGAAAAAAGAAAATAATTTTTTTTCGGGCTCCCGCAAAGCTGCCTTTTAAGAAATAGACATTTCTGACACCGTGCTAACCGAAATAAAGCTTTCCTGGTATTTAAGAACAATATGTTTTTTTTTCTCTCCCTAATGGTGAAATGATTAAAGTTTTATTTCAGGAGAAATTTGGTCTTAACTTAAATCAAGAACTATTTTTCTTTACGAAGTAAAAGTAAAAATAAATGATGAAAATTGGCTATTAAAGAATTACCTATCTAAAATTATTCAGGGTCAATAAAAATTGGATATGATACTGTCATAATATTTTCACTCTGTTTAACGAATATAAAATTTAGTTATTTTAGATTAAATAACAACATTTTTGGTTTTATTGATCAGATAATTAAGCAGCATTAGTTTGGCTACTTAATTTGTGAATCATAGTAAATTATGCTGAACTTCTGTTCCGAAAAATAAAGAAAGGAAGAAACAGCTCTCAAAACAAAATACGGAATAGTTATTTTTTTTTTCTGTTTTTTTGTGAGAAACGAATCTCCATCAATAAAATAGGATTTTTATTACGATAATCAATTAGAATTTTAACTAATTTTTTAATAATGTAATAATATTTAAAGTATGCTTAGAAAGTCTTGTGTTTGGGCTAAAATTGCTTCTGATCTTAATAAATTCATTAATTGAAATCTTCTTTATGAGAATTTTTATTGTTTATGATATTGAATTTTATAGTTACACTTTAATGATTAGTTATTCCCTTATAAGTTCCCCTGAACTGAGGAAAGGAAAATTTTTTGACAGAAGTTTTCTGATTCATAAGCCGTTAGCATTTTGTTTAAAAATATTTCATTTTTAAAAATCGTAATTGCAATTTATATAAGTAATCCAGGTTTCTAAAATAGCTTCTATATTTTAAGTATCGTAAAATGAGACGAGGTTACACCCGATGGTGAGAATGGGTCACAATAACTTCTTACACATTGATAAACTTTACTACTTCTACCAGTTAATAATGAAATTTGGAAGTTAACATAAGTTCAGATAAAGTATCATGGTTCTAAATTGCTGATTTTCGCTATTAGCCAGCTGCCTTCATTTGTTGTAAAATATGATATAAGAATTCCTGATTCAAATTTACTTCATTTTATAATAATTATACTCATAACCATAACAGTAGTTGGTATTAATCTGAGAAATTGCTAGATTTCGCAACTAAATGATAGAATGCATTGTCGCATAATATATCATGTTGACATATTCTCACACATCCACAATCCCATTCTTCGGCACTTAACCAAGCATAAACATAATTTAATAAGGTGGTTTTCTACAAAAAATGGTTTTATTTTTTAAACCAAGCGAAACGTTTATAAGGCAGACAATTTCCTTTGAAATCTTCTAGAAAGGTAATCTGCTTTAGTCCAGTCAAAATGTACTTTTTCCTGGAAAAATTTTGTAACAGTAATTTTATTGGTTTAAGTTGTTGAGATGGCTATTCAAACATTAGCTCTAAGTTATCCCAGAGTTGTAACCAGATAAGGGTTGGAGGTATTGAAACTGAGTTTAAATATAAAAATTATTAACTGTAGAGGAAAAGCGTAAATTTATGGAAAATTGCAGATATTATGAAGACTTACGAAATCAGCTATAAATCTTAATAATAAATTAATGAGATAAAAAAGTAAATTGAAAATTAAAAAAAATATTATTAAAAAATGTCTGTCAAAAATATTTTAATTTCCACTTAAATAGTTGCTATAACGAAGGAAATGTTCAATATAATTTTTTTTTTCTTTTTGAAAAATTAGAATAAACAGGATGGTCTGTAAGTACTTTTTTATCAGTCGAAATCCGAAGGAAGGAAAAAAAATATATTCTAAAATGAGTTGTTTTTCGATTTCAAATGACTTATAAAAGTAAAAAATTAAATTTGAAAAAGAATAAAAGAAATCTTAATTTGTGACGATTAATTCAAGAAAATCATTAAATAGTAACGGTAGTACGCATCAATACATCACTCGATAACCTTTCAAGATTGAAAGGTTAATTTATGCTTAATAATTGACAGAAAATATTAATCCGAATTTTAGTTATCATCACTTTCTTTAAAACGATGCGGAAGAAGTGTTTCATAATTTTCCTCTTCCTTTTTTGGTATTCCGACTGATAAAAAAGTATTTATATGTATTGTTCGACGATCCTTTTTCTATTTTCGATGGAGTAGAAATTTTCAAAAAATTATGCAGATATTCATCTGAATATTTTTCAAGTCATTTCAAATAATAAAAAACAATCTATATAATGCGTACTTAACTAGAATTACAAAAATTTCGCTCAAACTTAAAAAAAAATAATTATTATTTTTCCAGATATTCATTTATTTTAAATTTACGTCTTATCTAATAAATTGTCCTTACATTTTATAGCTATATTAATAGGTATTGATAATACGCTCATTTTTTTATTTTATACTTTTCCTCGATTTTATACAAATGCGAAACGACGGTGATAGAATCTTCCACCCTCCTCCATCCCTTATCAGATAACATTTCCGGCTGCAAACTTAGGCCAGTTTTGGAGAGCTAACTCAATAATTCAAGCTCATAAGATTAATAATTTTTAAGCATTCTGAAATATTGACTGAATATTTAATTTCATGTTTCCTAGTTTATTATCCACAGCTATGAGTTTATTATCCACATTTCTATAAAATCATCGTTATTTCAAAGTACAAAATTGCCTTTATAAAATTTAGTTTCGGACATTTGAGTTTGATACTGAATTCTCGATTGTTACTTTTCAGTTCCAAGACTGTAGAATTTATTTAAAGTGTGCTTTAGAAGTTTGAAAAATTAACTTGTATCTAATCTCCTCTCAATAATATTTAAAAAATTTAAATGATTATTTTGGCTAACTTTCAGGATTTTCAGTACAATTTCTGAAGCGTAATTAAATTTTATTCGACTGTTCTCAAGTGCATTCTTTAACTACTAAATGACACTTTAATTATGCTTTACACTTTTGTAACTGTAAAGAAACAACCGAGACTTCACCCAAAATATGAATAGCATTTTTAAAAAAATGCATGATCTTATTGAGAAATATTAACTGACCATTTACTCTTGATTAATCCTCAACAAGAAAATTCTTCTCACTTCTAAAAGACTCTCACTTCTTAGGTCCCGGGCTAAGCTGTCAAAAGAACACTCGGTGAGTAGATTGTAGTTGTGGCATTTGATCCTCTGACCTTGCAATCATTAGTTGCGCATAGCGGAGCTTGTACCGCAGTCCGTTGCAAAGCAACATCCCATACGCGGTGAATTCACTTTGAGTATTATATATAGAAAGCATGATCAAAGATGATAGGGGGATGGAAAAATTGAAGAGAAAATACTTCATTGTCTTACCTGTTTCCCTTTTATTCCAGTAGGGGATATCACGCTTGTTTTAGCATTCCGACAGGCCTTAGTTTATGGCTTTCTTTTTTTAAATCCCCGATGAGGGGGTATTTAGGGAAATAAAGCGGCGAACAAGGTGGCTGAGAAATGAGCAGAGAAGTAGTTCACAAATCAAATGGTAAGAAATAATGGATTTCTTTTCCAATACTTTGGCAGGTGTAGGAACTGAAGCAACTGAAACGTTGTATGAATTGGGGAGTAATTCCTTAGTTTCATATATTTTACATTGATTGTATGATATGTATTAATCAGTCTTTAAATCAACATTGAACTAATAATATCACTTAAATAAAATATTTATAGGGTTAAAATATTATATTTAAGTGTTTATTTTAGGAACTTAACATTTACTTTTATTTGTTCAAGCATTTATTCTTAGATATTCAATTTCACGGAGACACAAAATTCAGTAAACAAGCATCTATTTATTCATTTTTATGAGAAACAAAATAAAAAGCTTTATATTTATACTCAAAAATTTCACATGTGAGCACTCAGAAATATTTAGAAGAATTGACATTGATGTCTTATTTTTGAACTTGCATATTTTTCAGCATGCAAAGTATATGTCACGTGCATTTTAATAATAAAAAAATACGTTCAACGTACAGGGGAAAAAAGCTTTATTACTGAAAATTTTTATTCATGATCAAATTTAAGCACGTCATGTTGTGTGTGTGAATAAGTTCCCCAACTGACTCATGTATAAAGCAGGCAGACAGAAAATGACTTCTTGAACCAATTGTCTATATCCTAAATGAAGTCATTTGGGGAAATTTTAGAGACGCAAAAGCAATGAAATTGCCAATATCTATCTAAATTTTGATTGTTAGAAAATGAAAGTTATTACAATTAGCAAAATAAAATCTCGATATCCAATAAGGATATTAATATGCAATTCGGTTTTGTTCTATACTTTTTGTTGTAGTTAATAAGAATTTCATCTGTTTACTTTATTTCCCTACTTATAAATTTTATATTAAATATGATTATAATAAAATTTTATATAAAAAATTTAATTATATTTTTATAATTAAACATTGTTTTCTTTTTAAAAATCGATAATGTATTTGTAAAGAAGTTTAAAATATCAATTGCAATCTACAGAAATAGAAATATAACACCCCACACATGTATATTTTGATATTTTCAGTATTTACTAATATGCTAGCCAGTCGTATACATCCAAAGAATATTTTTAAAATTTTGCTAAGAAACCCTTATAAGCACTATGAGTTCTGCATTTTCTCCTTATGGGACCAAAAAAAATCATTATTTTTTTTCTTTTCTTTTCTTCTCTTTATTTGTGTTCTTGGTTTGATGAATTCCTATCAAAGTAAGTTAAACGAAAAAAGAAACGAATTCAGTTCGAAAATATTTTTTCATTGATTAAAGTAAAATGGCTATATGTAATATTTAATTTTGCACAGCACTTTTGAATTGAAATAAAATTAGTTTCACTTATGTGAAAATCAGCCAAATGAAAATAACTAAGCGATCTTTAAATTTTCGATTATAAAGCTTTCTTTGTCGTGTTTATCTAGATTACAGAATTTTCTAGTATTCAAAGTATCTTCTCATATCCAGTTTGTGTGAGACATTCTTTTTAAACTTAAATTTTTAACCCTTAGCACCCTGATATCTCCTCTCGGGCACCATTCAAGACGTGTATCATTTTTACGTCGTATGTTTTATTCATTTGGTTATTAATTTTGATTGTTGAAAATATCAGTAGAGCAGTAAGAAAATGTAGATTACTTTTTGGACGAAATTCAATTTAATACAATCATATATAAATTCATTTTTTAGAACAACAGATAAATCCTTGTATTAGGTGAATAATTGCGCATCGATTACTTTTCGGAGTGCGAAGGTTTAAATCATTCCAGATGAAATAGACATTTAAAAAAATGTTCCCTGTTGAGACTCTGTTTGCGAAAGAGAGCTTTGCAAAAATTATCACATATAAGTTAGATGGGCTTTACATGAAACTTTTAACAGTTTATTTAAAATAAGCATTACGTGCAGTACCATTCCATCCTGTTCTTGACAATACGAGTGTTTAACATTCCATAATGTCCTGAACAATGTTTCCGGTAAATTGCCAGCGACTAAAACGGATTGTAAGAGTTGTGAAATTTTAAATTGCTAATATTTCACAAAGACAAATTGATCTTACAAATATCAGGCTTTCACCAAATGATAATTTTTTTACCTTCATCTTAAAGGCGAGGTAACGAAAAGCATGATATTGTAGTGGCCATAATCTTACAGGTATAGCACATCTAACCACGTCTACTGTTCAATAACTGAAGATAAAGACGAAGTGACTTTCTTTATTGAAAAAAACTATTTCAGAATAATTGGCACTTGAGGTAGAAACCTGACTTAATTATGTGAGTTGGAAAATTGATCGTCTTACTGTAATACTTTTAGGAAAAAAATGGCTATGCTTAGGTTTCACTCGGAAGAAAACCAGGAAATTCTCCTAAAGTCATGGTGACAGTGGAAAGCAATTCATTCCTAAAACAAGCTTCGGGCATTTCATTTCTGAATAATAATACTAAACGCACGGCCACAGAATATACTCCATAGCCTCTCCATCCCATTCCCATTCTTCATTCATGTCTTAAAAAGATGTCATTTGTTGAGTATGATGTTATTATCTTTTTTTTTGAGTAATTTTGTGCAAATAAAAAAATGTAGACACTCTAGCATTTAAATTGTTATGATTTATAGAAAACAGAACAAAGTATTCAGCAACAACATGAACAGAAATCGGAAGCAATATGAATAGCTCTTAAATTTTAGGAATAAAAAAAAGGATATGGCTAGGAATTCTGAAATACAGAAGTTTGTTTCTGTACAGAAATTTATGCTTTTAACTAACGCTTTTAATATACACACTGTTCGTCATGTGCTAGTGTTCTTAAAACAACTTGTCAAAATCACATATACACTTTACATACCCAAATGAGTGTATAGTGCCAGGATTATGAATAATGAACAATTATAAACACCCACTGAATACAGGATTCCGAGATAAAATAAACGGTTTTTGAATTTAATGAGTCTCTGCTCCTTCTTAAAAAAGTATGTCATCAACACATATAAACGACCATTAGGTATTGTTTTTGGCAATATCTGCAAAACTGATTCGATATTGTTTTTCTCAGTTAAAATTACGCCTGACCATTGCATAACAATATTAGCACAAATAGTTAGGATTACAGACAATAAACTGTTAAAGAAAATATGTATTATTCCACAATAAAATCTCTGAAATCAGGATTCCGAAATAATCTGAATAGTTTTTAAATTTTAGAAATCCCCCCATCAAAAAAGGAATATCATTAGCACGTCTAAACGACCACCCCTATTGCCAGACTCCTTCAAAAGTGCCTTCCATCCTAATAAAAAGCAAAGAAAAACACTTCTGGCCTGTGAACTGCACTTGTTAAGAAATTCGCGGTCGGCTCTTAACAAGGCATCCGTGACGACCTATTATCCCCAGTCGTGTGAGACTTTGATGATGCAATTCTTTGTGCCGAGGCAGTTTATTTGTGGTCAGAATATACTAGAATTCTTGTACCACAGATGGGGGAAGTATATTTGTGGTTAGATTGAACCAAAATCTTCAAGTCTCCTTTATTTTGGGATAAACTGTAACCGTGGATGTTTTCAGGAATTGAAGGAAAAAGACAGGGAATCGTATGTACAGAGTTTAAGGGAGTCGTATATTTGGCCTGTCACAATTATCGTTGGACCCCCCTCCGATTGTGAGGACCGTGACAAGGACAATTAAACTAAAAAACTATGCTGAAGAGGATTGTAAAGATTTAAAGCATGCCCCGTTATAAAGCCCCTTTAGTAGTTAGCTGAACAAAATGAAAGGAATTAAAAGAGGCAAAATGTATAATTTACAGTTTGAATATTAAAGTGTTTCAACTTACTTTTCAATCTGTCTTTTAAAGCGCTGGTAAAAATTATTTAGATTAAAAATAACTTCTTACCCTTAGCCATACTTTAAAGGATCTATTTGTACATTGAAATCATAGTGGGTAAATCATTGGAGAAATATCCTCTCTCATTGAAAAAATATTGTTTCAAATGGTAATTTTCTTTATTATACAATTTACCTACTGAGGGCAAGGATTTAAGGCAATTTTGTATGAGAAAAATTATTCGTTTAAATTCCATTTGGGGATCATAATTCGAAACTGATTTTTTGGAGGTTCGTTACAAGGATTCTTAACAAGCAATATAACGTAGTCTCGACTGACTAATATCTTCTACTATGTGTAGTATTACAATATTTTTGTGTACAGTGGGAAAAAAAACTTTGAGGAAGCATTTTCATAAAGCAATCGTTCATATATATTTAAGCATATACTCTTTGGAAAAAAGAAAATACTCAAGATTTACGGTAAAACGGTTTCGAGACCGCATTACTACCGGTTCGAGACTCGATTCTGCAGAAGAACCCTCTGTTACCTGTAAATGAGCTGTATAATAACCCTTAACCTGAAAAGAAAGTAGTAGGCTCTCGCTTCTTGATTTGGCAATTGATTTTGTTTATTTATTTATTATATTTTCCTGTTTCAACCATTTGGTGCACCGGAAATGTTGATTCAGCTTAATTTCAATTATATCTCACCCTTAACTTGGTGTTCCCGATTCCAACAGTAAAGTATTTTTGTATAGCAAATTGTGTAAATTGTTGTAAAGTAAATTTGAACTTAAAAGTTGTCATAATTGATTAGTTTTATGTTTCTGTTTATTGTATATACTAATCTTTTTAATGGAATCGAGTAACATGCGATCGTAGTGGCATTTTTAAATATTTGAATAACGTACTTTACATTACATGTAATATAATTTCATTTTATTACTGCTCAGAAAATAAGCAGAATTATTCTTCCTTGGCTTTCAATAAAGGATGAAAACCATACGATTAAATATTTGATGAAACAGCATTGTAAAAATAAATCGATTAAACAAGATTATGTCCAGAAAAGAAATTTTTAGAATACAGGGCAAAAACTACAAAATAATTAAATATGTATCACTAAAAAGACAAGTTTCCCAATTTTAAAATGACGTAAAAATTAACAGCATCTTCTAGAATTATCGCAGGAAAAATCTAAAATTTCATTTAGTTTTGGTTTATTGAAAATTTTAATTATATTAAAAATCGCTCCAAGGCATATATTTCCATCTTGCAAACTATAATTTATGCCGAATTTGAGAGTTCCTGTCAAACGACCAATAGGGCGTGAAAGCACATTCATTCTCCATTATTAATACTTGATATTATTTCGTTTCAGTGTTTTCAATTACTTTAATAAGATATGCATATATTAAGAAATCTATTTGACATCATTTTATAAGAAAATCAAGAATGACAATTAGAAGTACAAAGAATAACAATTCTTAAGAAACGTAATTAACTTCAAAATGAGAAACTTTTGGTGGCTTTAAATAGCCATGACTATTTTCATATGTTGAAAAAAGAAACTGACATTTAACCCAAAAGTGAAGAACTTAAAAAATAATAAATCTTATTCTAAGGATAAACATTTCTTAAAGTGAAAATATTTATTTTGCTGCTTTTTAGACAGAACAGCCGATTACCTATGAATTTACATAAATAGGCATAGTTGATATGTTTTGTAATTCAAACACCTGGATAAGGTCACATTTCTCGAAAAGGTTGAATATATGAGTTCAGAATATTTCACGTGAAGAAATCGTTGATGTTTTCCGTCTTATGTCAAAAGCTCAACAGACTTGAATTTGACTCTATTTTCATCAACGTTGTAATGAATACAAGAGTTTCATCAAAGACTTACATGATGGGTCATCTTTGTTTTCTTTCTTTATGGAATTTGAATAGTACTTAGATTGAAAACAATCCTACGCATTCCTCCTCTAAAATAAACATTTAAATGATAGAAAATGAAAATCGCATGTATATTATAAAAATAGGTTAAATACAGTCATTATGAATTACATGGATGAAGCTGATTATGACTCCATTAAAAAAATTGAATACTTAGATTATTTAGGAAATTTCTGCGATTATTACTTAAAACTCCCATTTATTTAATGGACCTGTTTTCATTTGTTTTTTGAAATAGTCTTTTTGAAGTCTAAAATCAATTTTGTGTACAGATCTATCTCAATTTTCAATATTTAATTTCTCTTCTTTCAAAATGAAATATCATTTAATCGTTACTGGAAAAATTACTCTTTAGAATTCAGGATTTTATTTTTTATATTTTATTAAATGAAACAGTTCGACATCTTGCTGTCATTATTTGAGTCACAAGACAGTGGTTAGAGGTCAAAGGGATATATATATATATATACACAAAAAAATTAGCGCGTTTATGTCACTCTTTGAAATAAGATTCTATTAAGTAGCTAGAAAATAATACCATACTCCAGGCGCCATCCATATTCATTAGGATACTAATAACGATTGACCGTGAAAAACTCCTTATATCCTGGCCGTCCATACCATTGGAAAATTTACGTCGCTTCATCTCGAAATGAGAGGTCTTCAAAATGATAGCATTTTAATGTCAGAATTTCATTCATTGAAGAATTCGAGTGGAGAATAATAAGTGGTCTTAAATTAAATATAGAAAGAGAATAAAGCAATTATTAAATTAAAAATGATAACAGTGAAATATTTTAACTATATTTAAATATAATTATAATTCTTATCGCTTTAATAATTTTAATACAATGATTTCAATTAACATATAATATACAACGGCTGAAAAATAAAACTTGAAAGGGAAGAATTTATATTGAAAATTATTAGTTTTTAAAAGAGAGTTTTTTATTGAATATATCGCACAGCTAAAAAGTTCTCTGAATGAAAAAATGTTTTAAAGAATTATTCGGTTACGATTACTGCAGAATTAGAGATGGATTTCCAGCTAGGCAATTGGGCTAAAGAGTTTCACAAGTAGGTTGAACAATAAGAAGCTGTTAGTCTAATTTCAAAATAAATGAATTTTTAAAAGTTGAAATTTCTCTATAAAGAACCTAATCAATTATGCTTCACAAAGTGTTAATATTATTCTACGAGCTTCCGTTTATTTGGCCATTGCAATGTTTATAAAAGCTGAGTATCTATATCTATACATAGTATAAAATAAAGTCTCCTAAAAGCATCTGTTTATTTGAACCACAAAAACTCGATAAATAGAAAACGGATATTGGATATATTTATACCATTTTGTATAGCATTTATTGGGAAAGGTTTCAGTACATTAAAGTTATATCTACATAATATAGGGAGTTTTATAATTGCGATTTTAATTATTCCAGGCATGTGGATTGTGCAAATAGCATGTGAGCAATAACAGTAACAAAAATTGAGAATGTGCAAATAGTAAGAGCTGTGTTGTGTATATGCGTTACATTTCTTTGATCACATCTGATTTCAAACAACGATTCATGTCTCATTTTGCACAAAAGAAGGAAATATAACCTTTGCCGGAACAAATTAAATGCCAAAAAGCTTCGTTTGTTGCGCTATAAGCAAAAGAAGAGGAAAGAAATGTCGGGTTAGCGAATATCAGAGATAAACAGCAGTATCTGTGCTTTGCATTTATCTGTGCATGTGCGACAACCTCAGACTGTGTATGTGCAAACAGCAGGAGCTGTGGTATGCATATGCGATACATTTTTTTGTTTACATCTGATTTTAAACAGCGATTCAAACCTCATTATGCCCAAAAGACGGCAATCCAATCTTGGCAGGGACATATTAAGGGCCAAAAATCTTTTGTTGCACACTAAGGAAAGTGAAGAGGGGAAAAAAAACGCTCGATTAGCGAATATCAGAGAAATAATGAATTTAGGGAAGGAGCCTTTCTGTTGAACGAAGTAACCGTCTGTCTTCAAAATCTCATGAGAAGTACAAATTATCATTATATCAAATTATATAAACTTGATAAGTAAATGTGGAACAGTGTGTACAATGACTTATTTGCATATTTTTAAATTTTAAAACAGCTTTTAAATTTTATATTTTTAGTGGATTGTTTCGTCTACGGACATAACATTTTTACCTTTTTAACAGTTTAAATATCTCTGAATGTGCATAGTAAATATTGTTTTGTGTCTATTTTTGATAATTTCTAAATATATTTTTATGTTTGTTTGATATTCAATTACATGCCCTTGTGATATCGGGTGGAAACTAAACTTACATTTAAAACTAATTTTTTTCTCCCTTAGATGCTATGCCATGGGCAATACTGCTAGTAAGTAATAGTTTGTATACATGTGGAATGCAGGAAATCACCAAATCATGATAAATGAATAAATATATATGCATTTTACAGATACTTAAATAAAAAAAAAAATTAGCATCAATCAAGCATCAAGTTTAAATATAAAAACATCAGATACCCCAGGGTTTTTTAAAATATATATATTGTTACCACTAATGCGTTGAATCAGCGTATGCGCCTCGTTCTTTTTAGCTATAGGGATTCAGACGTTGCCTGATTTCAAACAACTGCTATTATTGGATAATTTACGTAAAACATAATCTTATTTTAATATACTTGCTCCAAATTTTGACCGCTTTCTAACGAATTGTTTCTTTTACAATAAAATATCATATAACAAAAACCACTTAGAGGAAAATATATAGAATTTTGAAGTAATAACAGCGATATATGGTATTTTGTGACGACGTACAACACTCCTACATCACTAACAAAAGTTAAGCAGCACATGAAAATAACCTTTACTAGTAATAAATATAATATTTAAATTAATTTAACTTTCGGCATTTAGATATAACAATATAAAATCGACTAAATGCTGCTATCAGATAATTTAAGTAACAACTTTATATTTTCTTTCCGCTTTAGTAATCTAATTTCAGATGATTAAAGTCATCTGTAGGAGTAAAACATGAAACAACTAAAAGTTTGCACCGTTTTTTCTTAATACACATTGCCTTCAAAAGCCGAGTCATTTGTTAAATTTCAACCTACAATAGAAAGCCCCTGGTGAACCTTCACTGAAAAAAGAAAAACGCAGGTCATACAATTTGTCCGAAGACAGCGAGATAATACATCGCATCGGATTACAGCTCCGACAGGCATTTTATATGGCAATCATAAAGTTCTTCCTATTGTTCAGAGGAGTCCGTCTCCTGTCATTAGTTTATCTTGGCTGTCCACATGAGCGCTTTAGTGAAATAAAGATTCAACAGCCTAGAAGTCCCTCTCAAAAGCATGTTGGGGGACTTCCAGAGAAAATATTTACGATCGAAAGGGGGGGGGGGTTCTGGTGCAGGTTGAAAACTCGCACGATGTATGCTGAGAAATATCAAGAAATTGAGGAGCAATGATAATGGTGATAAAACCAATGCGATGCTGGTTGTTGGCTGTTATCGCCATCATCTTCTTTTTGAGGGTTACCACACTTTTTGCAGTCCATTTTACGACCGTCTTTGGGAATAATACGACTTATCTCCCAGATGAGGCATCAGATAGGATAGTGTTTATGCCAAAGTGCCACCTTTTCGTCGTTATTGAAATAGAATATTTTGTTTTATTGCCACGGTAGGTTTTCGGAACTTGATGGGAAGTCCGACGAATCGCGGATGCAGATAACCAGAAAATTCTGTGAATGATTTGAGAAGCATGGTTAAAGAAAATTGGACTGGAAAAGGCCCTCTGTTTTACGTGCTGGAATGTTTTAGCTTATTGGCAAAGCACCGACTATTGTTACGAATTAAATAAAATAAGAATTATTTTTTTAATACAAGATTTGACATTTGACAAAGTCAAATTTTAAGGCATTATTATTTTCATGGTGAACGTGGAGGGTTTTTAATTTTTTTAATTAGATTTTTTTCTTCTTTTATTTCCTCTATTTTTCTTTTTTCCTAATTGGATGTTTTATATTTAAATATATTTTGAATTGCAGTTCGTATTTAAGTAATTTTTTTATAATATTTCTTAATTTTAAACTCTGAAATTAAATTATTAAGACCATCAGAAAGAAAACCTACGTTTTCTTAAAATATATATTCAATTTACTTTCGACAACTAAAAAAATTGAAATATCTTTAAATCAGAGTTTTGTTCATATGCGTCAATATGTTCATTTTTAGAATCATTTAAAGCTTTTTGTTAAGACATGCCTGAGAACTCGTAGATCACGCTCACTGTAGAGATGTAGCAAACAGGAAAACAGAACAGAGATAACATTCAGAGCCTTATTCCTTCTCTAACTGAGTTTGCATCAATTTTAGTCAAGTGATATTTACGTGGCATTGTTACTCAATGTTGGGCAATTAAAAATACAGAAATTCAATTTGAGAAATCTGGAAAAACTTCAAAATTATAGTTATATTGCTTATTTAAATTTGAATTTAAGAATTTATGTAGATACAAAATAATTAATATTAAGTACGCGTATAAATTGAATTTATTATATATGTTGACTTAGCATTTATACGATGTCTTTAGATTTTAAACAGTTTTCGAGATTTATAAAACCAATCTTTGAAACTGTACTTCAACTTTTTAGCGTTTTAGAGATACGTTGCTTATTCCCTATATAAATATTCTATACACTCATAAGTTGTTAAAGATAAACAGCTTTAATTCTGTACATTCATTTTGACTGTACTAGATATACTCGAAACAGTAATTGACTAAAAGAATAAAGAAAAATAAAGAGAAAATAAGTTAGTGGAAATATAGATTCTAAATGTAGATTCTTGATAGTATTATAGAGTTGTAAATTATTCAAATGAAATCAACTGTACGAGAGTTTTACAGCAAGTCTCAATAGACAATACTGTTCATGAAATTTTATAAGAATTTAAGATTGCGCGTCATGACAAAGGCTATAAGAAAGTGTGTATATTTCTTGCTTGAGAGTTGTTCCATATTAATTCTTGTTTCTGATAGTATATTAATAAATATTTATTAAAAAGATACAATTTTCATGCATACCTTTAAAAACATCACATAATCTTCAGGAGCAAAAATTAATTCTCGTTTTGTAATAAGAAATAAGTTGCACATTAAAAGCTTGACAGGTTTTGCGCTTCTTGAAAGTAGGTTTTTAACGTTATTTACGATTCAATTTGTGCTGCATAGAAGAATTACCAACAACGCATTGAGAAAAGGATCGGTAATAGAAGTAAGAACGGGACACTTAACCAGTAACTTTAAGTTTTCATTTTTCAGGTTTCTGGGAAGGAGAAAAGTTGAATACGATATTCTTAAAAAATAAATATTCAGACAAGAATCTGCCAACATTTCACAAATGTGCGTTAAACAAAAATCAAATCAAATCCTGCTATATTGAATTAGCAACAAGTGTTTCACTTTGCTTTTATCCGATTGATAGGCTTAATGACAATGAATCCTCACTGATGCATTTGTAAGACCAAGTTGTTCAATAACGTCATCTCGACAAGTCTTTCAGAACTACATAAAAATTTATTGTATAATGTAAAAATGGAACGTTTACAATTTTTAGACCGATGTGAATTTATACTACCAAAAGTATATATTAATCTTCAATATCTTGCAAGTAGAGGTAAGCAAGTGAAAAGGGAAAGTTCCTCATATTCAAAATACACTTTGTATCTAAATAAGCATAGAGGGAAAAAAATAAAAATTCAACTGATGTCTTTTATTCATGATTCAAATATTATACTGCCAGGACTGTAAAATGTAGAAAAAAATCTAAAACTCAGCTGAAATGGGAACTATTTGCTTCAGAGAAAGCTACTATAATATATATTTTTTAAGAAAAAAGATTCATAAAAAATTAATTTATGTAAATACCAGAACAGTCTATTATTTTCAAGTATTATTCGCAAAAAGAGCAAAATATATTTTTCCAATGATATCTGGTTTCGTATTAGGGATATCTTTATTAACTTATCTACATTATAAATACCAACAATCTGAGATGTAATGACTCTACAGCACTTCCCTTCAAAAAACGCTTAATGGATCCAAAAGAAAAGTGCACTTGCTGAATTTATTCGCCAAAGATGAAATAATTTTATATCTCAATTTATGGTCTCAGCTAGTTATATAAAATAAAACTCAACCACTTATGTGTTATTCGCCACATAATCATTATCACAAGCCATATATCAAGGTTTCTAAGATAGAGTAGGCTGACGGTTTCATAAATCATGAGTTAGAAGCGAAAGATAATCTAAAAATGGGATATTTCTGCATTAAAATTTGTCATATACTATTTCAGGTCATTGCAGCGATTCATGTAAAGAAATATGTTTTGTCTAATGAATTAGTTTTGGGAAGTAATACGTTTTATTTTGAAATTGAAAAAAATTAAAAACTTCATTTATATATATATATATATATATAT
>JAPMOQ010058975.1:426204-598153 GCA_026543055.1 Argiope trifasciata
TATATATATATATATATATATATATATATATATATATATATATATATATATATATATATATGTGTGTGTGTGTGTGTGTGTGTGTGTGTGTGTGTGTGTGTGTGTGTGTGTGTGTGTACAGAGAGAGAGAGATCAAGGTATATTAAAAAGAATTCAATAAATCGACTAGCTAAATCTATATATGTCATCATGGAATATTTTTGTTTTAAAACCTCTCCTTAAATTTTTATTAAGCAGAGGCATTAATTAAATATTTTGTTAAGATGTCCCTTCTTGAATTATCGGGACTCAACTACTTTATGTTGAATTCTGAATAAAAGCATCCAAAATATTTGGAGGGAATAGATAAAGAATCACATTGTTCACATAAACGAGGCTAAAAATATCTCCAGGTTTGTCAGTAATTCTTGACATACAACTCCTTTACGAAGATACTGATAGACAGAAAATTGGTCACAGCATTCTTGATGCATTTGGGCTAAATTGTTTCTTTCAATATCACGTCAACTTTTTTTAACAGGTTGTGGGTTTTTCTATTTTAAACTGAATCAGTCCAAATAGAAAATTATCTCAGACCAAAAAGGCTAATGCATTTAGATTATAATTTTAAAAAACAGAGATTTAATATAAAATGTGTAAACTGTAGAAAATCGAATTAATTTAGAAAAACTCATTTCTTTGTTCTTCGTCTGTTATAATCCTGCTATAAATCTATTTTTCTTTCGGAGTCTTTTTTCCCCTTTAATAAGGCATTTTTATTTTCGCTGACTATCTGAAATTGATGAAGTAACTGTAAAAAGGCACTACATTTCGTTTTAAAAAAAGAGAGGAGACTTTATGAAAAATGAATTATAAATTATAAATTGAATATTACAGAAAGAAAGACAAGGCAAAAAGAAAAAGAAATAAAAAACTGCCTTTAAATATTACCTTACTTAAAAGCGTTGACAATATATTTGCTTTCTAATATTATAAAATGAAGTACAAAACAAAAGAAACATCTTAATTGATGCGGGCGTTTTGTGCTAATTGAAACTATTAAATTATTGGAAAATAAAAAACGAGAATAAAAATTGTCAGTGAATAAAAATTTAAAGCTGTAACCAGCATGTATAAAAATAATTTTTGGGGATTATCTGTATCACTTGAAATCTTTATATATCACATTATTTTTGAAAAAATTCCAAGAATTCCGAGGAATTTGCTTATCTCGCCCGAGCAATTTAAAACTAATTCCCCTCCTGTAGATCTCTACAAATAAACTAACAAATTCCAATTCTTAAATGTCTATGTGAAGTACTCATATGTTCTGAGGGATCATTAAAAGTCGTAGAGAATGTCTCATAATTAAGTTGTTAAGAAAGAAATTCTGCAGCGTAATTATATCTTTTGGCAGAATATTGACGCCTCCTGTGTAGTTAGAATTGAAAGTGGGAGGGTCTGGGGCTATTTGCTTCCTCCTGCCTTAATTACCGGAAAACCAATTCCTAGACCGATATTACAGGTTGTCTCATTTGTCGCTACTTAAATATTTAATCATACACTTCGTGAGAAAAATTAAGCAGTAATGAGGATTGCAGTCTTTACTTTACAGAGATCATTAATAAAATTCACCTCAAAATGAAAATATATATTAGGTTACGAGTAGTGACAATGCTTAATTAAGTTGGTAGGATTTTTAGGCTTATATCCGTTTAAATGGATATTGCTTTTAGCTACCGGCTGAAATAGAAATATAAGAGTGTTTTAAGTGCTCTAAATCGAAAATAATTTATTAAAAATATTTTTATTGTTCAGAATAATATCTATTATAAATATTTGAGCTACATATTATTAACATTAAGAACGCGTCATTTGATATTCAGTATATTGTTTTATTATATAAAGCATGTTCATTAAATCCGGTTGTCGATTTATGGTCGATCTTCGGATATGCTCAATGAAGTAAATTTTAAAAAGATCATAATTAAAAAAAGACTCATTCATAATTATACTATAAAATATTTCTAGAAAAGTCATATAATTTAATTAGTGTTTTCTGTTTTTGGAATCTCGATTTCCATTGGTTTTACCACGAATACTAGTAATTTTTTGTAGATGGTATAAAATATACAACAACAAATGCATTTCTCATCATCATAACCAACAATTATAATGAAAATATTTTATATGGATATTTATCACATAAACGCAAATTATTGTTTCGACTTCCTCCCTGGTAATATTTAACTAAAGTGAAATTAAACTATTATCATTACAGATATTATGACATTAGAGGCAAAACGTCTGGTTAGAAGAATAATCTACCATGAAAACAAGTCTGATTCAGTCAAACTGCTAAATAATATTGAGAAAATTATAATATAAGAAGTTATATACGTATGTTCTTTAAATTGGTAAAAAATCCGAATAAATTTAATTGTATCTCTCTTTGTTATGGTGACAAAATTTAACTTTTCAACTTAATGGATTCGATCCAAACTAATCTCACTATTGATTTGTTGTTTAGTGGTCCGAGAACATGAAGTCTACAGAGTACCGAACTTGTAATTTTCAAGCATGATCACATGATTTAAGAGTCATAAAAACCTGCTGGTTTCAGCAATTACATTAAAACAAAGATTGATCATGATTCAGCAATTACATTAAAACAGAGATTGATCATGAAACAATGTGATGTGCACGGAGATGAATTGGATAATATCTCCTTAGACAAACGAATCAAATTTAGTCTACATATTTATTTCAATTTGGGATTTTGATCTATGCAGAAAAAAAAGTAATTTCTTCTCCACCAATGCAATATGACGTTGCACATGCAGTTTGTCTCGTCATTTAGAAGACAAAATTAAAGAAATTAGAGTTTCAATTACAAATTTTATTATGGTCACGTTGGAGCACATTGTTCAATGAGTATACAATACTCGCTTGCACTCAAATAATTAATTCTCCACAGGCAATTGCAATTAGTACTGTACTTATTCAAAACGCACAAATTGATTCATTATGTTAATTTTTGTAAAAATGATATCAGTGCAAAGAGATATCGAACAACGCTTTTAAATTTTATAATCTCGCAATAGGAGTATATAGTAGGTACATACACTCTACCATATTCATGCAAAATAGAGCACCTCCCCTCTTTGGATCGCATATTCAGAAAGTTTCTAGTACAATATTTTACAGGCATACAGATGATAAGTTCTAAATTTCCTTGATATGGAGAACTCCCCCAGGTATATCTCTCAATGATTTTTGGTTGTGGAGTCATCTGAAAAGTATAGTTTAAAACGTAAATACTGATAACTTGTCCTCTTCGAAGGGTGGATCATGCTGCAAGCTCGACAAATCAAATTGAACTGCTACGTTCTGCGCTAGAACAAGCAATTCAAAAAATGTATTCGGGTAACACTTGATAGGTTGAAAGATTGGTAAAAGTCAACAAACTAACTATGATGTTCTTTCGACAAACTGAATAAACCAAATAAGCATGCAATGCCATATTGAAGTTGATTGAGAAAATTGGAACTTTACTTCATAAATTTAAATTCCATGGTTGGAACAAAACGTATATCAATTCTAATCACATTGACCCATTGGAATTCTTATAATCAAGTTCCAAAGTTAATTTACTCCCACTCTGTTTATTCACATTCGTCCTAGAGTCAGACAGACTGATCAGTACTGAAGCTGCTGTTGGATCTGCACTCTCTGAAATTTACACACACATCTTTTTTATTTAAATATTTATAAACTAATCCTTTTAACAATTTTTTCAATCAGAATTAGAAAAGATAAAAAATAATACCTCTTCAGTTTTTTATTTTTTAATATATCGAGAGAATTTAGGGTGTTAAATTATCAGTACAAGATTTCAGCTTACAGTATTTTTGTTTACATACACAATAATTTTATTTACTGTTTCTATAACGATCATTTATATATGACTGCACGTTTAATATTTTTTGCAACCAATTAGAAATGTAAGGCATTTGATTGGTGAACCTTTCAAATGGAATCCATGAAGTATTTCATCATGAAACTAGCTAAGAAGAATTTAATTTCCCGTTTATTAGGCTAATATAAGATTAGTTTTTTAGTCTCTTCAATAAAGTCGGTTTATTCTAATGTCGCAATTTTTCAAAAACTGAAATAAATATGTAGTGTTCTAAATAATATAGTAAAATTCTTAGTAAAAAATTAAACTTTTAGTTATCCTTTTTTTTTTAAATATTTTTTGGATATACATTTTTTGTAATAATTTTTCAAATTTTACATCGAAGATTCTGAAAATTCCTAGTTTTTTCGTAGATTTCTGTGTATATTTCTGGAAGTAATTTCAAAGATTTTATGAAGTCGAAATTCTGTTCCAGTAAGAATTAAACTTTCTTTCCATAAAGCTAGTATGACTTAGCTTTATACAAAGAACTTAACAATTACGCATTTGCAATCTGTAATAAAAATGTAATATTTATTTTAAAACTTTATCCGTTGGTCTTTTTAAATTTAAATCTTTTCAGTGATTACTGCAAAGAATAATTGTTAAAAAAATGAAATGACTTTTCTTACTCGAATAAAAAATATTGCGGTTTTAAAATAAACTTAAGAGTGTAAGCTGTAAAAACTTAAATCATAAAATTTTTTTTATTATTGAGCTACAGATGCTTTGCCCCCTGCTTGCTCTCGCTCAACAAACTCAATATTTCCTGATATTGTATGTGATGTTCGTCAGTTCCAGTTAGCTAGTTTTAAACTCTACTGACTTATTCCAATTCCGGAAGCTTAATCTATGATGAGCATATACATTTTGAGAATGGTCTACTTCCAATTCAAAATTCAAAGCCCCACAATGAGAACATTATTTGTTTATATCTCCAATATCTAAATATAAATATTCACAGTCAATTTTTTACATTTTGCAGCCATTTCAGAAACTACTTTATCAATTCTTTTTCAGATTGCCAGATTCTCGTTTTATCTTTCTTCATCTGATTATTGGATGCCCATTGTGGTTTTAAAAAACATACGCTGTTAACACGTGTTTTGCTTGTGTATTCAGATTATTCCAAGCTAGAGACGGATAATTCCCTTTACCCGAAAAAGATAAACGAACCCGAAGGCTATTCATTAGTGTTGCCATAAACAGTGTGGCTAAAGTAGAATTAACACATATGGTTTTCAACTCATATGGTTTGCTATTAATTTGGTGCTAATTAATGCTTTATTTTTCCTTTTTTGTCACCATTTATACTTCCAGTCCAATATAAATACTTACTACAACGTAGTAATAATTTTCATTAAATATTTCAAACAATACTAAAGAAACAAACCTCAAATGTTATGGGTCAGGTAACTCGCTATTTAGTAATCATGAAGCGTACAAAATGAAATGATTACATATTTATTTTTTTATATGTGAATGTAAAAATAGATAATCAAACGAATACAGCTACTGTCACGGTATTTATCACTGCTTATTTTTTAAAGTTATTTATTATTTTAATAAAGAAATAACTTTTCTAAAAATAACATTTCTTCTATGAACAACATTCACAGTAATTTTAAAACAAATCAAAGAATACAAGCAAAAAGCATCATAAATCTTCTTCATTCTTTAAATCTTAAGTGAACAGAGCTACTGTCTTTCCATTTCCCAAGCACCTCCTCCAATCACTTTAAACGCGACTATTTCCACACATGCCTCGCTTGAAGAGGAAGCAAGTTGATGGTTATGGGAATTCTGAGGTAGATAGCTGCCAGCTTGGGTGGGCTGAAGTAACCACTTTACAAGCACTTGGGTCTTCCCTGTAAAATTCTTAATTAGAGGTCCTCGGTAGAAAAAAAAAAGGCGCTGCGGGCTGGCCACAAGACGTGCCATGCTTTTTAATCGACTTTAATAATTAACAGTAATCCAATGGAGATGTCAAGGTTGGATTGTTGAAGTGCTGAATCAATCTCCAATTATTCTTCACTTCTGGTCTTGCTAGACCACGACTTGTAAGTTTGACAAACTACTTTTACAAATGATGATCCCCAGAGGTAATGAACCAGGTCCGATGTAGGAAATCGGTTCTAGATAAATGATATGAGTCACGAATCTAAACATTGGGTTGCACTTTGTCTTCCTAATTTTTCCTTGATATGAAGAAATGAGCAAATAATTAACTGTCAACAAAGGGCATCGGACATGGAAGGTTTATTTCGATATGATGAAATAAATTCCCATGCTTTTTTAAAATCTGTCTAGACTTTTTCCTTCAGTTCTCATTTCAAGTATTTGTTGTGTCTTCAAATCCTAATTAACTAGAGGTGTGGTGGGGAAGTATTGAGTCATTTGTCAAGTTAGTATTTTCCAAGTCTGTCCAAAGGACATATGGGTTAACATATGATGTTTTTTTGACATCGATTCGTCTCGAAGTGGAATGTTCTAATTTTATCAGATGTTTGTAGAAAAAAAAATTACTTTATATTTTATTGTAATACTTTCATATGCTTGAATTTGAATTAAGTAAATCTGCAATAATTTGCACCTGCAGCATTCTCCAATTAACAAAATTCTAAATATACATCGCTGATACTTTCAAGAATTTAGCATTACAAAAAAATACCTTAAACGCCATCTGAAACAATAACTCTTAGTTTAAAAACATATATTTAATATTTTCTACATGGATAACAATCATATTCAGTAAGTGAGCACATAAAGAGTAGCGTAAAACTACTTAAACGTGTTTTGAATCTCATAACACGTTTAAAAACTCAATAAAAGCACCAAAAAGCAAATAAAAGCACCAAAATATTGCTTCTATATTGGGGATAATACTCCACTAAGAATTATGTGATTATGACATGTGCGAATGAATTTGTTTAAATCTGCAATATATATTTGAGAGGGATGTGTACAATAGTTAAGACAGAAATGATAAAATAGAAACCGTAATAAAACACCAAACTGAGAACATTCAAATCAAGCAAATTTAATATCCAAAATCACCCAAATTTTACTGCACATACCTATATCAAACACAATAATTAACTTGACTAACATTCCAAAAGTTATAAGTCCCATATTACTAAATTAAAATGATTTTTGTCATCAAGTTTCATTCAAGCCATTCAGATTTTTTTCATATATTTTAATATTCCATGTAAATTCTATGTCCCTTTATTAGGTAAATAAACAATACATCAAGTTTTTGATGATGATTTTAACTCAGGAAAGAATTTGAATAATGTAATGTTTTGTACATATTGACAAAATCTCAAAGGAAATTTTTTTTTTCTTTAAGATTCCTAATGCCAGTTTTTAAATATATTCTCTACATTGTCATTCTAATCACTTTAATACCCGTTTGTTGTCTTGACAACCACTTCTTTTGCTGTACTCTTACAGCTCCTTAATTTCTAAGAAATTATTTTAAATGATAAAAAATTAACCTTTTAGTTTATAGAACAGGCGAAGTTTTAGAGTCATTATCTTCAAGGTATTTTATTTTGGGAGTTCCTATATATTGATCATGAACTTTCGAAACCTTTACACATTTTTAAGTGTCCTTGTTGCCTAATATATTTTAACTTCCAATGAATTTTGTTCAAAATTTCTTAAATATGGCTAATGTTTGAGTAACTTCCATATTCCCCCAATTTCATCACTTTTTATTATTTCATGTTACTTTCTATTAGGGTTATCAGTCATTGGGCAACGCGTGAGTGAATCATTTATCCTCTTTATTGACCGAAAATTACAGGTATGATTTTATGAATCCCAAAAATGTCTTCAACGATCCGGTCTTAAAATTCTGAAAGGAATAAAGTCTAAAATCTTATTGTTTTTAAAAATGCTTATATGCTTTAAATTCTTATTTATTAACATGGAAGAATATCTATATATATTATGGTGTTAAGGCAATGTAATAAATAACTTTAAATCAATGACTTTAAGGTTAAAAATATTTATCAATCAGGGATTGCCCTTAGAGTAAAGTAAATCATTCTGCTTATGACGTAGTCTCTTTTACAATGACTATGATTTTTTTTGATTGGGTATGAAGCATGTGCCTTAATGAACAAAGAAGGATAAAATGAAGCATTTACGATTGATTGCTCAATTCCATATTAACCAGCGGCTTTTCATATTCATGTGAGCCAAATGGTATGACAATGGAGTTGTGTTTGTGTGGCATATTTAGGGAATCTTTTTATAATTCATTTTTTTAATTCCGTGGATAGATTTATTTATTACATATATGTGAACTATTTTCTAACAATGCACAAGCTATTTTCTGCTGATTATGAATACTAAAACAACGAAATCAGTAATTTTAGTCTTCGTTTGCCACAGAAAAACCAAACACTTAATGTACTTAGTGCTTCCCATCAATACCATGCTGTTTAACATTATAGGACAAGACACCTCAAGATTTACAAGACTGTATAGTTTCTTTGGCAATGAGATTTTATTTCGACAGAGAAGTGGATGCTGGTGTTTGATATCATCGATTGGTAGGATGGCTTTAGTTTGTATAGTCGAGCGCAAAATACATATTTCATTAGTTGATTGCGGAATCGATCTCGGTGGCTCATCTCTAGTTAGAAAAGAATTCAATACGCTATCAGGTTTGTAGAAGATCGCGTTTCCAGAGCACACCATCATTCGAATGAAACATGGGTCCCTCTTGTCATAATTTTAAACTTATAATGTAGGTAATTTTGATAGATAGTAGGGAAGGTAGTTTTGATAAAAGATTTGTCATTTTTTATGAGTTAGTTGGCGCAGTATTCCAACATTTTACTTTGAAAAATGTATATCAATTTCTAAGTCATGTTTTCATAACTTGAGGGGGATCAGATTCAATGATATCTACATGGGAGGCATAGAAAGTCTTTTGGAAGAAATCTTCAGTATCCTTTGTGAACATGGTACTTGTTACTTCACTAAAAGTACACTCTCTGTACATAGAGTATACAACTGCAGGAGATTCTGTTTAATGTTTATTTCAAAGGTTTAAGTAAAAAAGGTTATTTTTATTTCTTAACAGAAATCAACCATGGCAAAGTTTGCCCCCACCCAATAGGCAGTTATGTTTTTTAAAAATGAAAGATATCAAAGAGCAAGAATGCACACACATAGTAACAACAATTAAATAATAATAACATTTTCATGCCCATTAAAGCTTTATTATGTCTTTATGCGATACAGATACTTTTTTATCTTGACAAGACAGGACAATTTCATAAAAGTTTATATTCTTGTTTGTTGTTACATTTATTATATTCGCACAATTGCAATTATGTCTTACTTTTAACATTAGCACCTTTTTTCAGGAATATACTTTGTGCTACAGCAAGAGCTTAAAATTGCATTATATTGTGAAAGAGGTAGTTTTGACAAACTTTGGTACACATGGACTGGAATTAAAACCTATAAAATTAATTTCGGCACACTTCACTATTCACTTATTGAGACTAATACTCTTATTAAAGGCCGAAATTATAAATCTTAAGACTAAACAAAAATTACATTGCATCAGACATGCTACAAAATATCTATTTTTCTATAATCCTGTTTATTAAAGAAAATATAACAGATTCTAAAAAAGAACATCTTTCACGTTGCAGCGAAAAAAATATTATTTAGCAAATACTTGATAAAAATAAAAATATTTTCATCTGCAAGTTGTATTAAAAATTTATAAACGAGAATTGAGCTTCTTATACAAATGTGGGTTGTCATCTCTTATCTACATATAAATACATAGCGTCGATACCAAAATCGATGTTAATATTCTGTATTCGGTTGCATATTAATTTCAGCTCTTTCGTTTCGGATAAACAAATAATACTTTGAAATCTTCTCTTCTGGAAGATGAACTTGGCTTCGCGTAAATATTTTTGCTTCAAAAAGTGAAATATTTCAAAACGAAAATAAATTGATCAATGCTTTTTCCCCACAAGTTCGCGGTATAAAAAGATGCAATATAATTTTTTTAAAAAATCCATTAAGCAAATATAAAACATTAAAAGCCTCCAAAATGAAATTCTTAGAGATATAACTGTGCAAATATTAAGAAATGAAAACATTAAGAAGTTTCGATATAATGGCCGGGTAAATCAAGCAATTGCTGAATAGAGTTTGGCGATTATTAGCCGAAACAAAACAATAAAATGAAAACTTTAACTTGTCAACAGATTATAACAAAACAATTTATTTTCATTGAGATTTTAATAAAGGTAAGTTATAACAAATAAATGTGTGAAAATTCAAAAACAGACTAGAAGTATTTTATAAAAACCTCACGTGCATCTTTTCTTAAAAAACTTTTAGTTCAATTTTTAAAGATAACGCTAACTCATATTCCCTTCTTAATTTTGCTACGAAAACATTCAACTAATAAATTAGTTTGGCATACTTTAAGGAAAGTTCAATGCTTACTTTTAATTAAAATTTCTTAAGTTCTAAAAGCTATAAAAATAACTTAAATTAAAAACCACTTTCATTTATGTTTAAAATAGCATAAGGATCTTTGCTGGAATGTAGAAGTATAAGTCTATATCCTACGGATGGAATGTCGGGAGTTAAACGTAACGACGCAGAATTACTTAATAAAATCCATATTTACCTGAAGCGATGGAATGATTCTTGTAGCACGTATCAAAGTTTCATTAATTGATTACAGATAAGAATGTGCTTAAGGCTCGATTCAAGCTCTTCGTTGCTAAATATATCAGCTCATTTAGATACTGCAGAAACTATTACAGAGTAATTCGTTAAAAAAGGGAACAAACAGTATTTCTAAAGTGACATAAAATATGTACATAAATTCATACCACGGTTGATAAAACAATTCTACATAAATATGCTAAAAATATTCAATTTACCCTGATAAAACAATCATACATTAAAATCATAATCCATTGCAAATTTATCCTGTAACCTTAAATCAGAATGTTTCCTATTCTAAAAACTGGCCTTTCTTACAAACTAACAGTCAAAAAAAAACTTTATGAAGAATTGAGATAAATTTAACGACTTACTATAGTGTGATCATAAAAAATGCTTACAGAATAGCAAGACAATAAGATATTCCTCGAGAAATGTTTAACAATAGGAACCTAGTTTTGTGTCTTGACTTGTCATGCTCTCAGTTGATATAAAACGAGTCTTAACAAAAACAGGAAAAGCATGATCTAAGCACAGGACATGTGGACATACATTGAGTTAAAAACAATGTTTTAAAAAACACTGTGTGCACAAATAGCATAAATCATTGGTCGTTTTAGTCAACTTAATTCTAGTGACAATTCCAATAATGACAAATGAAATCATGAAACCGGGGTTATACTTAAACTGCACAATGACTGGCATTTGAAAACTTAACGACATTTATAGTTTTGAAGAAAGTAAGTTAGGAACTGGTGGCATGATTATAACTGTTCATTTTTTACTCCAAGCCAGTAACGAAATAGTAAACAGGTCATAATCTTTTTTTCAGGAGAGAGCCACACAATTCCTTCTGTACATAAGTTCATCTTCTCATTTTATTAATGACGTGCCGCTTTTGCCGTCTTGCTCGCTTTTCATGAAGAAGATGCAACAACTTGTGAGGATTGCCGATCTTTGGAGCGAAATGCCTGGTTTTATGCAAGGCATCAAGATACGAGTGATCCCTCTTTGTGAAGTGGTAACAGCGACTTCTGTGTGTTTTGCTGTCAGATCCTAGGATGGGCTTGCCTCTTCTGTTGAAACCCACGAGCCAGTCCTTATTGGAGACGGATCTCAAGACTGTATAATAGTCAGGACTGAATAACTCTTCGAAGATGCAGCGAGGATTAGTTCCAGAGAACTGAAAATAAAAATAATAAAGTTATAGAAAATGCAATTTTGATCGATGTCCATCACCCGAAAAAAAAAACCCCCTATCTGTTAATATTTATCTTTTTATGTTTTATAGGTTTGAAAAAAATATTTGGAATAGTGTTATTTAAGAATTAATTAATTTTGGAATATTGTGTGTATGTTTTAATTTTTCCGACTTGAATGCTTGAGTTGTTACTCAATTCTATTATGCAAAATGAGCCACAGTCACTTTTGCATCACCATTATTTTTGCCTATTTTTTCAATTACTTTTTGCATTTAATATGTGATCAATATAATACTCTATGGAAAATTTGAAATCTTTACTAGAATAAAACAAAGGAACACAGTTTCAAAATTAACTAATAATTTTTCCAATCTTACAATACATTTATTTACATTTTTGGCTGAAAAAATAATAAAAGGAAATTCGAAGCCGCCAAAAGTATTTTTTAGGTTGATAGTATAATTCAAAAATAGACTTGCATTTGCTGTTGCCTATAGCTGTTGTATTTATCGAGTAAGCTACAAACAATTCTAAATCTTGAAAATGGTCCAAGTTGACTATCATTTTACCTCATTTTTAGGTACAGAAAAGCACACCATATAATATGCGTAGCAACATGCCACCCCACATCAAACTATTTTCATAGTTAAGGCGAATAATTTAAATTTCTTGATTTTAATTCTTAAAAAAATAGTATTCAGTTTATACTCATGATGTAGTGCAATAAAAAATGTGACTGCTCAGTTTACTTTACACATACTTTGTAATGAATATTTGATAAGGTCAACAAAAAAAAGCGAGTTTTACTATTGCAAGAACATAAATGTATTTAACTAATTAAAAACATGCAAGAGAGATACATTTAAGGTGGTAATAAAAGCATTTCAAAACACAGATTTTATATGCTCATAAATATTCTTCAAATATGCTAATGAAATTTCTAGTGAGCTATTGAGAGTTTATTCATTGAAATGAACAACTTAGAAGAAGCAGCCTTTTGACAATCATGAATAATTGTCTTGAAGAAACAAGTTAGCTGTTTGCCCGAAAAATATACCTGTAACTCTTTAAACAACGGCAATTAATTTACATAAACTTTAAGACCCAAGTTGGAGTGATAAATAATTCATGAAGGAAGAGTTAAGTGATAATAACTAAACTATAAAATAAATCATCTACAAGGTTAAGGACACAACTAATAGAAATTTATAGATTTAGATTGAATTTTTGTCATCCAGCTTAAAAGATTTTGAAAATGATTGCAACATTGAAAATCCGCAAGCATTAAAATGTTCCATTTTGTCATATGAACTATAACAAAAAATAATTTAGTTCTAAAAAAGGTCGCAACCAGCCAAATAATAATTTTCCAATCTTAATTTCAATGTTTCGTACTATTTTAAATGAAGATAAAAAATTTATAAATTGCGATCAAGATATTAATTATGCATTTCAAATTGATGAGATTTGTATACTTCAAGCCAGAATGGAAATTTGGAAGAATTTATTATTCTGAATCAACATTCTGATGTATCATAATTTAATTTGGAAAACAAGGTGCATCCTTTTCAAAATCGTAGCTAGTCAGAAAATATTTGAATTTGGAAGGGAAAAAAACTACTTATTCCAAACTTTTGTATTATTAACACATAAAATAATCAAAAATCAAAATATTAAGAGTAAAAATTTTAAGATTCAATACTACATAAAAATATTGCAGCAGAGTATTGTCCATTGTCTGGGATTTTTTAGAAAAAGAAGTTGCTGCTGAAAATATGTTTGTGATATTGAAGCCCTGTGGAATGGCTCAACTGTCTAAATTTCTATATGATATCCTGGGCAAAAAGACAAGCTCCTGCGATGTTTTAAATTACATAGTCCTTTGGTGGCATAACTCAACTTAATAAATTGTGTTATTACCATCTATGAGTTTGTATAACCTAGGACAATCCATATTCTTATGCAATCGTCTAGTTTTAATTAGTGTCACATAGCCAAACATAACATACTTTTGTAAAATTATTGTAAAGAACCTGCAGCAAAAAATAACTGCAGTTATGAATAAACTGAAGGAACATAAAAAGCATAAGAAAAACGATTTCGAGTATTCTTATACCTGAAAACTACTCAAATATTACATAAATTTCCGAGTAAAAATTCTCTCTTATTTACTCTGCAACGAGGAAGCATTTTATCAAACTTTTCCAAGTCCGGTTAGTCCAGGTTAGATTAATAATATGTTGCTAATTTTAACATGCAAATTATGTTATTAAAAAGCTTATTAACACATTTCATTGCCAAATGAAACCCGAAACACATTCAGCATTTATCTTTAATGGGTATAGACTTAAATACCAGCGACATGTTAAATGAAAATAATTTTAAAGGACATACAATAATATTGTATTTATTTTTTAATCATTCAATTTATTGTTAAACTAGTGTTATGAAAATTACCAGCAATTTGCGTTCGTGGTTTACTTTCTCTCCTTTCTCTATATAAGAATTTTCAATTCCTATCATTTCGCCCACCCGTAGCTGGAATTCGCTTTTATTCTCTCCCCCATCAAAACCTTCAAAAAAGGCGATTTCCCCTCTATAGCTAGTTGAAGTGTGATCTATTGGATTCTGTCATCATCTTCACATTCTTGCGTCTACGTTCGTTTAAAACATTTACACGCCCTCTCCATAACCTATAAAAAATGGATAAAATTTCCACAAGAGCAGAGACCATTTCTTTGATATATACATTTTTCTTTCTTTACACCCGGCACAGATCGAAGCATTTTTCATGCAGATTGTTTTCATATCATCACGAGCTTTTTACCGACTCTTGACATTCGACCTTATATGCAGGTTTCAGCAATGATACTAGGTTGAAAAATCGTCACTAAACGCTTACTCAACCTTGATCTTTGGCCAAGGCTGATGAAAAACTTCAGGCAAATGTAAAAATATATTAAAAAATAGTACTAAAACGAAGCATATATCTTTTATAAACCTTGACACTTCCTTGCCCAATGATATAATACATCGTTTCCAGAACTAATGTACTTGTACCACTGAAAGTACATTTTTGATAGAAAATTTTATACATTAAATGAAAATTAAATGAATGTAAATTGGCACCCATTTAGTATAGTTTTGTTTCAAGTATGTAAATGGAAAAATATGATTCTATTTTATGAAGTAAAAATTTTTAAAAATCCAATAACCCCTGATTTAATGGATTTAAAAAAGAACTACAACGGTATTACTTTTAATGCTGGATATATTAATTTATATAAAGAGAAGGTAAATAGGACAGTTGATCTATCAAACGTAGCAGATGACATTTAGCAGATAACGATATTCGTAAAATCGTCGTAGAGAAAAACCGTTCCTTTTATAAAAGCTTTAAAGAAAGAATATCCAAGATCTATAATTCAGAAATCAATAATACAAATTAATGTAAATTGTCATAATACAAATTAAATACTTTTTAAAAAATAAAATATAAGTAATATATCATATGTACTTCTTTCCTTTCCATCACCATTGGTTTCTTCATTCTTGTCTGGATTTGTGGAATAATTTGATTAAAACGTAAATAGTTGCAATTATGAAAAACTATAACTAGATTAATTTAAGAATTAATTTCGGAAGAAATGTCCAACCAAATTTAATTTAAGTAAAATACTCTCACCCTGTTTTAATGAATAAAGGTGATTTCAGAGTTATAGTTCCTGTGAACATTACTGAATTCCATTTCGTGGAAACACGCGATCAATAATGCCCATATCAAAATAATCAGTTCTATCACAGAAGGTTTATAATAGTTAAATCAACATTTGTTTTGAAATAGCTCAAGGTTTATTTTAATATGATTTTCAAAATTTTAAACAGTTCTCAGATGACAAAAAAGACAATTTACTCTCAAAACTTTATTATTTTTTAAAACCCATTTATTTCTTTTATTGGTTTGTTTTAATTCTACTATAAACAGAAACATAGATATATGATTTTTATAAACCACTGTAGCTGAAAACGGAACCAGAAATACCAACCGCAAGTTGAATGTTTTCCAAAACTTTATAAAATGCACACTTCTGTAAATTATAATTTATTTTATAATATGCTCTATCAGCAAACAAAACATTTTTAATACAAGACAAATGAAAACTTTGATGGAATTTTTTGAAAAACTTGGATTTAATAAAAAATTTCATGTGCAAAACATAATATCTTAAAAGGTTGAAATTTACCTTGAAATTTTGCATATATGCTACCTTAAGTATTCCAAAGGCAATGAAATTGGAATAGAGCTTTTAAGTGAATAATTTTTCTTTTAAAATTGCCTAATGTAAGTTTTAAAAAAATTGTGAAATTTTCAGTACAGAAATATTTAATAAGCTTTTTTTTTTTTTTTGAAAATATACAAATTTTTTAGATTATAGTTCTTTCCCTTCATAATAGCTGTAAGAATGTTGTGTATAATACTATTTGAAATATATGCTATAGAATTTTTTGTAGAGTGCTTTTCTATTTCTAGAAATTTTCACTAATTTTTAATCCAAAAGGACACATTTTTCAGGATCTCAATCTGCACAGAATTTCAAGATTTTCAACATTTCCTTTAACATAGATCCAAAACTTGAGCTGAAATAGCTCATTAGAAGGATTTTTCCAAATATTTGTCTCCGTAGATAGACAGATATCTTAAGAAATATAAGAGTTGAACATTTGATAAACAGATCCTGAGTGTTTCTCCTTTTCTTTCACTTTTAAGAAACCTGTTTTAGCCAATCGCTTTTATCATCCTGTTATTGTTCATATTTTTATTTAAACTGTTATAATAAATTTTAAGTTTCAATAAAATATTTGAATATTTTTAAAACTTGAGAATAATTTATCAAGTTTTAAAAATCCATTAATTTTATATTACAAATTTGGACGAATTTCAAGATACATCAACATAGTAACATTCAGTATATTTTCCAATATCTTGCAGTTAAATGTGAAGGCAAGTTATTGCTTATAAATATATAGATTTTATAAGATGTATAACATGACAACTAGGCACCTCCATTCTTTTAAATAGAGCGAGTATAAATCAATTGGCATTTGAGATTTTGCATGTAAACACCATTCGCAATGAAAATCATAATGAATAATAGGAGTTGGTAATCTTTGTAGGCTCGGTTCCAAATGGTTCCATTTATCAGTTTTTTTTAAACATCTCAAATCAAAATTTTATTTACATTTTCATGCCTTGTTTTTTCATATTACATATGCGAAATTGTGGATGTCATCTTCCAATTACGAAATGTATAATTTGACTCGAATTAATAAACTGTCTCAAAATATCCTCTGCCACCAGTTGCCATTAAATACCTTCGTATAGCAAACGCTGAAACAGTTAAAGTGTGAATTGCATTGTTAAGGTTAGAATTAGAAAAGTACATCCCAATTAAGGTATGCTTTAATAATTAACAGGAAATTTCAACCATTAAATACTTGGGTTTAAAAATATTTAAATTTTTTTCTTGAATAAATCAGGAGAACACGTTATTAAATGATTTAATAACATTTTAAGTTGTATTTTATTGGCCACAATAAGTATGCAAATTTCAACTTATTTTAGATTACAAAATTGTATTGTTGCTTAAATATAACCACTCGACATTTAAGAATTCCTCTTATATAAAGATGAAAATCGCTTAAAAACAGTCGATGTCTGCTCTAAAATCACTAATAAAGTCATAAACATAAATATTCCAGTTTAGAGCTCTATTTTGCAAAACGCTAAGAAATGCATACGCCATGAAACAGCCGAACATATACATCGTATGCTTTTCATACAAATGAATGTCAATTACAAGCATTTGAAGATTTCCTTTAGGCATTTGAGCATAGTTTGGTGCTCCTTGTGCTGGTCACATTATCACTTATAATCAATAAAGCTGCCAACATCACTAAAAACGCCGTGAATGCAGCTGAAATTAATCTCTTTATTATTGTACACAGACATATATAGGAATTATTAGCAGAGAGAAATATCGTTTCTTGTATCTT
This sequence comes from Argiope trifasciata, assembly GCA_026543055.1. NCBI lineage: Eukaryota > Metazoa > Arthropoda > Arachnida > Araneae > Araneidae > Argiope > Argiope trifasciata. The sequence goes on from JAPMOQ010058975.1 coordinate 444,121, forward strand.
CAGATAGATTAATTTTCAGTTAGAATTGACAGTTGCATAGACTAACACGGCGTGGAAGACAAATATCACTGACAAATAGATAGAAGGAAAGATGCTTTACGACATCCAACATATTTGACACCAGATTTAAAAGCCCTTAAGGATATGGCTCAAGGAGCACGCAGAGCATCGAAAATAAACTCAAAATGGGATAAAAGGCAGATAAATGATACAAATGCTTCAAGTAGCAGAAAATCTTGAAGTCAATGCAATCAATTAATAAAAACGTTTTGATTAGTTTTAAAAGAAGGGAGGTACGAGTTATTTCGAAGACAAAGTCGTCTTGAATGGATCAGATTTGAAGTTCTCGGTTATTAATTTCGAAGTCTTCGATTTTTATATGCCTTAGAATCAATTAGTTTTGCTTAAGTCAATAAAATAGTTATTTTATTTTTTAAAAAAACTTCTAAAATGACTCAATTTGTCAGATTAAAATATATAAAGAATTGTATAAATACTGGATTGTATGTGTTGTTGCTGTAATAAATGCAAGATCATACAAGTTTTTAAGTGACAGCAGAATCAACTATTAATTGATATCGATAACTTATAAAGAGCTTAGATGTCTTTTTAACAGCCAATATTCTATCAAATAATATTCATTTGTACAATATAAAATAAACTTTTTAAAGTTTCTGGATAAGTCAACTTAATAATCTCAAATATCGACTGTGCACTTACAAGTGCAAAGAATTCGACAAGGAAGAGCTCTTCCACGTAAAAAAGTTCTCTAAAAAATTATATCCTCCACCCGGCACCTAAATCTTAAGGGCATCCTTAACAATGTCCCAATGACATTTATGTCATCGAACAACTAGACCGATTGCTCATTGGAGTCATGAAGAAAACCATCAATAGGTGGATTGCGGGGACATAAATAACCTTACGGAACAGTTCCAAATAGGACGCCATTAGCTAAGTTTACACATTTTGTCGGTCTTAAATGGCCGCCTTCAAATTCAACCCCCGCCCGTTGTTAACGCTTAAGGTAAAAAAAATAGGGGAGAAAAAGGTAACACATTTCCAGAAGAGAAAGGCAACGCTCCTTGCCGTCTTCACAGAATTCTGTGAAATATGGCACTGCAAGTCTCGAGGATAGACCAAAATAATGTTCACCTCTGACCTTACCTGTTCGCTTTGAGCAAGAAAGGCTCCGCGGGTAAGTTTTCGCCCCTCTGTCTTTGGAAACTTGCATCTTACAGATAAGGAAGAGATTCCAATTTTTGATTTCCTGCACTCAGCAGGTGGGTTGTTACTCCATCCGAGGATGAGAATCGGGTCTTAGAACAAACATACAGATGTGAAGCATTTTGATACAGAGAATTGAAGAAATGGACAATTAAAATATTTAAAAATGCCCTTCGTAGTTAAATAAATCGATCAAATCCTTTACTTTCAAGGAATTAACCAATTTTCAAATTTAAAGTCGTCATTTTAATTTCACTAAGACATCCAAAAAGTTTTTGTTAGTCAGAACTTTATATAAATAATTAGTTTGATTGCACTTAACATATTGAATTACAGTCTGGTATGGTATTCATAGTATTTGAGACAAATATTTAAACTCAAATCTTTTTTTCAGCATATATATGTTATCGATTATTTTTATTCCGATACTTATTCTCATTAAAATATGACTAAAACAAGTAATCGCTATGAAAAAATAAACTTCAAAATTTTATATTAAATGATTCATTATGATAATAAATTTTAGATTAATTTTCTTATTATCATATTAGTAAATCTAGAGTAGAAATTACAATTTATTTTTTATATTGATCTTAATATTTCAATTTTATCCCCAAACTAATATCTATTTACCTTATATTTTTGGGAGTGCTTCTCGCATTTCTTCCAAAAATGCGATATTAAGCTGAAACTTCACAAAGAAATAATTAGTATTTAAAACCGGAAATACAAAAATTGCAGAAAATCTCACAAAAGTGAAGAACAAATTCAATACAAATTATGGATTTACATCAATAAGAAAATTTATTCCAATTTCCAAATTTCAAACGATACATGCCCAAAAAATAATGAAAAGGTGTCGTTTTCCTAAAAATCTCAAGGACGAAAAAAAAACAAAAAAAAAAAAACTCGACAATTTTATAAAGAATCCATAATGCATGAAATGCCAAAGTAAAATTTCTATCCTTAGAGTTTGTTTTGTCCAACATTTCTGAAATCGCTGTGAAGCATATAACCCAGAATAAAAATACAAGATAATGATAGATTTCGAATAACAATACACACATAAGACATCTAAAACTACTCTGCATATCCTATTTTGAAAATTTCTTCAAATATCGCAGTTTGTTATTAATCCTTTGGGAGGTATCCTGTGAGGGTTTCTTCTTCGCAATGAAATCTTAATCTTCAAATTAAAATCGTGTTATATGGTCGCGCATATATGTAGAATATAATAATTCCCACATTAACAAAATATTGCTAAAAGCTAATTGCCGGTTTCCTTTTTTGGAATTTCAGATCAATTAACAATAAAAAAAGAGCTTAGCAAATAAATTTGTGGAAGTTCAGTATTTTCTTAATTTTTTCTGTAAATAGGAATAGACAGTTCAAACATGCCATCTTTATATCTAAATTAATGAATCTCCCATTTATTATGCAATTCATGCAACAATTTCCAGATTCATAAAAGTTTAAAATTGAAATATAATTTATACTCAGTGCTTAAAATAATCTAAAATATCGTGTAGGATGGCAAAGCCCATTCACTTACACTTCGAAAGCTGCAGAAAGCTAATAAAATATTTTGATAGCATTATTTATTTCTAAAATCATCAGCAAGGGACTTAAATGCAACGAGGTTTATTGATATATCTTGTGCTACCATCGTTAAGTTTATTTTCCTCCTTAACAGAATAAAGAAGTAGAAAAAATTTTGCTCTCTTCCGCACTATTTTTTTTCCTGACCACGGAAATCCTCGTCCAGAATGGGCAATTAATGAATTTTTGAATCTGCACTATTCCAACAATTTCTCTCCTTAAAATCCCAGTATAAAGATCCTTTTCATGAAACAAAGAAATATTGGATCAAAAACTGAAAAATAAATTCTCTTTTCGATGTCATAAATATTTCTTCCCACGATGCTTCCCTGTCCAAGCATTATTCCCTCAGACCTCATTACTTAGCTGACATGCCAGATGAGAGGCGAAAGTTAGGGTAGACAACCCGCTTTTCTTTTTTCTACTTAATTCTGCATTTCAGAAACTATCAGTTATTTTACGCCGTTTGTATTCTTTTAGAAACTTTTTCGACTTGAAATTTCGTTTACATCTCATTTGAGCAGGAAGTCTTGAAAATAGTTTTTCTGAAGCAAAAATTGTCCATAAAATAATTATTTCCATCATAAAATTATATAAAATAATTTCTTTTTGAATCCAGCGGCTGAATCCCTAAATGCAGTCGTTTAAAAGATCTTTGAAGTCGTTAAAATTTTGTAATTACATTTGACGTATCCGTTTAAACATTTAAGTTTCTTGCAAGTAGAAATGAAATGCGTGAATCGGATTTTACGTTTTTTAATGACTTTTTAAATTTTTTAACCAAGAATACATTATATAACTATTTTATTTCACTTACGAAATATGTATTTTGGCTTTCAAGGTTTCTGCATGCAATTTATATCACAAAAATATTTCAATCGACATTACTTTAAAAAAATTATATTAACATTTAAAGATAAATGGGCTATTGCCAAATTAAATTTTTACATTCAAACCACAAATTATTTTTCGGAAGTATGAACTGAAAGACTCATTTTAAATTCTTTTAATGACTATGTTTAACACGAAATAAGTTTCTTCGTTTAATTCATTATTCTAGATTTCTTTCATATTTTCTTAATTTTCGATGTTTCATAAGGTTAATTCCTATCAGGAAAACACTTTAGAGTCATACAGGAAATTGCATTTAAGGCTGAGTGAAAGAATTCACATTTACAGTAGCGGCGTTTTAACTTGACAAGCATTGGAGAAAGTGGAAGTGCTGGACGGTCAATTTAACAATATTAATTACTCAGACCCAAAAAGATAAATTTGTACGAAATAAAAATTATAGTATTTTAAAAGCATTATGATAGGTTTAGTGTTTCACAAAACAATTTACCAACTTATTACAGTATTTAACAAACAACAAGCTTCTGCTTACATATAATAGCGAACAAACGTGAATACCACTCAGCCATGAGTTGTTAAAATACAAAAAAAGTAACCTAAAATAAATTATTAACATATTAAGTGAAAAATGCTTTGAAATAACAAAATAAATTGACTAGTTTATTAAGTCTGAACTCAATTTGATATAATTATGTCACCTTGAGAAAAAAAGTGAAGGAAATGTTTATTTCTTAAACTTTCCACAACTGCGATGCTACTTTGAGCGTTAAGAGATATTTTGCGCCTCATCTACGATGTTTTTCTCCTTTCCTATGTTGAAAAATAATGCCTTATTAATTGAAAATAATGCATTATTTTATTTTTTTAATTGTTTATTAAAATTTATATATTGACTTGAAATATTTCATTTAATAAAGCCTTAATGTAGTACTTCAAATCAAAATTGGTTTTTAAAAAATTCTTTAAGGATATCAAAAGTCTAGGTTCTCTGCAAATTCCGCAAGATCCAGAAGATCTTATCTAGATTTGAAAAAGATCCAATTTAAGTCAGCTCAAAAGGCACGAGTATTCTATCGTAATAAAGCGTCTGCATCAATACCTAAACCATGCAAGTCACCTCAAAAGATGAATAACTTCAAAAAGTTTTTATTTTTATGAAATTCTTTAAATTTCTTTTTTATTTCAAAAAAGATTATGTGTTTGTACATGCAATATCGTTCCACTACCTTATTCAAAAAATATTTTTTATTCCTTTAAAATGTATATAAGTGTTTAGTTGCAATCAAATTTAGATCCATTTCTGTTTCAAAACATTTGTGTCCAAGTTGCATATGTTTTGTCACGAATAAGCAATGTACTATTTTGCAGGAAAAAAAATATTTTATGCGATTGAATTGATGTATACGGAAATTTTCAATAGATAATTCTATAATAATAAGCCATGCAACTTTTTAGAATAGTTTTAAATCGAACAAATAAAAAACAAAACAAAGACAATAGTTTCACAAAAAATTATATTAATGTAATTATAAAAATACAAATAATAGTTTTTGTGGGACAAAATAATCTTATGGAAATAATAGTCTAATTTCAGCTGTTTTTTTTTCCCCTTCAAAAGCAAGTTTCTTTTCCTGAATAAATCAAGCACATTCCACTGTATCTTACCCGATAAATCAATGCAATAAATTTCTAAAAGATATTTTTTCCCGTCCACATTCAGTCAATTGTTCAATCACAATATTTTATGTCACACTTTTCACTTTATCATTTTTTTTCACCTGAAGTAAGGTCAGGGGAAGTAAAAATCATTTATACCTGGAGGTCTTATCAAGCCTTTCAGCCTGGTGTAACCTCAAGATTTAGCCAGCATGGGGCAGTGTCAAGTTGAAACACTAGCAGATTAAAGAAAAAGCCGCAGGTAATAGAAATAGTTACATTCAGAGAATGTAGGCAGTCTTACTTGCCCTTTCGATAATATATCCACAACGCTGACCCCTATCGTCTCATTTCCTTACAAAAATCCCATACCGACTTGCATCACCAATAAATTGTTCCCTACTAGACAGCCTGCTTATATCCTGCCACGTGGCCACACACGTGTAGCAAGTAGATGATAGTCCAAAATGTGCAGAGCACAGTTAGTGGAGGTAGCCATGGTCACCCATCGTCCAGGAAGTAAATTGTCAAGGAGATGCCTATCACTTTGACGCACGCTGTTGTAGGACAACGGTACAAAGACGTCAACTAGCAGCAGAGGGGATCGCCAATGGAGCACCACTGGGGTTAACTGAGGCTCCCTCCTTCAGATAACAGAATGAAGAAGCTGTCTAGTTCAAATTCCTACCGTAAATTGTGAACCCTGCTAGGTTTTAGTTTGAAAAACATAACAATTCCAGTATCATCTTGTGATCGAAAGATAGATAGCACTTAGGAAGTGGCATTAACGAAAAGGTATCCAACAATATCTTCCACGTCACAAATATTTTAAATAAGACCATTCAGTAATTTAAAAAATTTGCATGATTAAATGATATTTAAATGCTGAGATAAATTCGTTTAATTTTAGATGGATTTTCCTACTTACCTTTAAAATCAGTTAAAATCATTTCTTAATATCTACATAATTATTCTTTAATTTAATCTTTTCACAATAATTTTTTCTCCATAAAATATTAGTTATGGAGTTTCAAATTTAATGTAATAATACGTTTTCTTTCTTCATGACAAAAAAAATTATTTCGCTATTGGAACAACACAAGATTTACACAATAACTAACTAGTTAATGAAAAATTATGCATTGCATGATAAAAGCAGCAGGATTCTGACAGGTTCATTAATTTTATATCAATGATATCGATTGACTGCATATGACTATATTTGAATTTTTATGAAGCGAGAATATAGTGTCCTACCGTCACGAAAAAAAACCCTGAACATGGCTGCCGTAAGTAGACGCGTCTAAGTAAGGAGGGAAGTAGGCATTAAAGCAGACCACAACATTTGGCTAACGAAACGCGCTTCATTAGGCGAGAAATTCTTTTCGCTTAATACAGATGTATTTATACGACAATTAAATAAAATAAAATTGTAGATAAACTTAGAAATTCCTTGTTATTTAAGCTTTAAAATAATGCCTTTCATAAGAAAGTCTTCAACGATATTTCTTCAACTGCCTTTGTATTGTTTTTTTAAGACCTGAGACTTCCGTCGATTAAATAAAAACCACTGGATAATAACAAAATAATTTCCTATTTTCTCGAAGATTCATGTGTCTTTAAGGGTGAAAGCTTACTTTTTAAAACTAAATCCCCCACCTCCGTTTTACACTAGAATTTCTGAGTTTTGAATAAGGTGAAAAGGATAGTTTCGAATAATAAATTTAGGATCAGAAAAAAAGTTAACTATTTGATTCATAATAAATCTGTTACTGTTTGATATAAATTTAAAAAAACACGAAATTCAGTAAAAAAATTAAAATATAAGTAAATCAATAAATAGGCAATATTAAAGAAATTCCTTTCATATTCTTTTGAGAACTAACGAAGTATTTATCAGAATCTTTGTAATAACTCATACACCTTAAATACACCTTGGTTACCGAGTCATCCGTAGCACTTCTTACAGATATATTACACATAACGTAATATCCACAAATTAGTGAAGAATAGATGTTTCCAAAATATTTTAATAAATTAAAACATTACTCAAAATTATTTAGCTGGTATCTATTACTAACTGAATATATAACCGCCAATTCTTCTAATTATAATAATATCGGTTCTTTTGGTGCCAAAAGAAATACTGCCCTTTCCTACACCCCAAAATGTAATAGAACTTCCCGTTTTCAAGCCGACTAACCGCTACTTTTAGGGTTACTAGGGTTTTTCTCCTGACGGTAAAACAGTACATAAACTCATAACTTGCGAATCGCCTTGTGAATTCTTGCCATCATATACATTTTCGCTAAAAAGTGAATTACGTAGTAAGTATGAGATTTTGATATACAACAATTAACACTAAACCTACCAGCATTTTACCGATACATTGGGACTGCTATTGGAAACCGGTCATTTGACCGGATTGTGGTAGCTTTAGTGTTAAAACAGGGATTCAATTTCATCTGTAAATATGTTTAAAATTACCAATTAATAGCCACCTCGGCGATCAGTTTTTCGTCCACCAGACTAACATAGGAGTCGCTGCTCATAGGGATCAAGAACGTAACGATCAATCAGTTGTATTGATCAAAATAGTGAGGAACGGATTTTTCGTTATCTATGTAAATAGAGAATCAACAGGTTGTATTGATCAGCAATTCGCTTATAGTGATCAATTTCAATGTCCAGGGTGTTTGACAAGAAGATTTTTTAAGAATCAATCAAGAGAATGATTCCGATTCACTGAAAAACCAGAAGACTTTTCCAAAGAAGATTATGAAACCTGTTCCAATGTTGACGTAAATTGTGAGGAAACTAAAGAATAAAACCACAGAAAAAAAAATCTACGATGCATGGATAAATCAAAGAAATGTCGAAATATTGTATGAAAATTGCCAACAAAGGAATTAAAGGAGAAACTACCATCAGCCACGAGCTCTGCAAGCCTTTTGACCATTAAGAAAAACAATCTAATATAGTGCTCAGTGTTTTGCCGAACATTATTCCTACGAAAGGTTAATCTAACGCATACTTGATAATTCAATGGTCTCAACAGTTTAAAAAATATAAAAAATTAAATATGTATGAATAAATTTCAATCCCATGCATTGTATTGAATTTTGTATTTCAAATTAAAGCGAATGAATAATACGGGAAATGCGTGATCTGTTTACTTCTACTATCATTCTACATTTCCAGAACTATAGTATTTTCAAAACGTTCTCGATGAATTCATCATTAAGATTAGTGATTACTTGGATTGAACCCAAAATGATCACTACCAGCAGCGACCACGGTAACTGTTATACAGTTGCAGAGGTCATCCAGTGTTGATGAACTACATCTCATCACCACAAATGGACGTATTTAAAGTATACTTGCACATTATGCATATGGTATTCTGATTGGTTAAATTCCCTTGATAATTGGCGAAATAAATAGGACGATAAAACTAACAAAATCAGATCAGTGCTGAGGCTAGGAGTTAGCTCTCCTAAAATCTTATTTTGCACAGTGTCTAGGGACTGGAAAGTGGTAAGAAACGATTGATGATATTTTTAAGAATAGTGAGACTTCGTAAATAGAAATTTACTAAATCGGTAATTGAAATTAAAATAGGAAATTTAACAATGAAAGAAAACTGAAAAATAAGTAAAAAACTTGAAAAACACCACACAATTGACTAAAACTCAAATATTTTGGTAGGTAGTTAAAAAAAAATTATAAAAATGTTTCATACGCAATTTTTCTTTGGTTTTCTTTCAAAACACTCTTTCCATCCATCACAAATATTCTATTTAAAAAATTTTATGGAATGATTTAATCCAAAAAATTTGTCATGATTTATTTTTAGCATAAATGTTAACAAAATATTAGTTTTTTTTAAGGCTTCCGAACTAAATAGATACTTTATGTGAAAATAAACATTATAAAATAACGTTTGCCTCCTTTTTTTATTATTATATATGTTAAACTTAACTCAGTGTTTGCAAAGATATACTAATTGTCTTTTCACAAAACTCCTGATTATGTTGGAGCTTTGAAATTTGACGTGCTTGAGTGTTTTCGATAACAATGCGTTTTAATATCATAAATTATTAGTTAATCGATTCATTTAATTCAAGTTTGCTTCAGAAAGGAAACGCCACCAGGTAAAGATTTAGTTATCTTGGTTTCAAAATTCTATAATTTCAATGACAACGAATTATAAAATAAAGACTACAAAAGAAGAAAATTCATAAAATTTCTTAAATTTAGAATTATTTAAATTATTACGGTAGTGCTAAATTTAGGCAAGGTAAATCTCCTTTTACTGCTACTTGATATTAATACATTAATAAAAGAGGAGTTTAGAAATTTATTATTCAAAATTATTTTTCTTCTTATTAAAAAAAAAGTACTTCAAATTAGATGCATTAACACAATTAGTAACTGCTCTTGTAAGACCCCTATCACCTTCCAAAAGAATGCAGAATATTCCCATCGTTTGGTAAATAGAACGAAAGAGAGGCTAATAATTCCCACCTGTCGACATCGAAGAGATGGCGGAGTTAGGATAATTTTCAGTTCCTTGATATGTCCGACGATAACACGCATAACGGGATGCTTTAATTCAGAGTAGGGATTACTATCAGTAAAATTTCGACAGTAGCAAGAAGTGACGTGCAAGGTATAATTTTAGTGCCCCATCCGCTTCCGTGTAAGCTTGTCGCAGATACACCAATTAAAGCACCGGATGTTCTCGTATCAGATTGGCCGATACTTTCATAGCACCCGTTGGATGTGTCAGTCGGAACTGATTTTGCTTTCATTTGCTGATCCCCAACTTGACGTAAGGCGTTATTAACAGTTATATATGGTGTCGCTACTGAGTGCTACTGACCTTGACAGCTGCTGAGCGGGCTTTTCTTCGACAGAAAGTTCCTTTTTGCTTCTGTCTTTAATATTTTGCAGTGATTTCGATTGATAAGGCGAATAGCTCTGTAGGGGTTTCATTTTACTTTCGAAAAGTTCATGTCATATGAGCAAGTATCTAATGGCCAAGAGGCCATACTAAGGCATAGTGGCTGAAGTCGAACGTTTACCAAAATACTAGAGATTATCATTTGATAACAGGCAGCTGACAAAATATTCAATAGCGAGGAATGTGAAAAATAATTGAAGGAGATGTAAGGTTAGGGTTGCAGCTTAGGATAACCTGGTCCAAATCCATCTATAAGGTTTTCTAAACAAAACATTAAGTATTTAAGAGATCCGAGACATTTTCGACAACGAAAATAATTTCTAAACAAATATCGTATTTAAAGTAAGATTTAATGATTTATACTAAGCTCTAATCAGATTAAATTACAGAATAAGCTGTTTTCATTCTAGAATAGAAATATTCGTTTAATATATTTTTTCCTGATAGAAAGTCAGAAATATGCAGTGATGGGATAATCTTTAAGTTCATAATCACAAACCTAATCGAAGAAAGCATTTAGTCTTCAAAAACAAATACTTACTCCAGTTCTTTTTGATAAAAGTCCTTATTTTTTGCGCATATGGAATCGCCCAGTTTGAGTTTTTTTTTTAAAGAAAATTTAAACGCGAATAATTCCACAGCCTATACCCATTTCAGATAAATCTTCATCGTTCAAGGGAAATAGAAAGTACTCTACAAATAAAATCGTCTAAATTACTATTATAAATAAAAGGAATTTCTTTGCAAACAAATATATTATGTTACGTAAAAATCATTATATATATAAATGTACACACATGAAGATTAAAATATTTTCCTCTTAAATCAGTTGACATTTTTTTTATTAAAGTACTCGTAGCAATTTGAAATTTTGTGCGATAATTTGAAGTTCATAACTACAAAGCTATTCGAATTTTGCATACAATCCTTCCAAAAATAGTATAATAAGCGAGTATAGGATAAATAAATACAGCAAACTCATTTTAATATATTTAAAATACAAATTTTTAAAACATTGAATATAATTAATGTTGATATCTAACATGAAATGCAAATTTTTTAAAATTAAAAGTAGCATTTTAAAAATATGTTACAACAGAAATAAAAATAGGTTTATCAGATGTATGATGTTTTAAATACTATAGCATAATATTTCATACGATTCCACTAAATAAGTTCTATGTATGTGTATGAGAAATTAAAATTAACACATTTTCAGAAAAAGTTACAAAAACTATCTTTTATTATAGGAATTATATAGGTTATTATAGGTTAATTTTGTTTCTAAAAGTAAATGTTTCAAACTCATGCGTAAAAAATTAATTTTTCAAAATCAAACAAAAATTGAAAGATATGTTTTTTAATAAAAACCTTCCCAGTTCCCTTAAGTCAAGAATTCTAATTTGAAACATCTCAACCAATTTAGGAAAAATAAAAGCCCGAAATGCACGCAAACTTGCAAATTTTCTAATTATGCTGTTAAAGATAAGTTTTTACAAAAAAAAATTAAATTTTATCAAACTAATAAAATATCTATCTAAAAAACAGAATTGTCTTCGAAACAGACAATCTGCTGTTTGAAACTGATGAAAGAAAACAGATTCAGCATTCTTTCTGTATAGAAAGGAAAAAGCAAATATTTATTTAAAATTTGTCGTAAATATCACCTTCAGCACTTCAATTTACGAACATAAACATGTTAAAATCACTTTAAATGAAAATCATTTGCGTATAATTGGATAACTATAATTTAGATCAGACTTCTCTTAAATTTCTGAGAAGTTACACTTTATGCGATTGTGGTGTGGCTTTCGCAGAAAACTATAGAAGGGTAGGAAAAAAAATACTCTAAAAGTTTTATTTGTTTTTTTTTTTTTTACAAAATAAAGGGAAGAGGATAGGAAATATAAAATTTTATATGACAATTTTTTGCATTTATTCTTCCCAATTATTTTTCATTTTTAAATACATTGTTAAATAGTCAATAATAATAGTTTGTTTAATACTTTAACCTCTATAATTTAATTTAAATTCTCAGAGACTATGAATTTAATTTCAAGCAAACTAATTTCTCGAAGATCCCATATCGCTCAACAGCAACAAAATAAATTTCAACTACAAGCTAAATATTCAAAATTATTACCTATTGAGACGTTTGGAAAATGATAAAATTTTAAGCCTATCAAGGGGAAAAAAATACTTGAGTGATAGCAAGTCACCAAGTTTATAATTTTTAAAAATTCAAATATTTAATATAAATCCCCAAGAATGATTTAAAACTACATCTCGAGCTATGGGTCAACAAATAAAAATTCTAACAACTTGTTTGCAGATTTCCTATAAATAGGAAACGAGATCGTTAAAATTCAAATAATAAGAGACGAGAGAGAAGGTTATTCCAGAACTTAATGTAGCCCTGCAATAAAAATATTTTGACGCTTTCAAGTCCAGTATGGACATGGCTAAAAAATAATGTCATACTCGGACATTAATTTACATTTTCTAAGCCGCATATGACAATCAATGGCATCAAAACTAACCATGCGCTGGGGGCTACTTACCTTCTCTGCGTTACTAAGATCGCGCTTCAAAAGTCAGTCCTGCGAATGACAGAACCACAGGAATGAATTTACTTGCCAGGAAAGCCTACTAAGAAGATGCTCCCTGATAAAGATAAGGGAAGAAGAGGAAAGCGGATAATCTCTTTTAAAGCTTAAACTAGCAATAAATATTCTATCCGATAACATAGAAGACGTGTCTAATGGACTAGGTAATCTTTTGACGCTAGCTGTGGACGGAAAGACTGTAACTAATTGAATGGTCCTTTCACCTAGCTTTCAGGTTGAAGTATTTTCATGGCCTGGACTAAGATTACGCTATCTGCGGTAAATGAAGAAACGGCATTAAGAGGTGCGAAGATCACTCTTTCCCTGCCAAATTACTACAATTGGCAAACTTCCTTAATCGACTCCAATAAAATTCGAGCTGAAAATATAAAAGGATTTTATGTACTTTATTTCTGTTTTTGTTACTTATTGGCCATCGTAAAAGTTGTTGAAAGAGGAAAGTCCCATGGGCTGGGGATGTTACAACAAGGAAAACTTTTATTCCACAATTCTATAAGATGCATATAAAAAAATTATACCATTAATAAGTGGAATTTGTGCTTTTCAACAAGCGATTCTGAAGCGAACTCGAAATGGAAACATGAATGAATGAATGAATTTGCTTCAGAATCGTCAACAAGTTTTTGAAGTTATAATGGTTTTCTTAAGCAGATAATTGAAATTGACCTTCACATATTATCAGTTAGTCATGTAGCTATTCTTTACTATAATATTTTCTAATAATAAAAAGTGAAAATTGATCCATCTATATGTGTCTGACAGACTAAACTTTTCAACTTCGAATAACCTAATTTGGCCAAAATATACTTTGAAAATTAGGAATGAATATTTAAAAGAAATGTTTGGAAATTTTAATTAAAAGTTAAGCAAAATTTTTAACAAATACCATTTGAAAAAATGGCAAAAAAATGTTGCACCGCTTCAAAATTTTAAAAAATTGTCTTTTTAATGATATTAATTTCATTATTGCCAAATTTTTATGATTTTTGACAATATTTTAAAAATGCTGTTAAACAATTTTCCAAAAATAATTGCTATTGCTACAATCGTTTCAAAATAAAATCCTTTTCATTGTTCCATCAAATGCTTAACTTGAAGATATCTTTTTGTTGTTGAAATCTCAGGAAGATAGATAATATTTATCATCGGCGAAGTTTTTTTTTTTTTAGGTATAAGAATGTGAAGTCACGTCACACGTCGCAAAAGGCAATGTTTATTTAGAAGACAGACTAACAGCATAGTTACCCATTTAATGGCATTACGATGCCAAGGGTATTCAATAACAAGATTCATGCACACAACAAAAGGAAACTGAAATAAAAGTATAAAAATTATACGGCTTTAATTTTAATCAGAATTTGATTCTTACAAATAATTTGTTGAGAGGGCCATGGGCATCAAGTCTAGTATAAGTGATTTACACAAAATTAAATATTACTAATATTCAAGATAAATTAACTGATCTCCAAATATTTTAATTACTTCGTAAAACAAATTAAATCTGAAGTAAGCCATTCAAAAACCATCTTGCGTTACGATTACCATCTACGAAACTTATAGTAGAAAATATACGATATCTGCGAATACAAAAAAGGGAAACTTTGAATCTTTCATTTAAAATTTAGACTGGAGATATTTTGAAATCATTAATAAATTCTTTTCGACGTTATACTAAAACCTCTTGGTATATATTTTAACCCTTTTAATGCCGAACGATGACTTATCGTTGTGTACGCGAGCTTGCTTTACTTAAAAAAATATTGAAATACAACTGACAATTTATTTTTCCGTAATTTCTTAATGCGTTTTTCCGAATTTTCCCAACATTTTTTTTATTTATTAACTTCTTTCGAAATCCTAGCAAATTCGTCAAATTAGGCCGGCAGTCTTCGAAAATGTACGATTCTTTCGTTCGACATAAAAAAGGTTAATATTAACAGCAATAGGTTTAAATAGCAGCATCAAATATATAATATGAGACAAGACATATTGATGGAGATAAGAAATCGATCATTTTTGACCTGTTTGATCGATTGAATAAAAATTTCGTTGCTGATCTAAACTTATCATATCAGGAATGCATACTAAGTTTCATTTGGGTAGCTAGTTTATTTTGGGTTATCTTATTTATGTACATACAAATAGACAGTTACCTTTTCATAAATATGACCTAAAAGTAAATCTAGAGGTAAATATATATGTCGCAATTGAACCACATAGTTTGTTACATTTGATTTATCATGGTCACACGCAAGTTGGTAGACATATATACTATTTGCAGATTCTTGGTAAATTTTATAGAAATCTTTGATTTCAATGCAAGCACAAAAAGACACCCTCGTCCATCTTCTTCTTGAGTCGCCACGACAAATAACATCGGGCCCAGAATTGAGACATTATCGTCCTTATTGCAAACAAAACTTACGCTAAATCCTCACACAGAGCTGTGATAAATCACTGATACTAGGCCTCAAAGAGTATCGACAGCATTTTTACAATAACTGTGGATGTGAGAGCCAACTACCATACCGGTCGCTTCTCATTCCCATATCTGATCCACTCAAATGGCATTCGATTTGGCGTAAGGACCACATATCAAATTTCATACAGTTATGCCTGTTGCATGTCTCCGAGTTACTGTGTTTACAGAAAGACCAACAAACTATTAATTATTTTTAAAATTTAAGTAAAAAAAAATACCGATTTATGTGTACCTGAAAATCGATTATTTTTAGCCATTATAAAACATTCGGAAAAAATTACGTCTACTAGAAAGTACAAAACTGAGGGGATTGGATATATTATGGATATTTAAAGGAGAAAGATACGTATTTGTAAAATAAATATACGGTGGGTATACTGGTACAAGAGGGTTTAAAAAATTGTTGAACTCTATTGAAAAACATAAAAGAGTTGCTATCACTTTCTTGAAGCTAAATAAGACAATAAATAGCAATAATTGAATCATATTTTTTTAAACCGAGAGTAGAATTGTACATTACTTAACTGTCTATGGATTAGCAAATTGCTCAGTTGCAGATTTAAAACTTAACTTATATTCACTAATGATTAAGCTGCGTTTTCTTAAATGTAAAATATTTTTCAAAACTTAAAAAAGAGCTTTAAACTTTTTTCCTACTAGCCATTACAGTTTCAAATGATTTAGTTAAATATTTTGCAATTTATTCGAGAAATCACTTTAACCCCTTCCTCTGTGTTATGCTAATGAATAATTGCTAGGACGCAATTGAGACATACTCTAAAGGGTAAAGGTTGCAAAAGGGTAACGCGAAGGAGGAAAGCGATTTAATAAGCATATCATAATAATAGATTAACATTTCATTGAACAGATTGATATCATTTTTAAAAATATTTCGAAGAATATTAATGAATTTCAATTTTTAGTTGATGAGAAGAACAGGCCTTTCAAACAGTCCACTGAAAAGCAGTTTTTGGTCATAATGGTTTCACTAAATTAAAAAAATTATTGAAAAAAGTCATACAATAAAAGTAGAAATTCATATTTCATTGAGGAACTCATTTAAATTAATATTTAATTCAATTAACCTTTAATTACAAACTTTAGCAATTTTTCACAAGGCGTTTTAAATACTGAAAAAAATGACGGAGGTGTATACTGTGTGGGATGGGGGAAGGATTGAGCACAAATTTAAAAAAATCCTTGGTAAAAAAAAAGGCAAAATAAGAATAATAATAAATCCAAAAATTAAAACTATTACCAAACAACCATTACATCATTGAAGCTAAGTCTATATCAAACATATTTAATTTTTAAAATTTAACTTTTAAAATAATTTTAAGAAACTAAACATTCTTTGATCAATTCGAAACCAACACAAAATCGATATGAATGGCAAGATCAGTACTTGGATTCAAAAGAGGGAGAGTAATTATTAATGTTAACAGAAAAGTTTAGATTGCTTATTTATCCAAGTAGATTAACACTTTCTTAGTTCACTCGAAAATTCAATTTGTTGGAATAAATTATAAAATTGATATATTTTTTAAAAATTCTTTTGGTGCAATCTAGTATTACGAGAAGCATTAATATTTAAAAATCATTAGAGAAACCGATATTACCATTTTCATAAAAAGTAAATTTTAAGACGATTTTGAGTGGTATATACTATGCAAAACTATCTTTTACATTAAAAGACTCATATTTACATTTAAAAAGCTTACTTACGTACGCACAGACACTCTAGAAGGTCTAATAGATTTTTTACTTTTGCACTTGTACCATTCAATAACTCATTTGATGTAAGATAACAAAAGTTATAGTTATTGCTTCAAATTTTGTTCACAAATATTTATTCCTGTGGAGGGGGTTTAAAAGAAAATTTCGTCTTTTTTTTCTGTTTTTAGTCTATTTTTTTTTAATTTAAGAAAATCAAATATTTTAATTACGAAAAACTTCTGTTATATCGGCTAGCGTAAAATAAAATTTTATTTCATGCATTTGTTTGCTCATAGTAAAAGAAAAAAACTCATTCTTATTGAAGCTGTTTTTTTGTTTTTTTTTTTTTGTAATCATGAACGTCGTTTTCAGCATATATTGTATCATAATTCATATCGACATATTTGATGCCAAAGTTAAGACTTCATGCACACTTCACTCTAAAAAATTTTTTTTAATTAAAAAAAGGTTTGCTTTAAGAGTTTTGCTAACGTAAATATAAATTTTAAATAAAAAAAAATCTGAATAAGAATAGAATATATAGAAAAATAGAATATTAATTTTAAATAGATATTTATTTCAAGTATACGTGAAATAAAATTATGAAAACTTACCTTTGTGATTAATTTACTTTTTTTACTAAAACACAGATATCGACCACTTGTTGCACCAATAATTTGTATACCGTGATGATTTTTGTAGTGTGCCGACTGTAGAATTAAATTTGCTGTGAAAAAAAAATACTATTAGTTAATCAAGCAAGCATTACTTAAAGACAAGAAATAATTAAAATTAAATTTTCTTTGGAGAAATCTTTAGTTTCACTGTAATCCCTTCAATATTCCTTACTATTGATGAAAAACGTTTTACAATTTAAAATTAAAACACAATAGCATTTCAATTTGGCACATTTCATGCTATGTTTCGAGATACAAAGAAGAGAAGCAAGTTCAAATTTGGGTTGTCTTCCCTTTAATTGATTGGAACCATAAATACACACAAACCATAATAATCGCACACAAAAAAAATTTCTTCTGCCTATCCAGCAGCGTTTGAGTTGTTGTATTTACGTGCACATGAATAAACAGCCTGGGACTCAGGACAAAGGACACATTGATGAATAATTAAATTTAATAAAGATCTTAGACACAGAATACAATTATGGCATTTGCAAAATATTTTTGAGTAGCAAATTCGATTTGAGTTTTCGTGCTCATATGCACATGAACAGACAGTTCGAGACACAGAATAGGGTATACATTGATGAATTTGATCCAAAATTTATTACATATATACAATTTTAGGGCTGAATAACAAGATAAACTTTATTCATGCAATTTATTGTATTTTTGATTTTCTTATTCACAAATAGATCGAGAATTTCTTGTAAAAGATTCCAATCTTTTTAAAACGAGGTGCGCCATCAATATGTAAGTCATTCTTTTGACAGATTATATTGTGTAACAATATAAAAAGCTGTCAGAGATCAAGTTTCTTAATTTCAAATTAAAGAAAATACAAAAAATATCTATTACTGAATGAAAATTCTCTTTTCATCCAGACTACCTCAATTTCGCTTTAATCTTCGTCCATTTTTTGCCACCGATTTCCGTTATCTGTAAAAGTTTGATTCACTTCCACTTTATTATGCATTATTTTATTTAGCTCAAAAAAATGTTAAGCAAGTCGAATATGATGCACGATTGTGGGTATGATGGCTAGATGCTGTTCAATATTTACTTGCTAATAAATGAATTGAGTGACAAAATATATTAAAAATTAAAGATCAAATGCGCTACATGAGAACTAATACTTATTTTTTTTTAAATCAATTATTATTCTATGAAAAATAATAATCCAGAAAATAAACGGAAATGCGTTTACTTATGATATTTGGGCATCAAAAACTCACTAAATTATTTAATATAAAATTTGAAATTCAGAGATTTAATTGGAATTATCACCATATTTTGATTGATATAAATAATACTTTAAATCGAGACTGAAGAACCCACCAGTTTAAAGCATAACTTTGTATCGTTAAGAAAACTACAAGTAAAATTTATCAATCCATTGAATAACAACGAATTTCTTTGTTTTAGAAATTAATCGAAACGTAACACTAACGCTGTATGTGAATGCACTAAAATGATTATCGGACTTTGTTCAAAACTCTGATATTAATTAGAAATAATAAAACTACTTTCCCAGCAAAAATATATTGAGATAAAGGATTTAGCAGCAATTACATTTTTCTAAGTAAAATATTTAATAATTTGTTAAAGTATAATGGGAACGTGATAACAGGTGATAAAATCTTTTTTTTCCTCGCAGTAGCAGATCGTGTTCAATGAAGTTTTCACGAAGAAAACTTGCCCTTCTCATAAATGGCGAAAAGCATCCCTCTTGAAGATGCGAAAGCCGCGATGCACCAAAGCAATTTAATATCTCTTGATAAGCTGTCAGCTAGAACAAACGAAGCTCTGAGAAATGCGTGTGGTTTCCTTAAGCACATATTAGACTAAGCGGGCAAACTATCAAGAGTGGTTATAACGGATTGACTGAGCTTTGTATCAACTGCAACGCCGAAAACTCCCAGGAAAAGCTGTCAAGTTGACAGGCAGAGGTTTTTGGGACCAATTATTTCAAGGGGAGGCACATTACATTAGGTTAAAGGTTGGCGTCGCATGATTTAAAGGTGATAAGCAAGAAGGCTGGCGAACAAGTTGCGCAGGATGATACTCTACTAGCAGGAACTAAATTGCTATTTTGATCAGTAAGTGTGGAGGGAACTGCGATATCATCTCTGCCGGCTCGCTTGAAGGATAATTGTTCGCAGTGTTGCGAGCACCAATTAAAAAGAAACTCGAGAAGTCCGCGTCAAAAACGGCGCAGAAAAGATGACAAATGCGAAAATGCGTTAAATATTTTGTACTTTGGGTTTTCCTGTAACAGTAGCGATATGATCGTGTGAAACATAAATGCGAAAAGTCTATATCAACTGGTGAAATAACAATAAAAGCTATGTATAATCTTAAACTGGATTTGGATATTAATTTAAAAAGCTTTAAAAACTTGTTTGAGAACCATTGTAATTAGCATCACGCATCAATACTGCAAAGTACCAACACTGATCTAAATGAAATCAATGACCGAAGATAACAGATTTTTGCCCCAGGAGCCAAATTCGACTATGCTACGCCAAATTTATTATCTATAAATACTACTTTAGGAAAGCAAAACAAAAGAATACTATAATTTAGTGTCCTGTTACAATTAAAATCCGAGATACCATTTATGTAATCCCTCAGTTTATTTTGTCTTAAAAGGGAAACACGCTTATTCTTGAAATGCTAATGCAAGACAGTGGCCATTAAAATGATTGATAGCCTTTATTTTAGCGGAAACATCAGTAGAAAATTGAAGAATCCATGGATAGAAGTTTACAGATTCATAAAATCATATGGTATGCAGCATCTGAGAAGTGGCAGAAATATGGGGAAAATAATGTTCAATTTCCATTGATAAATAAATATTTACAGCCTCTGAAACAATGTTGCGAGTTCAAAACTGTTGTTTAAGCATCAATGAGAACTACAGATGATGATCTTGTTTTTGTCCATAATATTACATAATTTTTCAGAGTCTCGACATTTTGCATTAATTTTTACAATTTCAAATAATAACAGAAGGAATAAATCAGAATTTCACAGATAAAAGAGTGAATAGGAGTTTTGAAAACTCCCACAAAGTTACTTTTGTAACATCCTGGCTTTTTTTCCAAATGCTGCATACAAGCACAACTAAGACATTTTAAGCAAATAAAATCATTGTTCCTTATTCTGGAAAGAAATTAATAATTGTACCGTATTTACCAGTACGATCAGAAATAATTCAGATATCCTTTTGCTTATTATTATCATGCAACAAATTATGTCCGTTGCACCAGACTTCGACAACAATAAAGACAAATAAGGACCTGGATGTACCAATTTACTGCAAAAAAGTTTGCATACTTCAAAATTTTTATATAAAAAAGCAAATATTGTTAACGCTTTAAATTATTTCCTACAAACTTGATAAATTATACATAAAATATTTGAAATGTACAACTGAAACTGAATACCTACTGTTTGGGCTATCTTGACTACCTGACGCGCTAACTGAATTTCCGACTATCAGAATTTGTTTAGCGCTGCAATGATTATAAAACTTATATTGTCTTCTAATGCTATATTGAGTTATGGTATTGTCAGACAGGAATTTGGAACCACTCTCTATAAGGGCATCCGGAGAGAGAGCAAGACAGAAAGCAGCCTGAAAGAAAAAATAAACATTAGGGTAATTAGCAATATTTTACTGACTTTATTCAATACATCCATTTCAAAATAACCTTTGTCTATGACAATTTCTTACAATATGAAACCGTTTTTAATTTCAATAGATGTATTTTCATATTGTTACATAACTCAGTTTTCATTAATGTTCAGTTGTTCCCAACAAAAAATCGGGCATTAAGAAGTTAGGCAGTTTATGAAGCTTAAGTCGAAAGAATAGAAGTAGCAAAATTGAATCAAGAAAGATAGGAAAGGAGTTAGACCATTCAGATGAATTAATATTCACAATGCAGTTCCACATCATCTGCTTCTTTGGCTTAAAATTTTGTGATGTATTGTTATATTTCATAAATAAGATAGTTTAAACAGTAATGTTATCAGAACATATAATCGTCCACCGTCGTCCATAACGCTTGGTGGAATCAACAAAATTCAGGTCGATTTTATCTGCGTCATTATCGGGTACAAAATCCAAACTTCTTTTTCAGCATCTAACATTTGAGAGCTTTTTCAATGTTTAAATTTATTAGTTTGTATACAAAGTTCTGCATAAATAAAAAATAGTTTTGGTATACATAAATTTCATAGTACAAAAGGCTGTTTTATAGGCTATACTGTTCCAGACAATTTTTTTTTCGGAATTAAGATCAAGAATGAAATTTAATTTCTAAATGAGAAAATTTTTGATCAAAAAAATTGGCAAACTAAGCATATATAGAACTGTATTATATATATCGGATGCCAATAAATTAAAACTGAAAGGGCAGAAATTTATTGTGCAAAGTTCCTGATCATTAAAAATACATTTATTACGAAAGATAATCAAACAACAACATACAAGGCATAAATAAAAAGGTTATTAATTCAAGCATGCAATTATATTAACCTCAGGAAAAGGTCAACATACATAATTTAAGGCCCATTCCTCACTTCAGAAAATAAAATGAAACGGAAATCGTTCTAATCTTGAGCTAAGATTCATTACCTTTCTGTACCCGATAAGACATCGTACATCTACGAAAAAAATTTCAAGATATGACATTTTATTTCATGTCATGAACATTGGTTTAAGCTCACCCTTCACCCCAGGTTTCTGGGTTCGCACCCCTCTACTCTGTTATCTTTGCGTTTGCTCTTGACAGTTCTTTTAAGAAGCTGATTGAACCTGTCATCGTTCAAACTCCAGGAGTCTGCTCCCACAAATAAGAGTAAATCACGCTTTTGTTTACAAAATCTCACCATAGGAGAAAGAATCTTCGGGGAAATTTTATTTGCATAACTTGTCAATCAATCTCAATCATTCGGCTGAGACATTTTTCCTATTTGAACTCTTGGTAGGGAGAATATCATCCAATAGATGTTTGCAGGAAGAATATTACATACTCGTGCAAATATAGATCTTTTGTTCTGTGGACGGAAGTTGCCTAATATTTTCATTATTCCCATGCTGAAAAGAATGACTACTCGAAAGTGCAGAACTTGTACCTCATCGAATTAATTATAATCAGTCGCATCTTTGTCCAAGGCACAACATTACAAAATAATCAAATAAAGATAATGGTAAACGGTAGAATTGTTTTAATATGAAACTCTTTAAGGCAATTAAAAGATGCTTCAAAGAGGCCGCATTATTATCAAAATAATATATAAAGGCAACATGAAACTCCAATTTAAGATGCAAACAAGCTATATGAAATCGATCATTTATTACCCGAGATTTAAGATAAAATAAGTTCAAATAATTAAAAAACTCACGATTTCAAAAATGTTATAAAACGTTAGATAAAAACGCCTTTAAGAGCAAATATTGCAGTTCATTCTTTGAACAAAAAACATTTCCGAAAGAAGTTTATAAGTGAACAATCGATATGTTATAAAATGTTCGGGTATTTTTTTAAAATTTACAATGCGAACTTGCTAGATATTACAATACAATATTACCCTCAATACCTAAATCAATAAACGTGATAACAGACTTTTTCATTACGTCCAATACAAATATGGATATACTAAATATCAGCACCTCACACCAAATTGTTAATTTTTGAAATGCCTTCTTTTTCTCAATACATGTGAATTCTAAACACTAATTGATTGGATAAACAGAAAGATTTATTATTGTATGAAGTGTTAAAATATTGTAAAATAATTACATACCATCAACATAGAGACATTTAAAAGCACTAGTAAACGGTATATAGGAGACCTGAAATAAGAAAAAGTATTTATTCACAAATTGTTATAAATATGCAGTATATGATCAATAATAAAAAAATGACACCTTCAATTTTTCTTTAAACATATTTAAGAAATCAAACACTTTCAGAATAAAACAATTTTCTAAGAAGCAAAATAATTTTTTAAATAATAGTATTATGTTTTCACTTTATTAAACATTTAGAATATTGAGATTTAAAAAAAATTATTCTTGGCTTATGCAACAAAAATCTAAACATGAATTACAAAAATGGTTTTACAAGAAAATGTTTAGAAGTTAATATATTTAGACGTATAATAGTAAGAGTGAAATACATCCTCAGACTATAACTCAATTGATAATTTTTTCAGATGAAAAACTGTTTGTTTGAATCAAGCAAACACTGGACCAATTATTTCTTTAAAAAGATTAGAACAAGATTTCCGTTACGCCACCAAAAGTAATATTTCAGTTTGTATCAGAAATTTCTTTTAAAGAATTATTTCCCAATGAATATATGTCCTGTTTTAAATATTACTTTAATATGAACAGCAATTTTTAAATTATTCAGATTTCATGCATTTCGGCTTAAAATACTTCATTATATTAATATCGTGTGTTGAAGTAACACTTTCCAGGGACGAATATCGAGAATTTGAACTGCCATCAAACAATGAATACGACAAAAGTCACCATATTACCACTCGGCCAACAAGGCCATGAATTCTAGTTCGGAAAATTCAGAAATCTTAGTTTACAATGGGATCATTTAAATAAATTAATATACCGCGTTTTATAAAATGAACTAAAAAGTTTAAAACAATTTACCCATACATACCCCACACAGATTTTCTAAAATTTACTATACAAAAAAATTCAGAACAGTCTGTATGGGACTAAAATTTCAAAACTCAAAAGACTGAACATATTGTGTACTCTTTATTCTATAAGATGTCTGAATTTTCATAATCACATATATTTCTCTTATCATGAACAAACTTCTAAACAGAAACGCCTTCCTTTATTAAAATATACACTTCAATAATTCAGCAGCATAATGAAAATATCATTTCTAATTTTATACCAAATAGCTATTAACTTTTAATTATGTTCAATAAAACAGCCGAATATATCCTTTAGTTTGTTCTATACATCTTTGTTGAAGGTAAAACACTTTCACTGGTAAGGAGAAATACTTCTATTTTACAGCGTTCGAACTCATTACTACATACTTTTCAGGATATATAAGAAGAAAACAGCAGAAAATTTACGGCCAATTAAGTCCCCAAACATTGCTGAAATCCGAGCATTAGAGAACTAATTAGTGTAATTGCGAAACTACGCTTAATTAATCAGTGAAGTCAGTCCGCAACAGTATACGATAATAACAAGCTGTGTGGTCTGACCAGTATGAAAAAGTTCACTGGCGAGTGTCGTCTAAATATTTTTAATGATATATTTTTGTATTTTTTCTGTATTTTGTATTTTAAATATGCATTAAATTTTTGACTTGCATTGACAAAGAAAGATCAAAGAAATAATATAAAATATTTGAAGTTATAAAAGTACTTTTTATTTATTTCAGAGTAAGTACTTGAAAATAAACCTATGCAGTTTCATTTTTCTCACGAAAGGAATAGGGTTTGAATTTTAATTTCGACATTTATTTTGCAACATTTTTAGAGAATTATACATAAACAAACCATTATTTCAACGCGATTCGAATCTTCAAACTATGAAGCCGTTGCTAAAATATTTCGAGCAAAACATTTTATAAGAGGAAAGCAGATACCAATGGCGATTCCCTTCAAGAAACATCTTTATATACAGTGTCACAAGTCTTTTTATGACTGCATAAACATCATTATTCAGGAAAGAGGGTTAACTCCTTGCTATATTATAAAGCTCGACCAAATCTTAGCCCTGTCAGTGGGAGATGACTGGCCAGATAAGTGGGATGCGAATTAATGAGATTTAAAAGAAAATGGCATATTGCAGGTCAAAAATTTCTAAATCAATTTGTGACTGGCAAGGAGCTTTTTCTTTCCTTTATGTTTTTAACTGCGCCGTAAAGCCATTTACTAATTCAACATTGACGGGTCCTATCGTCCTTTATGAACGATAGATCCACGTAAGATTAAAAGATACAAAACTAAGAAGACACTACCCAAACCTGAACAGAACGTATGCCAAATCTTCATGCATTGAGTTAGGCCAGATTATCATTCCATGAGTTTGGCTTGAGACGATCACTTCAAATCCATATTTGTTTACTCGAGTGTGGTTCGCGTTATCCGTGTTTGGTCCAAAATTGTAACCACGACTCAAACGCGTCAAAATACGGCAAGAAGTTAACAGAATTTCCTATTTTCCATATAGATTAAAAATAAAATCAATCAAGAAAATTTTCGAAAGAAACCCTTTATCACCTCTTGAAACCTTCATAAATATATAAATTTATTCCCAACCAAACAATCTGAAACACAAATTACAATAAATTTGGTTCAAAAATATTTTTAGTTTATTGGGTTAAACGCTGCCATTACCTTGAACTCTCACGGTCGAAATATTTTTTCTGCTCGTCATTCATGTAAGTATCGAATTACGTTTCGTAATCCAACTATAATAATTCTGTGCTGTCATTAATTTTTTTGGTCAGATCATTGACTTTGAAACGAATTGCCATCCATCAAAATAGAGATCATTCCAATTCAACACAGTTCCCACAATGATCAATGGCTTATGACGTGCGTTAAAGATGATCAATGAGTTTTTTAAGTGGCTAGTGTATATCAGAATATCGTTTTTACCATGGATGTGATCGAATGAAACTAAAAGTAAAAGAAAATCCCGTATACAACATAATTTATAAGGAACTCCTTAAGTAGCAGCTTTATATGATTTATTTTCCATTCGCGTCTAATCTAGGAACAGAAGTTTAAAGCGCGGTTTATGATGTTATAATCGTTTCAAAAATAGAATCATTTGCTGCTTCTCTAGCTTATTTCTTATGGCAATTTTTGTCTCCTTTGTTTAACCATATTATATGATTTTTCATTTAATCGTAATTTTTTTTAAAACTGTAATTTGATTTTTGTACTTAAGTAAAGGGGGATATATTTTTTAAAGGGTTTATGGAACCATAAAAGCCAGATGCTTTTTAAAATGAAACGCTGCAAAAACACTTAGGAAATGGAGATTGGCGTAAGTTGACATAAAAATAACCAGAGTAATCTCCTCAAAACTATTCTCTAAATATACCATTAACTATGTATCATTGGCGAGTAATATTTACGGGAAAAATTATTAGAATACGATCTTTGATTATTTTTCTTGACAGGTTGCGGGGTTGTCGATTAATGTTGGGATGCGATTTAGAAGAAAGTACCAGAAAATAAAATTTATTTTGGATGTCTTTTTTTTTTTCGAGGGATATAAACCAAAATTGGACAGAGCTTCAATTAAAGAGACTGTAGTCACCAAATCACATATCAAATCTCATTTAAACTAGTGAATCCTTTTTGAGTAATTGCTTTTAGATATTTGTTAAAGAATGTGATCAACTCTTGTACTAAATTTTATTTACACTATTGATTACACTCAAAATTTGATTGAAATCAACATTTTTGCTGTATAAATAATATACCAAATTTCACCCGCCTTGTTCAAAGCATTTTTGAGCTCACAGACAGATATATGTAACTCCTAAATGTGTTTTTCGGTTTGGGGGAGTTCTGAAACGTATAATTCGGTAAAATGTCGGATTCCAAATTTTTTGACGATTACAATACTTCAAATTCCATCGAATAATTTCTTCATGATTACAGTACTTTATTTCACATTGAATAAAATTGCAATTTTATTTCACAATTTAGAAAATAAAGGAAAGAAAAGTCAATCGATCAGATGCATTTGAAACAATGTATGCTAGATATGAAGTTTTCAGATACTAGAAACTTATTTTTATGTAATAAGGATTTCTGAGACAGGAAAAAAATAGAACAAGTTTAGCTAAAAGATTAAATAAGATTTAGTAAAACAAATAATTTTAGTAACCGGGATATTATGGAATTTCAAACGGTTTTTTTTTCCCAATTCGAATTCGTCAATAATTGCAATTTTTCTTTTATTCATAGAATTTCCTATTAAAATTATGATAAAATTTGTCGATAATCAAATTTATTTTTGCCAATTAGAACTAAAAATTGTTTCCATTCTGAACTGTTTTACTAAATACGCCAGTATACTGTGTTCTCTCCGTGAGAAAATATTTGCTACCAATAAAACAGCAACAAAATCTTAAAAAAACGTTGAATAATAATTTTATCTTTAATCGTGGTATTTCATTGTACAAGTATTGTACTCACAGTTCCCTACTATTTATAAGAAAAAGAAACTTATTTATTGAAATTTCAAAATATTTAAACCCTATACAGTATATATTCCTTTATGAAATTCATTGTTCATTAAAATATTAAACAGCAAATGTAACAATCTTTATTGCCATATTTATTTTTAATAGTCATACTTTTTCTTGTATCACACTCATTTTCAGAAACAGTTCTTTTTCTTTGGGCTTCGAATTATTTAAATCCCTCTATATACCAGTGTTTCCTTTTGAATTAAAAGCCTTTTAACTGACAACTCCCAAATTAATGAATTTAGTGCGAAATCTAATAATTTAGAGAGGCATCTCTTTCTCAGACAGTAACAGAAAATACAATTTGAGCTATTTGTCCCGTCTCTTTTCTCTCTCGCAATAAAATTCGCGCCTCCAATTCTCACATAACAATGTTTGTTCTTCCATTCAGTCCTTGCCATTCACAAGTTTCTTAAAGAACTACATGGAACTCCTCCTCTTCCGAGTTGTAGTACTATAACAGCAGGGAAAATCTCTCCATACAAACTCTGTAAATGAAGGTCGTTGCTATGAGGGGATTTTTGAAGTATTTGTTTTCAAGAATATTAAACTTTCAAAAACGAATATTGCTTACATACTCAGCTTAATTTAATTTTTCAGTCCTTAAGTGCACTAATTCCATTGATTTATCTCTTACATGCTGAATGTTGCCTTAAATTTATGACAACACATTTGTAATATTAAAGCATGCTGTTGCCAATTGAATACACATTGAAAAATGTTATTAAATCAATTTACAACTTGTACACAAAACGCATGAATGCTGAAGAATTTTTTTTTTTTTTTCTTTTCCTAACTGCGTGATCTTTCCATTTTGCTACTACGATTTAGAACATCGTATTCTACAGTTCTGAAATAGAAGTTACTACTTGAAAAAAAATTACATTTATGTAAGTTTATTAACATCGAAATTCATATATTCTTTTCCCTTGTCTAAATACTTGTACTGATGTTTGGCAACAAGCTGTTTCTTTGCCATAGATCATACTTAAAATATGATTTTAAAAAGATTTTTCAATCTGATGTAATCAAGAAATGCAAGTCAAAGAATTAAAATCAATTTTTAATAAATAAAGCATTCAGAGTTAAATGAATCCAGAGACCCTTGAATTTCGTTCAATATTTTCACGAATATATTGCATTTCCTGGAGTAAACTGAAATATAATTTTCTAGCACACCGTAGGTGAATTAAGGGAAAATAAAAATGTCGTAAAAAGGGCTAGGTGTTTGAAACGGAATGCCAAATGATCACAAAAAAAAAAAAAAAAAAAAAAAAAAATTTAAATTTATTTTAAATATTTTTTTTTTTTAAGGAGAGTTGAATGAACAAGTAAAGGAATCAATAGCTTTTTTAAAACCCCGCTTGTTAAGTTCAAAAATAAAAATGTGACCTTTGTTTCATCGAAGCAGCCATCTGTATTCTTGTAGTTGACTGTAAATAATTAACCACTTTGGGAAATGATAGATTTACTCAAAACAATATATGTACATACGGGAAATAAAAAGCAATTTAATACACGGTTAGGAAAATCTACACAAAATTTGTATACATTTTTAAATTCTTCAAGCTTAAATTTGCTTTTTGTAAAGCCCCAAATCAGATGATTCCATACGTTGTTACAAAATACCTTTTACAACAGAGAACTTTGGTAAATATTTATTTCTGAAGACGGTCTTCTTCCTCCCCCTTGGTGCTACCGCTTTCTAACTCGGTTGCGGAAAGACCCCCGACGGACCACACATAGCTTCCCCTTCGATTCATACTATACCTAAGTATGGGACTATTGGCATGACTGTATTCACTGAGTTTTGTGCCTTCCAACAATAGTAAATAGCAGTGGTATTCTTTTGAACAACATTTCAGTTCTCTAAGATTGTTAATAGAATTTCGTTACATTTGTATGTTTTGCCGAAAGGTATTGCAAAGTTAACAAGTCATCGCAGTTTTTTTTTTCCCCTTTAAGAATGCAGGTACTGTGAGAAACTTTTTTTCTCCGTTAATAATAGTAAAAAAAGTCTCGCTAGCTTTTTTCAGAAAAAAGCCAATTCTACTTCCTATTTCTGAAGTCATGATTGGAGATTTTTTTGTGAATACTTAAATGTAGATAAGAAATATCGTGGGATCTAGACGTATTTCTGTAAAATTCCAATCCAAAAGATCCAATTTAGCTCTATTCAGTCGAAACTAAATTCCCTAATATGCATTTTTTTTTCTTTGACTTAGTTTCAGCAACATTTTATTATTAAATTATTGGACACTATCAGTTACTCAGATTTTTGTTTGCTATTTTGAACTTCTTATGCTTTTAAATTCCATTCTTGGTTATCTAATTCTTTTCTTTAAACTGTCTATTTAAAAATTTCAAATAATGAATACATTATATTCTAAAATTCGAAGTTGCTATCAAAAAAGCTTATAGTATGCACAAGGCAAAAATAAAAAGTGAAAATACGCTTTTTACATTAAAAAAAATCTTTTTTTTTATGTAGTAAGGAAAATGTAACTTATTTCAAATTTTTATTGACATCACTGCTAATATTTTCGATTAGTATCCGTAAAATATTTCTGAAAAACTGACTGAAAACTGACATTAAGCTACAATATATAAGTAATATCATCAATAAACTACTGGTTTATTCATTCTCTAATTAGATAACATCCGTTTTAGAAATGTGTAGTCGTACAGATTCAAGTCCATAGAAAAATACGATAATGCACTCGCATGATAGTTAAGGGATTAAAGGAAAAAATTAGAAAATTCTAGATTTTATTAAAGAGTTGCACATGTCATTTATAATAGAAATGAAAAAAAAAATTCAATATTTCTGTGTTCTATATTTTCGTAAGAAGTTGCAGGCTGAATAAATTTCTTGCCTAAATTGCATATTTATGTGTGTGACACTGAAGATTTATTAAAATTATTCTTTAAAATTAAAACACTATTAATCGTATTGACTTATTTACTTACTAGTAGATATAGTTAAAATCAAAGAAAAAGTTTTATTTTTGACAAAGAAACTTTTGGAAATTGCTGGTCATAAGTTGGAGAAATTTAATTACCTTACCAGAGTCTAATTACAGACTAATTTACATTCTTGCATAATTTTAAATCATTTATTTTTAGAGCATTTGTAGCGATATTAATAATTAAACATGGGATTTTTAAAAAGTAAAATTAGCCGATATTTACATGCAAAATAGCAGGCAAAAAATATTTTATCAACTAGTTTACATTATTAACAAATTAGTTTAATTATTTGCATATTCAAAAATTCCGTATTTGTCTACTTCCAGACAGTTTATGACCCGTCGTAGATAACAGACAAATTTAATGCTATATCGACTACATAATCAGAGTCACGGTCTTTAAATTCTAGTATTTTAACATGACAATTTCTATCGAGTGAATAGCAGAATTATGGGAACTAAGAAATTCTATTTTTTGTATCCCTTCACCGAACTTCCGGTATCACTTTTAAATTCTGAAAGACTTAATGTGCCACTTTTGATGACTGCATCGGAGTAGCTAAACATGTGAGAGCGAGTCGTCTTGCATAAAGAAAATGTGTTCTTCGACCAAAAGGTCGGAAGATAATTTCCAGGCAGAATTTTACGAGGAAAAAATTCGTCACGTTTTGTGGAATTTAGAGAAGCCTTGATAACCCCTGGTGCTCCATTACATAATCATACGACGGCCACCCTGTGAGATTCTGACTAACAGAAATCCTAAGAAATTTCGCCTTTTCTGAAAGCTGCCATTTTAGGCGTTTTGGCTATGACTTATTTTTACAATCTTTATTTAGAGATGGCATGTTTTAGTCTTAAATCATAGTCCCAAACTTCTTTTGAACATCCTAATCTTTCAATGTTAATAAAAGAATTGATGAACACGAGTTTACTTGGAAATAATGGATATATGCATTCAAGTAGAATTCAGGGTCGGTGGGAAAATGTTAATTTACAGTAGATTTTTTTTTATTTTTCTGAAAAATGTGGATCAAAAACAGATGTTTTATTTTTCGAATATGTTTAATAAGTTGTAATTGATCAGAAGTTTTAAGTAAAAATATAAAAAAAGTTACAAGATAATACAATAAAACACTTCCGTATATATATTTTTAGAAAAGAAATAAAAACTTAATAAATAAAAATAATGTTTAAATAATTTACATTCATCAATATTTTACATAATCTCCTGAAGGCTGGCCTTGGATGAATCTTTTTTTTAAGTTGAATTATTTCAATTTTATTTAAAAATCATAACGATGTAGCAAACAAGAATTTTTTTTCAAGCAGTGATGACAAACTTAGAAATTAAATTATCTAAATAGCATCAAAAGCAATCTGAAAAGTTTTATAGACAAAAATAATTGCATTTGTTTACAATAATTTACCTATAACACATTACAAAATTTCTTGTTTGTCCAAAATGTAAAGCTGGAAACAAGATTCATATACCTTTACATAGCTAGCAGAATTAAATCTGGTACTTGTATCATATATAATCATTTGAAACGTTGGAATAAGTAAATAAGTTTTCCCAATTTCGGCCATCTGTAGCTAAAACTAATGAACGGAATAAAATTTGATTTGCAGACTATGAAAGATATGGGGGGGGGAATTCCAAAAAATGTCGTAGATGCAATACGCCTTGCATGTATAAAAAGTCAGTATGCGAATGTTGTTCATGAAAGACTTTCTGCAAATTTCATAATGGAACTATTTCTTTCGTGTTTTTAACTCTGGTACATAAATTTTGCATCATTCATTTTCTGTGCACTTATTACAATTATCGATTTATTTTTGTACCGACACTGATAGTCTATTCTGTATCTGAGTTTTGATATTAAAATTATTTATTTCGTTTATTTATTTTTTTGAATTTATCTACCCTTGCATTCCATAGTCTGCATATGAAAATTGTTTTGTTTTCGTTCATTAATTTTAACTTCGGAGGCTTCAAAATAGGAAATAGGAAAAGTTATTTTATGGTTATCCTGTAAATTCAATGTGACTTATTTATTCAACTAAAAAAATTCATTTATACACTTATATTATTTTTTGGGCTTTTTTATGGAAAATAAAAGAATTTAACATATTCAGATAATTTACATACCTACTTTTATAATTATATTCCAAAAATGTCAACCAATTTAAGACATTTTTTAAAATCAGTATTAAAACATCTAATGACTAAATTTCGTATTAAATAATAATAGTAAAAA
This sequence comes from Argiope trifasciata, assembly GCA_026543055.1. NCBI lineage: Eukaryota > Metazoa > Arthropoda > Arachnida > Araneae > Araneidae > Argiope > Argiope trifasciata. The sequence continues at coordinate 477,427 of JAPMOQ010058975.1, forward strand.
AAAAATCTGTCACAAAACTTCCCTTATATTTTTCAATATAACATTTATCAATGATCTCAAAGGAAGGGTAGTTTAGTCTATTCGAACAATTCCTAGGAAAGCAAACCTTCACCGTCTACATAAAAGTAAGTTTCAAAAGATAGTGCATTAAATAAAAATAAGTTTCAAAAGATGGTGCATTAAATAAAAATAAGTTTCAAAAGATAGTGCATTAAATAAGACGTGTTATCACCTCCCAGCTTTAGAAACGCGCTGTAGGTTCTTGGGGGATTTCTGCAACACGTTCCCTCCTAAATCCCCCCGATGTTACCCCCCTTGAGCAGCGAAAAGTCATTAATCTTCATTATTGTGTACAAAACATAATTTCTCAAAAATTTTGTAACATCCTTAAAACACATAACGGAAGTTTCTTATATAATCGCACCTTAGGGATTAGAACTATTAATAGGTCAAAACAGAAGCAATAAAACGACAACGAAGGCCAGTTCCTCAAAACTCGCATATATTAGGTTGGTGCGTATGAAATGTCGGATTCTTAAGTGATTGTATAAAACTGCATATCTTTCTTCAAAAGCTGTTTATTCAATCAAAGTATACTCCATTCGCTTCAATACACTTCTCCCAACGAGATTTTAAAGCGTAGATGCCTGTCTTAAAAAAAATTTTGGTCTTTAGAATTAATAAACTCTGATATCGAGTTTTTTAGACTGTCTTCCTTTTCATAGTGTTTGCCCCTTAAAAACAGCTCTAAATGCTTGAAAAAATGAAAATCGGTCGGCGAGAGATCCGGTGAATATGGTGGATGCTGCAAAACTTCATATTCCAGTTCTTTCCAGCTTATTTCGCTCTGTCAGTGCGTGCGGTACCCACTTCTCCATCTTCTTAACCTTGCCAATCTCAGAAAGGTGTCTCAATATCGTTGTATGGTCAACTTTCATCCTGATAGCAAGTTCCCTCGTGGATACGGCTGGATCCGCTTCCACTAGAGCCTTCAGGTCATCATTCTTCACAGACGTTTTGGGTCTTCCGCGCTCCTCATTTTGCAGTGAAAAATCGCCAGTCCGAAATTTTTCGAACCAACGCTGCACTTTCCGATCGTTAACCGTATTCTCCCCAAACGCTTGGTTTATGTTGCGTGCAGCTTTTGCAGCACTATTACCAAGTTTGTATTCATATAAGAAAATGACGCGAATGTCGGCAGAATTCATATCGGCAATAAACTCAAAAGAAATAACAAAAGGGAAGACCTTCGAGAAAACCTATTTTGCTGAAATGAGTCTCTGGCAATGGACAATACGACTATGAATGAGGTTATGCCAAAGACAAAAGTATAACGAAAACAGGGAGACAAACGTCCGCATGTAAAGAGAATCCGACATTTCATAAGCACCAACCTAATACTTTCTTAAAAAGTCGTATATTTCTTTAAATATTTGTATTGCGAAGAAGTAAAAGATGTCAAAAATAACCTTAATTATGATTATAATATGAAGCATTTATCTTCATCGTTATAAGCGGCATCAACAGATTCAAATCACCAGCCGCAGCAGATGAAATAATGAGAGTAAAGTAAGTTATAATTTCTGACAATTCTACAGTTTGACGGGCAAGGTCGGTCATTGCTTTCTCTAGTTTTTGAAACATTGCAATCAGTAGGATTAGTTATCGAATTAGAATTCTGTATTTAAAAGAAACAACCACTTTTATTAAAAATATATATAATGTCCAAGAGTTTAATATCTTAATTAAATGATAGAAATCCCTTTGCATATTAAAATTTTATTTCATTTCTCATAAATAACTTAAGGATTATATTTTGCATTTTTTTAAATAGCCACTCACCGTTTGGTTTCGCATCTTTGGGTATATCTACTGGAATTAATTTTCTGAAACTAAGTAATGGCACTGTGAAACAAAAATTATTTATGTTTTTCGTCTTATTTATTCTTGGTTCTACATCTACAGATGCGAACATCAATAGTATCCATTGCTTCACTAAGAATGCTTTGACTTGGAGGATTATGTGAATTAATTTTAGTATAAATAGTGTAAGATACCAGCGTCAATTAAGGGTGAATGCCATTTCAGATTGATGAAAAGTTATCAACTCAATTTAATAATTCATTTCAAAGTTATTCATTCATTCTGGTCCATCGATTCGAAGCACTCTGCTTATTACAGGGAATTCTATCTTATAAAAATGATATCTGTATTGTAATTATAATTTTGCAATTTTCGCATCTAACGCGTTCAGTTGTTTGAAATGACAGCGTACCGAAGTACGAATGTAATATAATGCAAGATCATTTCAGTCAATGCATCTTTAAATAAAAATATTTCAAATTAAGATCTGTTCTAGAAAAGCTTAAATAAATTTAAAATTCGGAATTTATGTTTGGGCATGCTTAGTATTCACATCCAATATACGAATATGTAAAACTTGAGAAACAGGATTTCGGCATATAAGTTTCAATTCATGGGGAGGTATTGGTATCGCTTCTCTATAATACTCATATAAAATAAATTCAGACTGTTTCAAGTGCCTTCTATATTTTCAAATCTTCTGGCATTTTTAAAAAATCAAAACAAGGTATATCTAATACATTGGAATGAGGCCTTTTTCAAAAGTAAATACTAATTTCAATTTTATTTAATAGATGAAATAAATAAATCATAAAACGATAATGGATTTAACAATGAATTAAATAGTAAAAATTCAATACTAATTGCATCATAATACAGCGCAGTTGCAGCCATCTAACATAATATAGTATAAACAGATTTTGAATTTCATTTCCAGAATCCAGTAAACTCAAATTATGAATAATACAGAATGCTGAAATATTAGACAAATGTGTGAAATTAACAAGCGTAACTGAATTTAAATTTGATTATAATTCCAGATCCCTCACCCCCTCGTTCACAGAATTTCTGAAAGATCGTGCACATGAACTGAAGTTTCACTTTTCACTCTAGAAATCCGTATTCTGGGTGGTTATGAAAGTTTGAATTTTGGGCAAAAGGAACTAACCTACCGCATGGCCACCGCACTGATCCATCTGAAATGCCAAGGACAGGGGGTGATTTCGATTCGATGCTTTTGACCTCGCCTGTGGGGGCGAAAGACCCTCAACTATCAAGCTGACATATTCCAATTCGGAGACCAAGACGGAAAATCATATTTTCAGCGCTATGTCATAATATTCCTACCGGGGGTCCACTATGATTTTATGATGCAGAGGCCCCGAAATGGGATTATAAATTTGTAGATCAAGAGGCAGAAAGGGATGGAGGAACTTCCAACTGAAACAACTCCTTTTTACAAAATCCAAAATTATGGATATGGGAGGAAGTATAATGGTAGCCTTATTAATTGGCTGAATCACTCAAATAATTTGATGATAACAGCTCATTAATAAATTTAAAATAAATCAACGCTTTAATTTTCTTTCATCATAAACCAAATGATCGGTTTGAAGATGAATTAATGCTGTAAAAAAGTGCATACTTGGGAGTTGAATGTAGTCATTCAGCACTTGAATTTCTGACTTCTTAAGAACTCTTAGTCTCCGATACTTTTTTTTTGAAAATGTTGCTGCATTATGCATCTTAAAAAGGTTGTCGAGATCTTGATACATTTTGTAACAAAATAAATCCCACCTTAATAGTAAATAAAAAACAAATTTAACATAATATAGGCATTTAAATACTTTCCTTAAAATTTACGAAAGACCTTTCACACAAAATTTGCACAGTTTCAAAATGATTCATTCTTTCCATAAAATTCTCATCAAATTACGCTTCATTTAAGTGAGATGTATAGACAATGCAAGTTTCTCTAGCTTTCTATACCAGATATTTATTGATTTTAATTCTATATCCAAGCAGTGTTTTGTAGCAAACTAAACAAGATGTAATTGCAGACTCCTTTCAAGAAACTTGGTTTCTTTATTTCGCATGTATAAAAATTCTAAGATTCAAAAGCTTAAAAGCAGTTTTAAACGAAATAAATTTTGTGAACTCAACCTAAATATTATTTAATTAAAAATCTGATATATTTTATTTACTAAGCAATATATTTGTTTACATTTTTATTACATAATGCAAAATCTGTAAAAGATAATTAGGAATATAAATAATATTCTAACATTTAAATAATACTTGATATTAATTTGAATTAGTTCAAGCGCACGTACCAATAAATTAAATGAAAACAAAATTGATATCCAAATATCACAGAAAATGTATAATGTATCGACTTTCCCGATACCCTAGACTGTTTACTACTTTGCCTATTTCATAACCCGGCCTTTTCCAGCCCCCAATTTAAGAAAATTCGTTTTAAACCATGGTCAGGAGATAATTATTAGTAATTGCTATATTATAAATTAGGTTCATGATATCAAAGATTAAATAGGATTAACTATAATTGTGTAAGAATAAAGTGAACCTTTATACAGATACAGCTGTAAAACAATATTCATGAAAGAAATAAGTAATTTCAACTCATTTCACAAGTAAAATTCAAAAATTTCAAACAGTTTTTAAATGGTCATTTTAAATTCTATTTCTGCCTTCTTTTTACAGATGATTTTTCTTTCTTTTAATAAAAATGCATGGATATTCATGAAAAATGATCTTTAAAGAGCAATGTTTTAGTAAACTTTTTCCAACAAATTTTATTATTTATGACTAATTGCAATAACTTCACGCTTGCCAACTTTTCAACTGATTATATTAGATACGGTCATCCGCTTATGCGACAGCTGTTAAAATGAATTATAATAAGCGTAACTTGAATTTAATTTTATAAAATAAATCCAAGAAATGCTGTTTAAGAGGCGTTTAACACGAAAAATTATACGAAAGATTACACCAGGGTATTTGGGCGTTCCTCTCTACCTAATCCTTTTCCGGGAATAACAAAATTAACACAGCATTTCTGTTGGAAACCATGCAACCAAAGATCAAAAGTAAAATGAAATATTGATTGTAACTAAAAAGGAAAATTTAATAGCAATTTAATATTTTGCAATAAAATATTTCCAAGTCAAATTTCTTCAGAATTTAGATCCTATAAATGTTGCTAAATCCGAAGAGGGAGTTGTGTGGTAACATTCCCCATACCCGAATTTTCTCCACTTAGATTCGCATCCATAATTTTAGAAGTCCCGGGTTAAATATCAAACGCTCCATTTCAGTGAAAATTTAACAATACTGTCTTTAGAATGAATGCTCAAAAGCGAAAAAACCACAGTTTTAATCAGATAATAGCCAAAGTCAATCGGATAGGTTACCACCTCACAAGTTTAAATAGTCAGATCCTTTTATGGGATTTTTTAATAACAATATTTTGCCGCTACACTGAAATTACTATGGAAAAATGGTTATTATTAGACCAGTTGCAGTAGAATTAGTGATAAACTTATAATTCATAAAAGTTACGATTGCTGAAAGTAAAATAATAATAAAAACGAAAGCAAACATCAAATACTCTGTAGACTCTCGCTGAATCAAAACAACATTCTCAGATGTTATATTTTTTTAAAAAATCATGATTTTGCACTTCAATAAATATATTCACGAATTTCGGTATTAATCCTATAAAAATTTGTAGATGAACACGGAGAGGTAAAACTCTTGCTTTGAATATCTTGCTTGAATAAATGGGTTTTGCTGCTGTCTGACTTAATCTGCCCGATAAACCACGTAAAGAGATTACAAGTAAATTACAATAACCATTTATCCGGCAAACCTGCGAGTAATGTGGGCATGGAGTAATCGGACGAAATTAAATCATTCAAGGATGATACAATTCAAAAAGTATTCTTAACTGAATTAGTAAGACAGAGGATTTCCAACATTGAAGGTGTCATCTAATTAGATTATATATATTTTTAAAAAGTTAAGAATTCTTCTGAAAAACATCAGCAAATTTTTTTACGGCGTCATTTTTTTGTCATTAACGACGATTTTCAATATATTGCTAAAATACAGATAGTTAAAAATAGATGCGCAGCTTTAGTTTTACATACAATTTTTGCAAACAAATTTCTTGCCTTTTTCTTATCCAATTAGTCACTAAACATGAGATAATATTTTACTTTCTGACTAAAATATTGGTCAATAGGACCATTTAAACGGAAGTTAAATAAACGAGTAATAATAGAAGCATATTTCCTTTCGAGGGTTAACTGTTCACAGACTTAGTTCGACTTAGAGGAGGGAAAGAGGTGACTCAGGAGGTAAAATTTAATTTCAAAATCTGAATTTTCTTATCTAACTGATTTTGTAACATTTAAAAACAAGATTTGTACTTCTTTCGAATACAATATACAGTCATCGTAAAAATTCATTAATCCTATATATAGAAGAGAATGGAAAAAATCTTGACAATAAGATAATACGTCTTTAACTTACAAAAATTGTAAAAAAAAAAAAAAAAGAAAGAAAAGGGATTGTCAATTTTTGCAATGAAAATTATCCAAATGAAGAAAGTAGAGGAACTACCACATTGAAAAAGTGCACTTCTTATCAGAAAACTTTTTACAGAGTGGCATCAACCAAAGTCCTAAATAAAAGGCGCCGATTTTTTTAAAATAATAATAATAATACCTCCACTTTAAAAAAGGAGCCCTTAACGTTAAGGTCATCCTCCCCTTTTTTTATTATAAGTATTTTTGTTAACAATTAATTTGAATCAAAATCCCTTAAACTTCTTGCTAGACGCAATTTTGTCTATAGATGAAGTATGAAAGACGTCAATCCCACGTTCGGCGAGGCATTATTGTGTTTAAAAAACATGATTACCGTAAAAAACATCACAGAATAGAAATTAATTTAGAGATTTATAACATTGGTATGATATGATGAATATGAATTAAACTCGAATACACTTATCACACCTTCATATTTTAGTACTGTTACGTTAAAATGTGCTCATCCAAATGCATTATTTAATCAACATTTTTAAATAACAAACAAACAGAAATTGTACCGAAAAAATAATATTAATGTTGTTTACATTATATTTTTTATAATTACTGTAAGAATAAACATCAATAAAGAATATAAGGTTCTTATAAGTGATTGCATTAGTATGGTATACTCGCAATTCAAATTACAAATATTAGCTCAAGTAATAAGGCTTTTTAAGTTTGGAAATATTCCATTTAATCTCATTTCCATCTATTTCAGTTTAAAAGCTAACTTTGTTCAACTGTCAATAGACGTGTCTTCTCTTCTATTTGTATAGTATGACGCGTTTTATGTTTCGTATTTAACTCCTTGTTTATCATTTAATAAGGTGACACTGCAATTGCGGATAATCCATTTAAAAAACAAACAAATCCACAAATCAAAAAAAAAAATTGTTTATGTTACGGGTTTACTATTAGACTTAATAAAGAATAGATTTTTGTACTAATCCGCTTTTTACAAAAACATTTGTTTTTCCGTGTTAAAATACTTTATTTTATTTGAAATTAAAAAAAAATGTTAAAAACTTTATGTTACGGAGTGCATCCGAACTTTGATACAGATCTACCAATTTTATGCAGATCTTCGCGTCAATAACACAAACCAAAATTCAATGTTCTAAGTCATTTAACTTTCGAGTTCTTTATGTATATTGCTCTGTATGCTCTTTATCTACACTCCGATATACAGATCAACAAACAATCAAACTTTCGTCAAAATTGCCCCCAAGATATGAAATAGAACTAAAAATAGGATAAAACAATACCCGAAATTTCATCTGCTTTACTGCATTTGAGGTATTGCAATAAGGCCGATAAAATTTCAAAGAGGTTTTTGGACTCGGAAAGGCCAAAAAGTAGAAATTCATCAGAATCTTGAGGTCAATTTTTTCAACCATTTCAGTCTTTTCTTTTTATATTATATACTTCGATAACGAGAAGTTTAGTTTAGTTTAGTTATATTAACGTCCCGTTTAAAGCAACACGAGGGCCATTTTGGGACGGACCTCGTAATTTTGAACCACGTTCGATAACGTGAAAGTAAAGGTTATTAAAATTTGAATAGAACCTAGTGTGATATGCATTTTTTTTTTTCGAAATTGGCTTACAATTTAACAGTATAATCAAACTGTAATTAGTCTTCATCTGTAAATAAATTCCAATTCGATAGTTCAATATTGATTATTTCATGCCTAAATTCTGGAAGATTTTGAAAAAGAATACTCAGCAACCTTTGCATTAAATACGTTTCATAATTAATGGATTTAATCGCACGTTAACTTTCTTTTTTCAATAATAAAAAATAGTTGCATGTAGAAAATTATCTTGATATAAATTTCAGATGAATTGCAGAATTTTACTATTTATCATGCGACTGCATTAAGTATGATAATTGATCTAATTAAATTATTAAGGTTTGCAGAGATTCTGACAGAAGTTCAAAGAATTTAAAATGAGAGAAAAGCATATCTTAATAAATATATGATACAAAAACTCGCACAATGCTTCAAAAAACAGCAGTCATGTATTTATAAAATTATAGCTGAATCGGTTATCTTATTATATTGAAGTGGGTAATTACACAAATGGTTAAAATGGTTAGAAAAGGTTTTTGAATAATTTATATAAAATCAATGCTACTCGTAAAAAGTTAAAAAAAATTTGAAAATAAAATACTAATAAGCAGTTATAAAATAATAAAATGCATTAAAAAATTAAAAGCCACTTTTACTAAAATAAATAATAGCTAATAATTACAAAAAAGTAAATCTCCATAAATAAGACAATTCAATCGTCTACTGAGTTTAAAATGGAATTCCGAATGTCTACTTACTTATTTAAAGTGCCAAAATGATACCTTTGCCCCATCATTTTCATTTGCCGGAATGTCACCTTATTCTAACAAAATGCTTAAACGTTGTGCAATTGCGCCCTTAACTGACCTGAAATCCTTACCAAAATCCACTGCTTTGTTTTCCTAACAAATGCGAGACTACAATTCTTATATTAAGCCATATTATTCTGCTTAATCTCGGAACAATTCTAAAAACCTGTTAAAGCATAAACGAGCATAAAACTGCAGACGGTTTTTATTAACTGCTTTTAACATTTAATTCAGAGAAATAATTCTTCCACAATGTGATTAATAAGTGTCTGATAGGTATCCATCCAAAGCGACGTTAATTTATAAGAACAAAATAAATTAATTCAGCCAGACAGATTAAATTTTTCCATTTCATTTACTAAATGTATTCCGAAATGTTCGATTTAATGCAGTGGAAAAAGAGTAAGCCTTCTAACACTCGCATATTTTTCAGCTTAAAAAGCAAACAGAACGTGCTCGCCGGTAGTTTACGGCATGTTTACGCAATTTTCTTTTCCCTTTTCTCTTTTATAAGTATTTTTTAACGGTGAATCAGAAATTTTTTGTGCATTTTTTTTCTTTCATACTGGCGAGGTTCAAATGCTCGTTTCACCTTTTCTTTATTTGTGTAATATTATTTTTGTAATTACAACACCAAGTACTGGTATTTTTATTCTGAAATACTCGGAAAAAAGTAGAATTAGTTATTGTTTTTTCTTCTTTTCACAGAAATACAAAATCTAAACGAACGATAGAAATAATTTATTTTTAAATATATATATATATGCCTGGGTAATTTTTAAGACAAAATTGGTTAACAAATTATAATTTATTTTATTTAATTCACAGCTTTAAAATATAGAAACAATTTTTAAAAAAAATTTAAAATAATAGCAATTTCACCATTATCCTATCATTTATTATATAGCTATTAAAATATGTACATATGTCGTATTTATTACCAATATGTTATATGAACATCTATATATTTCAGATATTTAATAGCAAAAATTATTTAATAAACGAAAAAAAATGGCGGAAAGGTGATTTTTACGAATGTGATTTGGTTCAGTTTGTTAACACAAAACGAACTGTTTATCATCACCAATCTCACTGCGATAATAAAAAAAAGAGAGTTGTCATTATTATTGAACATCCTATTTGTCTACTTTAAATACTTTTTTTTTTGCGAAAAGATACATAGAAAGCAATAACAGTAAAAAAAAAAAAAAAAAGAAAAGAAAAAAGAAAGTGAAGTATTAAAAAAAATAATAATCTTTTCTCAAAATGTTCATATGCACGGACAGCGCAACAAGACAAATTATTACAGGACAATTTACCAGGAATAATGATACAGCATTTTGAGTTTAGAGTGGTTAGCCGTACTTCAAAGTAGCGGGGGGGGAAGCTTATCTCGCATGTAAGCAAATCGAATTGTAGCTTCTAATGCACAATTTTCATCTTAAGTACACTCACTATTGGTGAACTAATTAAAAAATTTCCACACTATTGACACAATTTTTTTTTTCAAATCAAAACGGGCTTATATTATGTTTTTATATCGATGAGTAAAAATTGGAAGTATTTTCTTTTCGATTTTCCCACAATATAGAAATTTTGCGTTTAGCTTAATCGTATAGTGAAAATTCGAGTTCCTCTTCCGTTGATAGGATTAGTTTAAAATGTAAATTCCTGGTTACGGTTCTGCCTACACAAACACATGGATAGATATGTAAATGGCTAGTTCATTGTTTGACGGATTTGGTCTAAAATGTGATGCATCAGCAATTTGGGTGCCCAAACCATATGTTAAATCTCTTTCAATCAGATAAAAATTGCAATGTTTAAATGCACAAAGAAAGTGAAAAGACACTTTTCCGAATTGGAATTGTCTAAAACAACTTCAATTTTAATGTAATTACCCAATGATAATGCTATAGTCAGAAATTGTAATCACTAAGAGTCGATCTAATTACCCAATGATTACTAAAGCTTATTGAAAACTGTAATCACCAAGAGTCGATCTACCAAAATTTTTGGGATAATTTAATACCAGAATCCCATGGTAATTAATACAACACTGTAGTGAACGTAAAATATCCTCCATTACAGCAGGGCTCATGTCTATCCCTCAATTATGAGATACCACCCACCATCGGAGTGGAGTTAATTTGACTCGTATAAGAAATTGCTATAATCAGGGAATATACTTCAACTCATTCTGTTTTTAAGGAAAAGATTGAAGAGAGGTTGTGCTAAATGCTTTTGGTGTTGTAAAATTGTCGCATCAAAGTAAGTTCGAAAATTTAACAAATACAATTTCATATCTCACTGAGTTCATATAAACCTTTTTTTTTTCCCTCTTTTTATACCTTTTGTAGTGAGATGGGGAAAAAACCAGTCTCAAAAATTTTGTTATTAAAAATTTTCCTCTCCCCTTTCTCTTTGTTCAATGTTCAACCACCGGTAAGCTTGTATTCACAGAAACGAGAAATCATAATCTTTTACTTTTAGACTCGAATATATATATATATATATATATATATATAAGGGGGGGATGTTTTTACTGCCAATTACAATCTTTAATATAATTTGTATTTTCAATATTATGAGCAATATTATTCTGTTCAGATTAAAATTATATTTGGTTTTTCTTTTTCAAATACGAAGTACTTAAGACGTATTGCAATCGCCCGAAAATGTCATCTCAAGATTCTGATAAATCTCCATATTTTAAACTTATCTGAATCCTTAAAACATGTTTTTATAAATTAAGCAGTAAATTGACCATTATGGTTAATATACAGTTGATAACGATACAATATTAATTCACATGTCGAAGTCTCAATAAGTCTATTTTGTCCGTCTATAAGTATGTGAACAGGCTACCTCTTCACTTTTAAGGAAGGATTACCAGGGAGTTATTTTTTCCCGTAAAATACTCAAATGCAAAATCACTTCCAAGAAATTTAAGTCTATTTGATATGGTTACTCAAAAGCAACATGCTCTTCCATTACAGTTACTACGCACGATCTACAATTATTTACCAAGTAAAATATTAAATTACCAACATTAGCATTCTGTTTTGAGTCAACACAAAGGCTGGAAAACAAATCTTGTAATTTTGAACTGCGGACAGAAGGCCAGGATATATGATTTCTGAAAATCCGCTATTTAATATGAAATAATAAAGTACCTAAATAAGACGTCACAAAAACATAAATATAGATCATCAGTTTTTATTCACAAGTAATTAGTATTTAATTTGCAAAAGAATTTACATAATATGGACAACTTTTTATACAACCGCAGATGTTTATAAATTAAACAGTAAATTGATCATTATGGTTAATATACAGTTGATAACGATGCAATATTAATTCACATTTTATTTTGTTTTGCGGCGCTTTCTTCCTCAATTGTGACTTTCACTTATTCTAGTGTCATCGGTTTTTTTAGAGCAGATTTTATCTTTAAAATATCTTCACAAGAAAAGTCGAATAGTATCATGTTTGAGAAACGAACAATAGCTATTTTATGAGACCTTTTCGTCCAAGGCATTGGTTGGGAAGATTTTCATCAAGATACGTTCTTACATCACGATGATAATGTAGAGATGCTCCATTACTTAATATGTTACTTATGAATTGCTACTTAATCTGCGATAAGTTATAAGCTGTTAAACAGTGTTTATATTTTTTGGAACACATTATATTTGCTTAACATAAGATTTAAAGAGATAAGGATTATAAAGTAAGCAAAAAAAAAAATCATTAAAAATCAGAATTTAAGGTTAAAACATATATAAAAGAATTAAGTAAGATTTATTATTATTTTTTTACCTATATTTAATATTAAAATTTATTTTATGTATTTATATAGCAATGCACATTCCGTGTAATTTTCCTAGTTCTTTGTAAAATAACAGCTGATTTTAAAACCTCACTTGCATTAGCACACTAAAGTAGAAGATTTTAATTTTAATTATTTTCTACTTTTCAGTCGCTAATTTTAATACATTGTTGTAATTGTTACAAAATCTCGAAATCACTTTTTTTTTTTTTCAAATTCACTTCCCAGTAGCTTTTTTTAATGGAATCTTAATTTAATTAATATACTAATCGATCATTATTTCTGAAAATATTAAAATTGAATGTTGTCATTGAGAACAAATAAGTGCGCAAAAGTCAAAAACTCAAGCATATTAGGAGAAGAATTAAAATTTGAATAAAAATATTATATCTTTGCAGACATCGGACAAGTTAAATTAATGAGTGTAGCTAACAACTTACGAAAAGAGAGACTTAATAGTCTGCCGTCTCAGTAACTAATAAATATATATTCTTCATTTGACACTCAAGTTCTGTGGTCAAGTGTATTTGTGATCAACATGAAGTCGACAATGAATGGGAGGTGGTAAGGGGGTAAGGTGAGGGGACATTTGGCAGACTGGAGGCGGAAGAATGAATGCACCCGCTTTCACCCCTCACTATACAGGAGTAAACCTCACGCTTTTCACAAATACTATTAGCTCAGATTTCAGTTTCTTTTCAGAGCTAGGGTGGTCGAAAGATTGAGGCTTTACTACATTCTCCAACAAATTCTACAGAGAAGTTTTCAGAGCGGAATAATCGTGTATGCTCTTTTTTTTAGAAAATGATGAAAATTACTTTTGATAAGATTAATAATAATAATAAAAAAAATCATCCCCGAAAGTTTTTTGTCCCGTTTTTGAAAAATATTTCTGACCCAGACTAAAAGTGTTCTTGATGTTTTGTGAAAGCTTGCCTTTTCGGAAATAAAAAAAGGTCACGGATTATTATTATTATTTTTTTTGGGCCCTTAAATTTCAGTATAAAGTTCATCGGGATAACCTCTATGACCATATTTCTGCGTGAAACAAGTTTAATGTCTACTTATTTCATTTATTTCTTTTGTTTTCCAAAAAAGCTATTCAAGTTATGGAGCAAGAAGCGGAAATGTTTCTTGGACCATTGTCATCAATTTTGTCTGGTAGATGACTCATTAAAAAATGCTAGTTATTAAAATGCTTGATTTAATTTATTTAACTTGACTTCTTTCATACTTGTAAAGAAATAATTTTGTGATTGATTTTTCACTCAATTTCTGATGCACCAGATTTCTGAGGTTTTGAACAATAGTATGTTTCTTAGGATAAGACAATATTTTAATGCTTGCAGAATTTAGCTACATATTAATCCCTTTTTTCATTAAATTTGACCTTCTATTGAGATACGCCTTCTAATAATACATTTCAAAACAAAATGATCACAAACTTCAACAATATTAATATTAATGAATTATAAAAATATTGTACTAAAATATAAAAATTACCAATGAAGGTTTTTTTAAAAAAATTTTATTTGTGTACAAAATAGAAAAAAAAATTATGGTTTTTAATCAAAAACATAGTGTTTTGGGTGCACAAACATTCATGTTTACAATTTTTTAAGTTCTTGAAAAAGATGTTCAAGCACCAGAGCAAGATGCGAAGAGTTATTTTTGGATTTTTAGTAGTTGCGATATCGCCAATCAAAACTCTAGATTATTTATTAAAAAGTGAAAGCTAAAGTTTTTATATGCTTATATTTAATTCGATTTCTTTCTTGATTATAAAAAGGTAATTTACAATCAATTTTTCATTGACATCTTAATGCCTAAGACTTTTGAGATTTTGAACAGTAGTATGTCCTCAAGGATCATACAGTATCTTAATAATTACAGAATCTAACTGTCATTTAATCGACATTTTTTCATTAAATGCCTATTGAAGGACGCCTTTTTGTAGAAAATTTTTAAAAAAATGATAACAAGCTTCTATAATCGCAATAATAACAAATCATGAAAAATGTTGAAGACACTAAATAGAGAAAATAAATAGTTTCTTTCGTAAGACACAATTGTGCACAAGTTTTAAACTGCAGCGCTAAAAATTAAAAGCTCAAAAATATGGAGTTCTAATCAAATAGTGAAAGAGAGAGGCTCTTAAATAATATAAAGAAATAAAAATACAACAAACATCAAAAGAAAGTAAACTCTTAAATATTCAATAATTTTTTAAAAAAAATATATGATTAAAATTTCCATTTACTCTTGAGATTTTCTGTCGGTACCTTAAGCTTTTACGATTTTATTTTAAGGATGTATATTTTTTCTTATTATTAGTACACTAATCAAAGCAAGATTAATACTAATAATTTTTTAAAAAATACGTATGTTAAACATGACTATTTAAAAGTGTGAACTTTCGTCTCCACTTAGGGCTATGTAACAATAATATAAGAGATCCAATATCTTAGATATTCCCGATGAAATTCCTCTTACAGATGTTTCGATCCAGAAAAATCGTTAAGAAAATATGTTTGTGCCAAAACGGATACTAAAAAATTATTTTGCGTTTCTTCTCATCGTTCATTTAGATTCTATCCTATTTAATTACAGAATCAGCTATTCTGTGGGTTATTGCTTCATTTGTTAAATGCAATAGAAATTTTCGGGTGAGTAAATTATAGCTTTTTTTCTCAGTCCTATTGATATTAAAATTGTTTGAGCAATGACGAATACAAAAGAGCACAAAATATATTATTTACAACGAAACTGTATGAAAATATGTACCTATTATTTTACGCAAAAGAAAGTCAATAGGTAATTAATTTACTGGTTAATATTTAACTGCATCCTGCGATGAAGCAAGTGGGTGAAAATAAAATTTTTCTGTTTTGCGAAAGGAGTGATCTTCCAAATGAAGAAGTTTGCAGGCTCAAACCCTATAAAAAGAGTGAATAGTTTGGCAAAATTTGGTAATGAAACCTTATCAGCCAACCATCAAACCTACATTAGAAAAATTCGATTACTTCGAAAAAGAAGACTGTATCTTCTAATCTGGTAAGGATTTTTAATAACATCATTAAAAAATATATAAATCTAATGATGTGCTTAGCTATTATACTGCAATAGAACTGACTGTATAAAGTTTACGGTGACTTCAATAGCATAATGAGCCCCATTTTATGATAATTCTTTCCAAAATATTCAACTAAACACTTTTTAATTAATTTTTATAAATGTTATAAAAAATTGAAATATTTGCTTAACTTTTGTTACACAAACGTGCCCACATTATTCCTCCCTATAATTTTAAAAAGGTGAGTGGGTGCGTGTGAGATTAGCCTAACATGGATGCATTAGAACTATCGTACCTCATTAGGACTGAGTGCTTTGCGGAGGTATTTAATACTGTATCAAACACAATTGAGCATCATTTTCTAATCTTCGTTTAAAAATAGACTTTTCTGGTATATTTTTTCGCTAAAAAAAAATTATTAACCTAGTATGGATACATTGTAATCATTTTGGCATAATCCAAGTAACCGTTTAAAGGAAGTGGCGGTTTTCAATGTATTGAGCAGTAATGAACACACCTTTCTAATCATTCTAAAAAAGACTTTTCCCTAATATTTCTTTAGAGATTAATTGCTTTCTACACTTATTATAAAGAGTTAAAACCTTTGACCTAACATTGTCACGCAAAGCTGTCAATTTTGCTTCTCACCGCACTTTTTGAGTTGGTAGGCACAACAAAGAAGGTTGAAAAACCGCAATTTTTATTACAAGTTGGTCATGTAGGAAGAAAAATATAGCCAGCAAATAAAACTGTGTCATGATTGATTTATAATTTAGAAATGTAGCTTCAGGTCAATGTATCACGTGTTGTTGTTGATTGGTTTAACGGTTCAAATCCTGATTGGATGAGAGTATATTAGCCCAATTTATTGTTTTAGAATTTTCATTTAAGCAATTTTAAAAATGGCGATTCATTGGATATGTGACTCATGTACGTTAAAGAAGTAATAAATATAAGTATATAAACATATTATATACTGCCAAATGCGCTTCGAATGGTTGAATTTTGAGAAATGTCTCAGGTAGTGTAACTAATTGAAAAATAAAGTACAATACTGCGTGATATTACATTATATTATTCAGTATACAACAATATTATACAATATTGCATACATTTAATATTGTATATGTGTGACACTAGGGATCAAATACTAAAAACGTTGGTGTAAAGCCTATGTTATGACGCCCAGATCGTGGGGAAAACACTATGCCAGGACACTGGCATCCATTATCATAAAACATATTATGATATATCACTCGAACACTGCCTTCACTAAAACTTCCGAGTTTCGTTCATCTGTCATTTGATTTTCCCACAGATCTGAAATGCTGTGTCGACAAAGTACTTTCTGAAACTATGTAAGTTTAAAACCTTTTCTCACTGTGTCTCATTTCTAATTTCTGCCTTCCTAATCTGCATGATGTATTTATCGTTCTTGTCATGAAATTAACAAAGAAATCTTAACAAAAGTTGAATTGGAGTATTTCTTTAAAATCACAAATAATAAAAATCATTGAAAAACTCCACACCTATTTCTATTAAAATTGGTTTAAACACACACATATTTTAATATTTAAAGTAATGTTTCAATTATATTTGCTAAGTTTCTTAATTTTTGAATAAGCCTTTAAGTCGTATAGAATTAGACAGAACAATAATAAGGGAAAAAAACTTATTTTCCTATAAACATTAAATTTTCATTTACCATTGAAATGCACATATTTGCTTTATGAAAACTTTGTATACGGTGTTGAATCTAATCATGGCCCAGTAACTAAAAGATATACACTTCTAATTAGAAAATGCTCTAAATGAAAGAAATAATTTTTTTATTTCTTAAGAGAATAAATGCACTTCTAAAAAAATTAAACATTTTCTAAAATCTTTAAAAGTTTCCATATCTTATTGTTCAAATTTAGTATAAAAATTCTTGGAACTTAAATATTTTAAACGAAAAAATTCCACTTCTGCAATCAAAAATGATCTAACTACACTGATGGGGGAAAAAAATCCCAACACCAAGAAAAAACTATTGTACAGTAATGAAATTTTAGGAGTACATTTGTCTAGGTAACATATTTAATTGATTAAGGTTTCAAGATCACAGGTAGAACCATTGGCGAGAAGAGCCATTTCAAATGTGAAATGTTGATGCATTAGTAACCGGTGTAACCACCAGAATTTTGAATGCAAGCATGCAAATGTGCATGCATTGTGTCGTACATGTGTCGGATATCAGTTTGAGGGATGGATTTCCCTGCCAGTTGCACTTGGGCGGTCAATGCAGGGACGGTTAATGCTGCTTGTGGATGACGCTGGAGTTGTCGTCCAATGATGTCCCATACGTGCTCGATTGGAGAAAGATCTCGTGATCTAGCAGGCCAAGGCAACATGTCGACACTCTGTAGAGCATGTTGGGTTACAATAGCGGTATGAGGGTGAGCGTTATCCTGTTGGAAAACACCCCTTGAATGCTGTTCGTGAATGGCAGTACAACAGGTTGTATCACTAGACTGACGTACAAATTTGCAGTCAGGGTGCGTGGGATAACCACGAGAGTGCTCCTGCTGTCATACGAAATTGCTCCCCAAACCATAACTCCAGGAGTAGGCCCTGTGTGTCTAGGCCCCAGACAGGTCACTAGCAGGCGTTCACCTGGCCTCCTTCTAACCAACAAACGGCTATCACTGCGGCCAAGGCAGAACCGGCTTTCATCAGTAAACACAACAGATCTCCACTCCGTCCTCCACTGAGCTCTAGCTTGACACCACTCACGTCGCAAACGGCAGTGGTTTGGAGTCAGTGGAATGCACTATACAGGGCATCTGGCTCGGAGCTGTCCTTGAAGTAACCGATTTGTAACAGTTCGCTGTGTCACTGTGGTGCCAACTGCAGCTCGAATTTCAGCTGCAGACGTAGTACGATTAGCCACAGCCATACGCCGAATACGACGGTCTTCCCTCTCAGTAGTACCACGTGGCCGCCCGGAACCTGGTCTTCTTGAGGCAGTACCTTCCCTTGACCACTGCCGCCAATAGTCATGCACAGTGGATACATTCCTGCCAAGTCTTTCAGCAATATCGCGGAAAGAAAACCCACCTTCTCGTAGCCCTACAACACGACCTCGTTCAAACTCAGTGAGCTGTTGATAATGGCTTCTTCGTCTTCTCAGAAGCATCCTTGACTAACATTAACCCACTACATCAAATCTCAACTGTAAATAACGATCACGAGCCTTACAGCGCTTTAAAGCAAACCTCATTTGCATGTTCATAGTGTCGCTACTAGCGCCACACTTACGCGCGTAGCTCGACATTTGAATCGACGTCAGCTTTCAGATGTATAAACACGCCTACCAAATTTCGTTTATCTAGCATAGCTCCTTCCTAGTGCTGGGATTTTTTTCCCATCAGTGTATGATGCTTTGAATTTTTTGATCAATCAACGGCCACCTTAAGGAAAAGCTGCATTTTTATATGTATTATTTTTTCGAGACAACCATTGAAACTGTTTAAAAACTGTCAAAATTAGTGACCTGAGGCAATTTTGGTCACGGAAGAGTGGTATTTTTAAAAATGTAACATTTTAGTGTACGAAGAATATTTTAATAAATGAGTAGTAGGATCGGTGCATTTTATAAAAGGTTAGGCTTCGCTCAGAAGTATAGCTATTGCCTCAAACGACATAAATTATAATGGTTTACTTCATTTAGAGCATTTTTTCAATTAAATGTAAGCAACTACTTCTAACAATTTGAAATTAGCTATTCAGCCTCGATTAGAGTGAAGAACCTATTTATTACTCGGACCAGTGTCTAGTTTGATTAATATCTTCAAAACTTAAAAGTTTAGAAACTTTGGGCAACGAAGCCTCAGAAACTTTGTAAGAGAAAAAGGTCAGCCTTAATTAACGAAAGAACATTGTATCTATGGCACTAAAATTAACGCTGAAGAAAAGCAGTAAAATTCCGAGTTTTTATCTAAGATAATATTTTATTCCGTGCGCTTCTCCTTTCCACCCCTAATTATGCATCTTTGGCATACTCAACCCGGTAAAAGCAGTGTCTACAAATTAAAGCGAAGGCCAAAAGGGAAAGTACATTTAATCATGTAGTAGACATTTAACAAAGAAAAGTCTCCGAAATGTATATTCAAATAAAATTTAGTAGTTTGTGCTCTGAATTTTAATACTTTCCCTGAAGCATCGTAAAAGCATTTACTTTCATGTTTTAAAGCAAAATACGTCAAATGCCATTGAAGCAATGGGTTAGTTGATTGAGTACGAGGCGCAATTAAGTCAATTTATCTTACAAACTTAATTAGTTTTCACACTTTCAATTACTTTTGTTGCCAGGTATTATTGCTTTCGAATGAAAAAAATTCCAATTACTTTTGTCTCACGATTGTTTTCCAATAATTTATCGGGTTCATTTAAATAGCTAGTCAGGTCAGTTAGAATCACAAACTGAATATAAAGAATCTAATTAAGAAATTCAAGAATAAAGGATGCTAAAATGAAATCGTCATTTTTATGATTGAAAATGGTATCCATCATTACTTATTAAAAGGTTAATAATGAGGAAACTCGCAAACTTCAAATATTTTTAAGCATAGAAGGCAAGGATAAATAATTAATTCTAACTTTTCGAACAGTAAAATATAAGCACCTTTTAAAATTCATCGTGAATTTTTTTTTCTTTTTGAACGCCATCAGAGTACAAGAAAAATTATAAGCATACATGCCATAATAAAATATGCAAAATTATTTGTTTGTATTCATCATTCAGTCGAGTTGATGTAATTAATTCATCTTAGACAAACGGGATGAAACGGTTTTTATTCATGACAGATTATTGATTTATTTGTATTATTTATATTCAAAAATGACTTAAAAACAGTATTAAATGCGATGATTCAGAAGAGGCTTCACAAATGGTTTATGACAGACATACAAAAAAAAAAACTGTTTTGGTGAGGAACACATAAAAATAAGCATCATGTATGTACTGGTGATGCATAAAAACTTAAAAAACAATGTGTGTGGATTGTTTGAAATTTTATCAAATGTTCTTAAATAAAGGAGCGGTCCCCACACCGTATAAAAATTGTGAGCCTTAGCAAAAACGTGAACATCAAGAGTGATCAATTCTTTATTTTCACAGTTCCGCACTAGACTTTAGTGCTACGTAATATGCAGAAGGAAGCCAAGTACCAATTTGGATACGTTTTTTCCAGCAAAACTGAACACAAAACTACAATTTTAGTAACAAGATCACACACCAAATTTCACTTATCTAAATTGTATTTTAAGGAGCTATTACGTTAACTTGTATGTCGATAGAGATCAGCCCGTTGCAAATTTGATACAGACCTATACATTAGATGCTCAAACTGGGTGACTATTTTGATTTTTTCTAGCTTTTTAAGTTTTGCAATAACCTTACTCACTTTTTTCAAGACAGACAAACTTCCTGTGTTCGAATTTCGTTATAAACCGAAAAAGAAATTTTTTTTTCCTATAAATTTCAGTACATTGTGTACTAGTGTACACACTGAAAATAAAATTCTGTTAATTCGTTGCGCTCATACCTTTGCCAAGGTTTGAAATTATATACAGAGAGAGGGGGGGAATAACACTTTAATTAAAAAATATGCAAGAAATTTTCGGGGGGGAGGACTACTTCCGCAATTTTTTGTCACAAACTAAAAGAAAAAAAAAGACCGAAAAGGACAAACTGATTAAATTACTAAATAAGTATCGTCACAACCCGTATACTACATTATTATTTTATTATTTAAAGTTTCAATTACCTTTCTTTTTATATAGCACATATCAAATTACTATGCAAAAGTGCGTAGTTGTCTTAATCAAATCAAGATGTTTTTTAAAATTTACTACAGACAGTTTGCCTTGAAGTGGCCTTATCTTTCTTTCTGGTATCGGTCCAATGTGAATGACACTAAAAAATGAGGTAACACGCAACATAGTGACTAATAAGTTTAACCTTAGTTACATTTTTAAATGCTATTGTAATTACATGTAAAACATAGAAATAACAAAAAAAGAACTTATTTTTTATTCTTTTTGTTTAATTAAGAGAAACTTGCATCCAGCTTGTGCAATTTAGAAGTAATAAAAAGTGATATTCGGAGACTTAGTTTTTAAAATTTATTTACTTCTTTTAAAGTTATCGAGCTTTAGAGCAATTTGGAATTGACAATTTCTATTATCGAATTTTTTTTTTAAGCGAAAAAGTAATCCCAATTAAATTGTTTGACTTTTTGGTAGAAATTTCTTTAGAGGTGAAGTTAGTGTAGGTTTTTCTCCCCCACAAAAAGTTTTTTTTTTTATCGTCAGATACTTAGTCCGACTTATGAAAATATTTTTTTAGCTATTTCAAGTTTGAAAGTTGTTCTTCCTGATATAAAAAAGTAATATATAATAAAAAATTAAATCAATTCCTATTTAAATAAAAAAATTACTTTAGTTACTTTTTATTAAATAATTATAATTAATATAAATATGTATATACACATGACATAATCACAATATTAAGGGGGAAAATAGAAAGCGAATTTCCTTGTAATTTTCCATTTTCCTTTCTATATATGGTGTTAGACTGTTATTTTTGTTTGTTACTATTTATTCACTTTTTTTGCGTTTCTATATAAAGCTGACGGTGGTCTATAATTTCTCATCACAATATTGAATTCGTATTCTTCACCTTCACGTAAAAAATACTGAAATCGTTGTATTTTACCGATTGAATTACTGTCTGTTGAATACAGTTTTCATTACTAACTGCTAAAATTTTATTTAAAGTATTAAAAATTAATTAAATTAAATTAATTAATTAATATTTCAAAGACAAAAACTGCATTAACATCAAGTGTCATACACTACAAGTAAAAAGGTATTTGAACTTATGGTGGATTGAATTTTTTTGTCATTTAGTAGAAACTGATTACAAAAATATAGAGTTCATGGGCGTCATAAATTTAATGTCTGCCATTTTCAAAACGCATCAATTTAGTCAAATCAATGGCAAATAGAAATTGGGATTTTTTTTTATTTGAATCCACAACTGTTTTAATTGATAATTTTACATAGGCGAGATCCATCTCTTTCATACTCAAAAGAGTAACCTATTACTTCAGAATAATGTATTCCAGCTAATTGATTCTTTTCCAATATATTAAGGCTGGTGCATTATGTCGATATTACAGTTTATATTGGAATGCTTCTGTTTATATATATATATTTTAGATTAGAGGCTTAGTTTAAACCGTAATTTTTATGTTCTTGTGAACGAAGTGCAGGATGGTTTTAATTAAACTGCCCCTATAAACAGCGTCCTACAAAGTAAACGGGTGAGCGGATTGCAACGAAGTTTGGCATATAGACTATTCACTAGTTGCCCTCATGGAATTTCGAAACAAACATTTAAGTTCTAAAATGTCCACAATAAACAATAAAAACAAAATACAGAAACAACATTATCATTTATTAACTAATATCTGGTCACCTTGTCATTGGACCAAGTAATGGAAAGGAAAAAACAACAGTACTCTGTTTGAAGAGGGGGGGGGGCGGAATAGTTTTCCGACATTAGAACAGACTAGGACGAAATTGCACAAGAGAAGCGACTCTTAATCGTGCCCAGGACGATGTAGAGAAAGGTGTTCCATGTGATCACCCTCATTCACCTGCAAAATTTCAAGTCGATGGACAGTGTGTTCAGCAGCAGATCGTAACTAATCAGTTGTGATGTTTCGCACGTGAAGTATTACGGAATTTCCAGCTTTTCCTGGTTTTTCATTCAATTACTCATAATTCTTCTTCTGGATTGTTAATAGTGTTTCTATGTTCTATTTTTGTCGTTTATTGTATTAAATTTAGTGTTTTTACGAAAAAGACACCGTCTGGTGGAAATTTTGGAACAAAAGCTTTCGTTTCGAAATTCCGTGAGTGCATTTAGTGTATAGTCTATAGACCAAATTTCGTTGCAATCCATCCACTCGTTTGCGTTGTAGGAACCGTTTATAGGGGAAGTTTATAACCACCCTGTATAAAGAATGTATAGTAATACCAAACAAGATCTGGTAGCTTAAATAAGATTTCATTTGTAATAATAGATAAACGAGTCATTTAAAGATTAAGTTACAGTGCAATATTCTTTCATCTAAATTTTGCAGATATTTCCTTTGCATTCTAATTAAGTTTCATACGAGAGTTTGTTCATTTGAATGAATTTCAAATATCAGTACCAGTAACTTAATTGCTGGTTAAACGAGTTATTTAAGGATATTCTAAACAATATCTAAAAATAAAAATAGCTATGAAATCAAGATCATTGGAATTTCCTTAATAACCATATTATCCAGGATTTGAAGACTTCGAAATATTCATAAACTGAAGCACTATCAAAACCAAAAGATTGCAGATACTCTGCAACCAAAAACATTTATTATTTTTATTTTTCATGTTATTCCCTTAAAAAATATTTGGCCAACAATTTCATCTTCGTAAAAGTCACTTTACTAATTACTTTCTCCACTCTGATTGTATTCTCCGCCCTTTTTTGGCGAAGGCCTTTATTCTGTTTTCTTTCTTGGACAGAATAACAGAGATGTCTGTTAGCGTGGACGGATATCTAGAAAGCTGTCCAATATCCCTCTTATTCTGCTGCCGGAAAATCACTCCAGTTGTCAGTTACATCACTGACATTGGGTCAACTCTATCCACACAATTCAATATTTCTTTTTTTTTTTAAATCTTACTTTGTTTTAGTGCATGTGCGTCCGATGATAAAGCGTTTTTGAGCCTGCAATTTGAGGTTAACAATGATTTAAAAAAAGTAAACAAAATTTAATAAAGCACAATTTATCACGGCATTGAAATTCTTCATTGTTTTAAAGAATTAGTTCCTATTTTTTGAATAACACAGGAGGTGTTTTTTTACATTCACTTTAAATTTTCTAACTGCATTTTTAAAAACATTCTTTTAGACATTTGATGAAGAAAGTGATTTAATGGCCATTATTTTATAGCTTGCACTGAAGACCACCAACTTCACTGGGATTAATGACTGTTAAAATTTTCATTTAAATATTTTATGTAACTTGCTTTTAATAACTTCCTCAAATATTTTAAATTTCAAATTTTGAAAGACATATAAGAGCACATCTTTATAAAACTTACGCCGTTTTATACGATTATTTAATTCTCTGTTATGTCACAAAAATTTAATTTGGAATGGCAATCATTAAACTTAAAATCTTTCTTGGTGAAACTATTTAAAAATGGTTTAAAACGAAATTTTATCATCGGTTACTTGTGAAACAAAGCCTTAATTATGAGCAAAACGAAATTTCAGAAAGTTTATTAAAAGCACATTTTAAACAGAAACCATTCAGAGACCATTTAAACAGAAACCATTCAGAGACCATTTAAACAGAAACCATTCAGAGACCATTTAAACAGAAACCATCATTCCAAAGTAAGCCGCATACTCATAGTTTAGCAGAAATCTAGTATGAAATATTTTTAACAAAATGAAAGCGAATTGGGTCTCTTTTTTCTACAATAAAATATATAATTGTAAAATATGCGTTTTTAAAAATTTAATGAAAACGGACCAAAAATTGTATAGAAATTAAATAGGCACTATTGGAAAGAGGATGTTTTGAATTTTAAGATGATATAAAATTCAATTTTGTGCTATAATATTTTCGGAAATTACGATGAACAAAGTTCAACATATCGCTCAATATTTAATTCTAATTCTAATTTCATAAAATAGCTTCCAGGCACACATTACATGATAATGTGCATTTTATGCTTCGAAACAGAGTGAAGAAGTGTAGTTGAGCCCCCTAATTGAAAGCAATTCTGGGATTATTTTGAAATGGACTTCGTGAAGAAGAGCAAATGTACAGTTTTGTCGTCTTTCATTAGACTAGGTGTTGATCATATTAGGAATCATATTTACTAAAATAATTGTTGTGAAATTCCAAACCAGCAACTTGGAATAATGGAATTTGCACTTTTGAAAATTGATTCTTTCTTTTTATTTTGTTAAGTTACAAAGGTATTTTTTTTTCTTTAATGAATGTTACTTTAATATAACACAAACAAGTATTTATTATCATTCGCACATCATTAATTTAAAAATATATTTATTAAAATTTAAAGAAATGCTTTTTATCAATCTGAATTATCTTTTTTTCTTTCGTCGAGCAGTCTACTAGAATTTCAAATACCTTATAAAGCGTTTAATTTATACGAATGACAAATTATAAAAGTATACATCTAATAGGTAAGAATATATTTTTTCTAATAAGTTTTCTTTCTATGAAGAGTTTTCTGAATTTCTATGAAGACTATTAAAATTTGGTTCATACGATATTATTTTAATTTTCAGACAAAACGGCTCAGCTTGGACCATTCCAGTCTTTGTGGCATAAAAAGGAAGTTAGTCAATCAAATAAAATGAGTGATTTACATCGTTCAGCTATTCTCCATGCTGATTTTTAATAAAAGAGTTTTTAGAAAAGTCTGTTCTCGAAAATATATCAATCAGAAAATGTAGAAAGGTCCAAATCTATAAAGGTTTTGGTAAACATACATTTTTTATCAACAAAAAAAGAGTCACGATTGTGCATGAAAAACACTGTACAGGTTACCATGAAATCATAAATTACTGATCACTGTTATAAATCAATTGTGTCCAAAATTTTCTACAGACTTTCAAATTTGGAAGAAAAAAATCAAGGTAAAATTTCATCAACATAGTTTACAGCGTTTTTAAATTAACGTATTCAAGTACCAGTAAGGTCCGAAAGATATATAGATATCTTACAGATGGATTACGCCGAACGTTTGAAATTATAATTTTGATACAAAACCCGCTTACTAAATTTGATGAATCTTATTCTTTGCGTTTTCGATTGATTATGTTCACAGAGAAACAGGTAGATATTTTTTAGATTGAAAAAGGTCTAAAATGAGGGGATTCATCAAAATATCATGATTGGATGCGACCTATTTTTGCATATATCTAATACCAGAAAATAAAAGTTTAAAAGCCTGTTTTAGCTTACAGGTAGCGCGCCTTCCCCATGATCTGGGTGTCCTGGGTTCGAGTCCATATTCGGGCAAGATTCTTCTCTAGCCATCGTTACAAACGTTTAGGAATTGCAACCAAAGAATGTCTAGTCAAAAAGATATCGTTATTAGAGGGCTATACAATTACATTAAAAAAAATAAGCGAGATTTTTCTCACTGAACAAAAAGAAAAGAAAAATAGCACGCGTTAACATTCTTTCTGAATGAAAAAGCAAAGCAACAACGGGGATTTTTTTTTTCACCCAGTTAGATAATCTATAAGAACCGCAAGCGACCTTTGACCATGGAGTCTACCCATCCACAGAATTCTTTGTCACGATAAGATGAACGCAAACAGATGAACACAAGAAAGTTTACTTTAATACAGTTACTTGGCATTAAAATGGTTTTTAATCTACTGTTTAAGAATCATTTTTCATTTCGAAAGTATGAAGCGTTGGATCGGAAGGAAGAAGGTAGGTTTTCTCGGAAATATTTTAATTTGCATTTAAGTCAACAATTTTTCATAAAGCTGTACAGGAAAAACAGATAGCATTTTTTCTAAAGCAATGCAGACAAAACAGATAAAATCAGTATAGATATTAAATGCTATGTCTTTACTTTTTCTAATATGTTTCATTTTTTCGAGAACGAAATATAAAAGGAAAAAGTGCTGTAATCATCAAACATTTGAATTCAACAATTTGATGAATCTCCACATTTCAGATCCCCGAAATGTCCCTACATTCAGAAAATACAATTTTGGAATTATATCTGTGAATATGTTACCTCAAAAACCCTTTGAGCATGAGGGATTAAATTTGGTGTCTTAATATCCAATTTGTAGACTTCCATCGCATTTCGCATGAAATCCATTGAGAAGTCCATTTTTCCGGCTATCCGAATATAACTTAGCACGATAACTATAAAATGAAGATAACTAGAGGGATAAGTTTGGTGCACAGATTTGACATCTAAGGTGTAAATACATATCAAATTTGGAACCAAATCTGTTTACTATCTGTTGATCTGTTCTATTGCATGCGTTTAAACATGATAAAAAAAGCATCCTAACTTAAGTGAATGAAATTTGTTTCCCAGATGTAGATTAAATTTAAAAATTCACTAAAGTGTAGATTTTTCACAAATTCTGAATCTGTCAATGGGTTTACATTTTCGTAAGCATATAAACATGATTAACTCAAAAACGCAATGACTCAAATTAAATTGAAGTTGAAGTTGATGGAGTTTAATGGCGCTAAAACCACTTCTGATCATACAGCGCCAACGACAAGGTCTATGCGAGTCTATGGTTCGTAAAATTTTCACGTTTTAAAAGGTTAATCAAAATACCTGCTTCAAAACTCTATTTAAGACCTTAAAAAATATGCATAAAGGAACTATCACATAGATTTAAAACATTTAAAAAAATGATAAAATATTTAAATAAGGTAAAAGAAACCAATCGTTTTTAAAAACGTTATAAGTTGAGGATGAGGCGCTTTATGAAGGATATCTTTCAATACAAAATGAGGAGTATGAAAGTACCGAACTCGTTGAGAATCAAAACGTGGACACTCCATCAGTATGTGCTGCACTGTCAAAAAGCATTGGCATAAAATACATCGAGGGGCGGGCTCCCCCAACAACAAATGCCTATGTGTGAGCCTAGTATGGCCAATTCTTAAACGTGTAATTACGGTATCCAATTTTCTGCTATTTAAAATGGGCCAACACTCGATGGAACATTTGATAGAATGAAGCTTATTTGCCTCTTTACTGTCCCATTCTGATTGCCATTTCATATCTAGAAGGGTTTTTATATATTTCTTGATATCGTTCAAAGGAACAGGGTCATTTAAAAGACTGGTAGCCGATTTCGCAGCCTCGTCTGCCAATTCATTACCAGAAATACCCACATGTGAAGGAACCCAGCAGAATAGGATTGAATAACCTTCACATGTGAGGCTATCATGCAATTCAAGAATTTTAAAAGCCAATGGATGAGAGAAACGATGAAGAGATGTTAACGATTCCAAGGCACTTTTTGAGTCTGAATAAATGATATAATTATTAGGTGGACCATTTGAAATGTGGGATAATGCATGAAAGATGGCAGTGATTTCTGCAGTAAAAATAGAACATGAGGGATGAAGTCGAAAGGAGCTGGTGGAATCAATAAAAACACAAGCAAATGAAGTATGTAAAGAACCTTTCGAACCATCTGTAAATATTGGAATGAAATGTTTATATGCTTCACGATGATGAGCAAAAAGATGGAGATAGATTACAGGGGTTGTATTAGATTTATCAAAAGTTGCAAACGGATTTAAGTATTTTAGTCCATGAGATTTCCACGGAGTGAGGTGATCCTTTACATTTGGTACAACCAGGATATTGTCTACGTTTAAATTATTTAGAATGTTTGTTGCTCTATTAAAGAATGAAGGAATGACTGATGGTCTGGCCCTTTGTAAACGAAGTATGAATTGACTCTGCTTGTAATTAAAGAATGGATGTGAAGGCAGGGATAAAAGTTTAAAAAAGTAATGAAGGGTTAGCATTTTTCGTCTCTGATCGAGAGAAGGCCCACAGCATTCAACATTAACGACTCAAATTAAGGAAATTTGTTATGTGATCTTGGGACTAATTGCAGTTGTATGCCATTTTTTTTTTTCAATTGATTCGTGAAAAAAGCGTTTAATAAATAAATGTATATTCCTTTTTGTGTATAAATCACTTCCTTGCAATTATTTGCCGAAAATCGAGGAGAGTAATGTTTTTTCGTAATATTTTTTATTAAAAGCATGTTGTTAATAATAGAGAAGTAGACTAAGTAGAGAGTAAGCAAGAAAATTTCTAGGTCACTCCGGCAGGTATTCTTTTGTATTGATTTGTTTCTATGTAAAAGTTGATTAAAAAGTTCAGAGCAACTGAAAAATTTACCAGTAATTTACAAATTATGATAACAGGAAGATTGCATGCGTGTAGAAAACATGAAAATAAAGCCTGGCTTTTTTTCTTGCTATTGATGGCATGATAGAACAAATATTACAAATATATTGCACTTAGTTGCTTAGTATTGCAACATTGTGTTTTTATTATCGTATTACATATCATCTTCTGTTTTAAAAATGTGGCAATCTACTGATTCAATTATGAATGCATAAAAAATTTCGAGTGTTTGTGGATCCTCTATAATTTATGTATCAGTTTATAACAATATTGAAGCATTTAATATCTCGCAATTGTTACATGCCCATATTTTGGACAAGCAAGATTGTTGAGCGGTTACTACTACGAAAAAATGCGCTTTCTCGTCTTAAACTGAGCTCTTAAATTTAAGATCGTACTGAGGGATTGGAGGCATTGACTCCCGCCAAGGTCGCGAGGAGATATAAAGGGGGGGGGGGATAGGCATTTATAAAGTTTAAAAGCTGGATTGGTAAGTCAGATATGTAAATAAGAACGCACTTAAAAACAAGATTTTTATGGTTGGTTAAATATAAGGGCAATTCAATGGGATTTTGGAAATAGTACAATATTTTATTCATTTACTACAGTGGTCATTTCAGTTTGTTGTCCTCAAAAAATTCCATATATTAATAGATATAATATATAAACAATATTCTGTTTATTAAGGTGTTATTTTGCTAAAATACATTTTTTTTTTTTGACAATTTTTCCTAAAGCGCAGATTTATTTCGGTATAATCCAGCTTGAATGTATAACAACTCATTGAATGTTTGTAAGTCATTACACAACGCAACGCATTGCTCTGCGTGCTCTATGAATCGCAGAACCATATGGTGGTTCAAGTTTTAAACTTTGCTACTAATGAATTCAGGTTTTGTTACAAAAATTTCCAATTTCATGTCATCCTTTCAGAGTTAATGTATCTTTTTTTCTTCATGCGTTTGTGAATTTTGATATTTAAAGTTGTTCTGGACTTTTGAATCATAAAGTTCAATAGCAATCATCCACCTTCATATTATGACTGCTTCTTGTAACATCTTTTAATGACGTCTATACATGATCTGTTGATGATCAGGTTGTCACTGGTTTGCTTAGGAACTAACTATATATATTTTCTTTTCATCACTATCACAACTCTTGCATTCCCTCGGCAATGGACTTTTTAGGTTTATTGCAATCTTTTTAACGCTGTATTTCTACTGACAGGCGTTTTCTACCATTCCGAACGAGTTAAATGAGTTGATCAATAAATCTATCTTAATTATTCTATAATTTTGAACTTACAACTTTTTTGTCTCTTCGAGTTTTTACAGAGATACTAAAATTAATACCCTAATTCAATACGCTTTCGTATGGACTAATGTACAATCCTTCAGATACCTAATGCGTGAATATATACCCTGTAGTCCAAGCGCGCCAAAAGCGAATAGCATCATGTACAGCACACAAGTACAAACATGATCTATCAGTAGTAATCTCCAGCATTAATTTCCCATAATTAATTTTCTAGGAATTAGCGATTGAAATTTAATAATATTTTGTCACAAAGAAATCCGATAGGCAAGCACTAAGGAGCGAAAAGACGTTTTCACGTTTTACCCCCCACCCCCCCACACACACTTCTCGAAAAAAAAAACATTCACTAGTGGTTAATTCAGATAAAAAGCAGATCTTACCAAAAGTGCCAAATCGTGACTTACACATCTTAACCTCCGAAAATTCGAGACTGAAGTTGTAATAACTGTGATTTTCTGAGTGATTACCGAAACGATCGCTTTCGTTAAAGAGTTGTATTTTTCTTTTATCTTTTTGTGACGGGTATCTCCACCTCGTTCAAGATAGCATTTTAGACATTTTTGAATCACTCGCAAGGATAGAATTACTCACCTCATTTCTTGTTGCTAGCCTCGGACAGCCCGATAGATATGATTGAATGCATTTCGTATTATAAATGAGATGAAATAATATCTCGAATTCTTGTTCAAGTGGTGTAGATCATTTGTAGGACTGAAAATAATTATTATTTTGATTCGTTATTATTAACTACTTAATATAACTAATGCGCGAAAGTGTGCAACATTATTTATTTCTCAAATTACCGATCAGGAACTAAGCTTTATATATGCTTTAATTTATATTCAAACATACAAAGCAGTAATATTACGTGTTACTAATTGAAAAATACATTAATTCGGTAACGCTAATGGGCTTTATAGCAATTATTTTTTCATCGCTGTTTAGTTTTAGTGGACTTACATATCTTAACCTTATAACTAAATATCTAAAAACATTTGTTTCAGCTAGAGTTATGTTTTTATAAATTTTATCTTTATACCATGACCAATTGATAAATCAGAAAGGTGGGAAAAAAAAACCGAAAGGAAATTAGGAAAGTAAATGATAGCATTAAAAAAATCAAAAAATCAGTTACTGTGAACCTGGATCAAGTATGAGTAATCCTTATTTTACACATAAACGGAAGTTAATCCACAGAATACTTACATAATGTCCACAATAACAGTTTTCAAGTTTTAACCCTCTCATTCCTCAGATCATTAGAGCTCAAGTACCTCAAAATACTAGAAAATCCCAGTTTTTCTTTCAAAGATAACATTTCATTTTACCCCCTGCCCTTCAAAGCCGCACAATGATAGATCGGGTAAGAAAGAATCTGATAAAAAAAAGAGAATATTGCTAAGTAATATTACTAAGCAAATATATGCAGGGAAATCCTTTGAGAATCTTCAGAGAACCTCCTTGTCCCTCAAACTCATCTGAGAGGAACGTTTCTAAAGAACAAAGCATGTACCTTGGGTTATTTTTGACAAAAGCGGAAGGAATTTCGCTGTGACATCCATGTGTCTCGGGAACCCGCTGTAGTTTCTTTGAACGAGCGTTTGGGGCCTTTCAATATTGATAGAGATAACGATAACATATACAGAGTGTCCACTCTAATTGTGACTCAACGCTAAATTTCTGAAATTAAATAGCCATGCACTTTGAAATGCGTTTTCCAAGAATTAACTAATATATAATTCTTCTATATACAACTCATTTATGCATAAAAATATATCTTTTCATTCTTCTTTTATCATTTTCTGTGTTACGAATAATAATTTATCAACTGCTATTGTAAAAAGAAACTATTCATTTATTCATATCACGTAACCTAAAAAAGCTTACCTTTCTAGATCTTTTCAAATATAAGAACTGAAAAAATATTTATTACATCCTAAAAATTTTAATGTAAAAATATATTTAGAAATTTACGGAGATTCAGTATGAAAACTCAGTATGAAAGCAGTACGTGATTCTTTCAAAAAAATGTAGTTTTTAGTAATCGCTCGTATTTTGTTTGTTTGTTTGGTTTTGTTTCGAAATTCAGAGTTTTGCATAGCTTAACTGCTTAGAGAAATTTTGAATAGGGAATTATTTTTAATTAATTTATTCGTATTTTTATCATTCTTATTATACATTTTTTTCCATTTCATATCATTTTTTCCGTAAACCTAATGGTAGTTTGATAGAATGATGTTGCCTAATGTTCAATGAAACAAAATAAATAAACATAAAGCATAAAGAATTGACTTAAAAAAAGAAATTACCATTAATTAGGAGTAATTGATCATATTATAATCATCCGCATAGATCATATTTGAAACGCAGTGAGATAATATAGTTAGGATATGATTGAATTCTCGATAAAATTAGTTATGAAATGTTAAATAAAAGGGTATTGTTTATCCTCAAAAAAACATAAAGCATAATATCATATAAAATTAGTTTCTACAACATATTTTGTACTCTCATTCATAGAAATAAACTGAAAGGGCAAATATCACTATGTTTCAGTTGCTATCATTATGATATTACAATGGTACAATAATTTATGTAGTATATAATCTCCAGTGTATTTCCAGCAATAACAAAAAAAAATAGCAGACTTTCATTACTCCTAAAAGACAACCAGCATTTCTGTTTTATTAAGTACTCAATGACTGGTGATCAGGATCGTGTGCGGGAATTTATCCTTTCAGTAACTCCAAGGAAAGAAAGTTAAAGAGCTTAAGGAATACATCGTCAATTCTATGTATTTTAACTGGGTTTGTCTACTGGTAAATGTTTTACCATTATTATTTTATTCATCATACGAATAGCTCCTTTAATTGCCCATATACTTGTGTGTTTGGTAATCTGAGCTGTCATTTTGAAATAAAGAGGTACCTTAAATACTTTGAGACTTTGCAATGGTTTCTCTTCTCTGATTTCCCGCATTCAAATATTTATCATGCAGTAAAATATAGAAAGAATCCACTTACCTGAGTTCAAGTGCACTCTGTCCTGTTCTCTTGGTTGACATTAAGACTAGTATAAGGGTTGCTTTGCTCTTTATGCAAAAATTTCACTGAATCACTTGTTTACTGTCAGTTATAGTTTAAGTTGATAAGTTTTAATAGTCAAAATTTGGGATGATTTCGTTGGTATCATGCACATTAGTATGTAAGGAATGTAAATATTAGCTAACTAATATGCTGGAGGGGCAGCATCATGTTGAAGTTGATTTCTTACATCTCAAAATGTAATCTTAGCACTGAGTTTTTATGACGGATTCTTCGCATGTGCCAGTACACTCCAGTCCAAAAGATTCTGTAAAACAAAAATATCCGGATTTTACAGTCTTGCTGAGAATTTAAATTCTGTGTCATTGTTTAGATTTACACTAAGTAGATAACAAAAACATTTTTCGATGTGAAAATGCTAAAGTAAATTTTTTCTGTACCAGCTGGAAATACACATAAGGACTATAGGTACCTGAAGAAAAGTAAATAATTGATGTATCAATAAATTCTGACAAACAAAATCTTAAAGTCTTTGACTTCAAAAGAAAGTTTATCTTCTAACTGCATAAATGAAACTGCTCCTTTAGTTTAAGGGCGTTCTTTGACAAGCTGAGGTCCTTCGCTTTAATTATATCATTATTGAAAAAACACTAAAAATTTTCATTATTCCATAGATGTGTAAAATATTATATACATAATTACTATGCTAATGATATCGGCGTGTTTCTGTTTTAGAATGAGAGTTAGCATAGTTTCATACGTTAGACTGCCTAACTTAAAATATTTGTTCAGCAGGATATTCCGACCAGAAAATGCTTCAAAAATATAGAAATTGTTAGTATTTATAAGCATTTATAATATTAACAAAAGCTTTATGAACAATATAGATTTGTTTGTCAATAATTACAAAGAAACATATAATTCTTATAATAAAATTTTAATTATAAGAATATACCTTCGGAATAAATTCATCTAAAAAAAAAGAAAAGAAAAGAAATTTTGTATTCAACATTTGTTAGTGGAAGCTCTTCAGTGAAATGAATAATGTAAACCTGCAAACAATTCAAGACATTCTGAACTGGGCAAATACTTTGGTTAAATGGTTTAAAAACACTATTATTTTATAAATACATAATCAAATCAATAAAAGAAACTTTTAATTACCTGTTTTGAAACATTGTTTCTGAATTACCTCAATTAGAAAATCCCTATCAGTTAACATTAACACACTTACCTCAAATAAAGATGCTTAATTAAAGCCTTACTATCTTATGAAAAATGCTTTAAAAAAATACGAAGTACTTGTAATACAGTCAGATTTTATTTCAATAAAGCAAAAGATCCAGTAAAATGAGCAGGTAAAATAAATCTAAACCAAGGTTGGAATAGTTCGAGGATATAAAGATGCTAATAATGTCGAAAGATAGAAAAAATTCAGTGAATGGAGTGCTATAGGTTAGTCTGTGAACCAATATTTGCTTTGTACATTTAATCTAAAGGTCGTACGGATATCATTATTTTCGTCTAAGTAAACCAAATTAAAAATCTTATGAATCCAACTAAATCCTAAAATCATAGATAAATTTTCCATTAATTCCATTCCCACTTATTACGGTGCATATTGGCCTGTAACATGGGTGATTTTTATAATAACCGTGTTATAAACCTGTTCATATATGAAGTAAGTATCGATGACGCCAAAACGTAGTTTCAATGAGTAATTAATGCGTCGATTCAAGAGCAAGTACCAAAATATTTTCTCTGAGGATATTCTGCAACTATTTATACCAAGTTCACCATAATTTTGGGTTATTTTGCTTATAATTTTATAATATCATTGAATATTATCATTCTAAAATGGCAAGTTGTGACGATACGAAATTTTTACATCTCTTGACATAAAAAATCACGTCTCCGTCTGACAAAGCTGTATGACTGATTAAGCTAAAATATCAAAGAAAATTTTAGATATCGCAAATATTTTTTATAATTACTTTTGATTTTAGAAAATTTTTGTGTGAATAATTTTTTCCATGAATCTTTTGGAAATTTTCATGAGTTTTATTCTTTTTGAGACTATTTTTACTGGTCCAAACTATACTATAAAATAAAAATCAGAACTGGAAACTATTTGAAAACATATAACTATTAAATTACTTTTTATACACTTTTATATTTCTAACTCTTTTAATACGACTTGGTTTCAGGTTTATAACTATGAAATTTCTAATTCAATTTTCCCCTAATTTTATATTTGCTAGCGATTAATGACTTAGTAAAATTGGGTTTTCTCAATGATAATATAATATTTTGATATTTTCAGTACTTACTTATCAATTAATGTAATCACTTTTATTCAATTTTGTTTCAGTCTAAATAGAAGCAATCTAACAGTATATTTTCCCTATCTTTAGATTCTATATTTTTAATAACGAATTATGAAATACATTTGAAGTCTAAAAATAATATAAATATAATTTTTTTTTTAAATGTATTTATTAGAGGAACAAAAAATAGAAAATTTCATTTCTCAAAAATATAGAAATCAAAACAAAATCATACATGCCCCAGCTACTAAAAGGAATGCATAAAAAAGTCCGCATGAATATAAAAAAATCTTAAAGAATCACTAAAGATAAAAACGTAAAAATGATTAAAATTACTAAAAATAATCAAACACTAAAAATTACAATTGAATATCATAGTACTAAAGAAAGCATTTTTTAGAGTATTTCTATCAGTGCCTTATGATTCCACTATTTTTTTGGTCGCCATGTTTTTAAAATTATTTGTTGCTATTTATTTCTTAATAAAAGCTTATTTTTACTACCAACACAATTGTTTTCAAAGAAGTCAATCCTTTAAATACACATTTTCGCTTACTTGCCAATGGAGCAAAATATAACAAAACGCATTACCCTGATTTACAGTCATATAATGCCATGCATTTTCACGACAGAAAACTATAAATCCACAAACTACCAGTGGCTTAAGGTGTAAAAAAAAAGAAAGCTGCAAACGAAAGAATTAAAAAAAGTCCCAGCAGGTAGCAAGTAACTGTTGAAGCTTTCTCAAGTGTTATCACGATCGCTTTCATTGTTAGCTTCTGACCTTCCACAAGGCCATTTACGGAAGGAAGGAGTTACATCTATTTACCTGAGTCGACTACCTGCTGACAAGTGAGTTTCACGAGACAGCTTAGACTCCCACCCCACTTTCCCCCATTTCTTAGTGTAATATCTCATTGCGTATACGAGCAGAATATGCAAATATATTTGCAGTAAATGGAAGTATAATGAAAGCCATTTATCGAAGATCTTCGTTTTCGCTTATTTCTAATCGTAGAAAGAGTAAAAATTGAACTAAGACCCAGTAAAAGCTGCGTCCTCTTTTTCAAGATCATCCATTCTGGATACATTGCTAAAAAAGAATATGCAAAGATGCTCGATGTACTGTTCATTTCAGTATTCTGAGAAAACCACTTTTCGACGACTCTGTCCCACTAAGCGGAAAGATGCTGTAGTATGAACGCATTGCCGGAATTCTTCGTCGCTCTTTGACCTTGATTTTCACCCTATTAGATACTTTTTTTGTTCAATTTATTTTACGTGCATGTATGTATCGTGTCCTTTCTGACAGTATTATTTTAATTCAGTCTTCGAATAATTCGAGTTTATTTTATTGTTAAATGTAAACATCTCATTTCCCACTATTTTGGCGAATTAAACCAATCCTAACACATACGCAAAAGCGCGGAGTGTTTTAGAATCCGTTGTCAAACAATAGTTGGGAATTTAATAAAATATCTTTCTTGAAAGGTCTTGTTTTTCTCATTGCTTTTCTGCTTTATTATCATTAGCAAAAACTTAATTAAGATCTGGTAAAAGCTGAATCTGTTATTGAGATAATCTAGTGCATGTGAACAGATTATAGAATGATGTTCAGAGCAGATGAAAGAATAATATGAAATCGTTTTTTAAAAGTCTTGGCTTTGTCACTGCTTTCGGTTGTTTGTTTGTCGGAAATGGTAAAAACTCTATTGATCTTGTAAAGACTAAATACTCGAGAAAAAGATTATATAATTTACGAGCTCCAGTTTTTATGAATTAAGCAACGCTAACATTAAGCCAGTATTGCTCAGGCCGAGATAAAACTTCACTTGATAATGGCAAGCACTTATCCTGATGAGATAACTGCATGCTGTAGTCCCAGCATTTTCTTCTGCGCATTCCTGATCCTACTCTCATGGCAAGAATTGCTTAATGTAAATGCCCCGTTATACCTCCTTCATGCGGTCGAGTGGCACCTCCATAGTCATCTTATCTCCCTACGTTTCTTTTTCCATTCATTTATTTGTAAGATTTGTGAAATAAAATTCAGATAGTGTAAATAAAAAAATGATAGAAAGGCGCGGCAATTAGTTCAAAAAATTACTATGGTGCACTTTACAATAGAAAAGTATTACAAATTCTGTGCGTTCTAATCTCTCTAGAAAAAATCATATTTCATTTCAAAAGGATTTATAATGAAAAAGAAAAGTGCGAGAGCTTCTTTTGATTAGATAACTATGGAAAGTAGAACTCTAGTTTAACTGCAATATTTTCGGGTAAATGGCTTTCTTAGACAGTTTTCAGGTGAACGTAACGAATAATTTGTTGCTTAATTGCTCATTGGTATATTAATTCTTGAGTGATGCTTTTTAGGTATATAGCCAAAAGATAAAAACCTTAAGTCTCAAAATGCCTCAAACCACAATATGATTGGTGAGTTATAAAAGGGTTCTTTATTAATAAACACAGCGGAATTCTTGGAGTGCTCTTTATTAAAACCACTGCCGAGTTCTTGAAGTGCTCTTTATTAATAACTGCTGTTCATCTCTTCGAGGTATAATTTATTAAATAACCATTGGGAAACTCTTGAAGTATGCTTTTTTTAATAACCTCAAGCGATCTCTTGATGTGTGTGAATCTAAGAATTAATTAGTCCTAAATTTTTGGCATAATTTTATAAACTTAAAATTCCCCATAACTACTGTTAAGAAAACACCCATGAACCCATTAGAAAAGCTATTGTCTTAATTTTGGTCTTATTTGAGCATGAAGTAAGGAAAGTTACCTAGGCAATCCGGCTCTAGAACTAAACGAAAGGACTATCAAGATTTGGTAGGTTTGCGTAGGCTCAAAACTATTCTTGAGAATAAAGGTTGCAAAAAAATTTAAAAGCTGTAACTTACGTTTTACGTAAAATCCATCATATATTTTATCTCAAAATTTGATCTTAAAATAAGAGAGACCTCCGTTAATTTTTTTTAAACATTTGCATTCAGAACGAGAAAAAGTATCAAAAAATAGCATAATAATTTTCTCGAAAATAAAATAAGTTCCATAGAAGCTAAAAGACGTTGCAGTATTCATGGAAGTAGTAATATTCAGATTTTCATATCCTTCTTGAAAGGCCACAATAAATATCAGTACGAACGTGAAAAGAATTGCAGTGCAACAAAATTACAAGTAAAACGACGATATGTTCAACAAAATGCTATCATCTCTGTTGAATCTTTTGTGATACCTTCATTGAAATTCTACCTAGTGATGTAATAAAATTTT
Source organism: Argiope trifasciata (assembly GCA_026543055.1). Classification (NCBI taxonomy): domain Eukaryota; kingdom Metazoa; phylum Arthropoda; class Arachnida; order Araneae; family Araneidae; genus Argiope; species Argiope trifasciata. Next base: position 517,222 of record JAPMOQ010058975.1, read on the forward strand.
CTGAATTTCCGAATCTAATCTGCAATTAAAGTTGATACATTTAGAAAAAAATTATTTTTCAATACACAAATACACTCCGACCGAAAATTCGCTTAGTTAACTTGTATTCTAAGCACGTGTAGCTCATCTTCTATCCTTGCATTTTCTCCTACTTTACGATCTAACAGGTGTTGAACAGTATGATTTTCCGTAAGCGAAATTTCGATTCATATTAAGATTACAATCGTTGCGTAACTCAGCGGGTAACCATTCTTTATACATGGGAAACAGTTCTTAACTGCCAAACATAAAGGGGAAAATATTATTATCAAGTACTACAATATTATATTAGTACCAATCATTCTAAGCTTAGAAAATGTTCTTATATGATCTACCAAAATTAATTATCTGTCTAAAAGATCTAAGACATTTTTTAATAAAAAAATGAAGCTATAAATTAAAAAAATCCTGATTTAGTGACTGATTATTGAAATAAACTTGCTTTATCTTTAGACATAGAAAGCCTTGCTACACAGACCACACTTGTGAAGCAAGGTAAATGAAATGGGTTCTAATTTAGTTATAATTTGATACTTTATTATTCAATTTTATTTAACTTGATTTATTTCATGTTTATAAAGTTAGAAGCTTAGGATCTCTTTTCCACTCTCTTCTTGATGCCCTCCCCCTTTTTTTTTAATTTTATAAATGTTTACAATCTTGATAACAAAACAGTAATTCAATATTTTTCATAACTTGATCATCAGTTAGCTGATTAATTTATTTAAAGTTCCAATTTATTCAAGTACCGCCTCTGGTAGTGAAAAAAAAGGATTGCAAAGCTTCATGGGATTTATAAGTTAAAGGGTAAAAGAGGTAACAAATAATTAAAATGAAAAAAAAAACACTTTTCGGTACATTGGTAAAAGTCTGTTTCTAAAAATTGTTTTTGTTCAATATATTTATTTAAAAGCAGTTACAGTACTCGGTTGCTTAATTGTGATAATTTTAATTTTTTTTCAATAAATTCAGGAGGATTTTTAATTCATTTTCCGATTTACTTGAGTTCTGAAATTCTAGATAGTTGTCTTCTTCCGATGACGATTCAATATTTCAAAATTTTCAGAGCATAATTCTAAAATAATCGATTAAAATTATTTAGTTTGGATTCAATTCAGGGAAAGAATGCCTTTCTGTCTAAAGAATCTGTAAAATTTTAATAAAAAAATTTCGCAATAATCTTTAAAAAATTATGAATTATATTGAAAATTAAAATGGGGAAAAAAATAGAATTTTTTTTAAAAAAAAGGTCACCATGTACATGACATGAGAAAAAAATCATAAACTCTCATAAAACATTAAACTATATTAAGAATTCAACAACAATTCTAATTTATTACAATTGTTTATATTAAACCTCACACTATAATAATTTTTGCTTTGAGATAATTTTGCACTTACAATTTTTTCTTTTTCTTTTTTAAAATCTACTTTCACCATTTTCATACACTTACAAAATCGACAGAAAATTTAAATTTTATTTTATTCTATTAATAATTTTCTATGGTATCGCTGTAATTTTCTGCTGTATCGATTGTTAGGACGAATGCATTAAATTCAATATAAACACGTACTAGTCTGTAGTCATAACTTTCTGGAATGCAATTTTTTGCTATTATAACATAAGCAAGAAGTGCTAAAGAAATGAATGGTGATTGCAAGTTGATCCAATTGAATCTAATTTATTTTCTGAATTATGCATAAAAGAGCTAAAAACGTGCATTGGTTAAAAGTAACAGTTTTCCAGAACAAGGATAATATTCAAAACTTTAAAGGATAGTAATAAGAGCAGAAAATTAAGTAGAGGGATTCTGATTTCTTCAGACTTATTCTCTTGATAATTATAAAGCCTCCTTGTATCGGTCAACTTTTTTCTGATGGAGAAAACTAAGTATTTATAATCACTTATTGCATCGCATTACTCTTTATTTTTAGATAAACTTCCGTGCTTTTATGCTTGCACCTATCAATTTTAATTTCACCAAAATATTGGTGAGATGACGGAGAAAAATATAATTAATTTTTATTTTATCTAGCAATATATAAAAATACTTCATGATTTCGAATGAAAACAAAATAGACAATTCAAAAACAAAAGGAAAATCAATATTGGAAAAGATAACATAAGAAAACAGATCTAATAGCGAACTCTAGAAGAAATAACTTTCCGCCTTCTTCTGAGTAAAATCGTTAGGAAATGATAGGCACGGGATAAATTTATCTTCTTTAGCAGTAATTTCTGTTCTTCAATCTTCGCAAATAAATTATTTCACTTCCGATGCACTAGATAAAAAATTTAAATCTTACTCTTGAACCAATTAAGATAAATATTAGATCATTCAAATTTCGCAGAATTAATTACAACATCAAATTTCTTAAGGCATCCATTTGGCAGAAGGAAAATGAATCGAAGGAGTTAAGATAAGGATTCGATCTTCATGATGTGCACTTCACCAGCATTATTTAAAAACCAACTAAGGGATTTTTGTTTTAGTAACGAATTTCCAACGACGATTTCTTGATTTTCCTACAAATAAAGCAAAAATGTGGGCGCTTACTCCTGAAAGGTTTTTAGAAAGACACTTTATTAATGGAGCTAAATCACACTTACACTTCAAATGCTGGAAAGAGACCTATTTGAATAACAGAAGGCTTTATTTCCTTTACATATTTCCTTTTTCTCGTGATAAAGGGATCGTGTGTCGCCTTCCTTGTCTTCAACAGCACTGAATTATGAGCTTGGATATTATAGATCAAAAGGAAATAGAAACAAACCACCAGGCTTCTTGGACCTATAATCCACTATTCTATAAGACAAGTTTCTCCCTCTGTTATTCTTTGAATGTATTTCCAGACTATTTACATGGGCATGAATAGAATTATTAATTGATACATTAATCACAACGGACAAAATATCTCGCCTATCATGATTATTCACTGAACACTTCTGACTCAGTATTTCGTCCTTTAAGACAGAAAATTATTACCAAAACTTCTATGCACAAACAACAATTAATTTGAAAAAGAACATTTTTGTTAGACAAGGCACAAAACTGTTAACATCATTTGTTACTAGTCTCATTCATTCAAACTTTAGAAGTATTTCTGAATACGGAAACTTGAAGCGTGTAAAGAACTGTTAGATAATAGCACTATAGTATTTTAAATTCACCGTAAAAATTGTTTAGGGCAGTAGAAAGTCCAAATCAAACCAAAAACCACTCTTTATTTGAAGGCGGTTAAATCGGAAAATTGTACTTTCGTAATTATTGAAAGCCCTTACCATCTTCAATAAGGCACGTATTCGACATGATGTCAAAACGATATTTTCTGTAGTGGTTAAGATTCTTACTTAGTGATTAACATGTACACCATCTCAGCTTGAGTAAAAGACTGCATATTTTCCGTATGCCTTAGAAACTCTAAATGTTTAGCAATAATATCTAACTATTTCGCTGGCGAATTGCACCTTGTAGGCATCCAGTCATGTTTCCTACGAAATTCTAGCTTATTTTTGTGTTTCTGTCTTCCTTAACAGTTTGTATGCTGAATTTCAATCACCCTATTTATTCACTATATTTTATCTTATTAGGTAGTTTTTTCCCGAAAGAAGAGAATTTATTAGCAGTTTTTCATGACGATTTAGTTTTAGTCATCGTATTAAGTTCTTAATCATTCCCTATTTCAATTATGAGATCTTTGGGATCATTTTTAGTTGATTGTTGATTCCTCATAATGTAAAAAGCCGGAGAAATTCAGTATTCATCTATAGTAGATCTATAGTACAAACAGTGCTTTAAAACATAAATTGCAGTATTGAATCAGCAAGAATTAGAGAGTCAAAATGTGTCAAATAAGCTAACAGTTGCGTTTGTTTATAGTTGTTTAACATTTTGCCGCAATCAAAAGTAGTATCAAAAATTGTAAAAATTATTGCTTATATGCAAGATATTTTTCAGAAAGGGAAACAAACATATCATGTAATTATATAATTTTGATTAACAATTGAATAAATTTTAAAATTATGTTTTGCAGCAATCGTAAGCAGAGATTATAAATTATAATAAATATATTATACATCTAAGATGGCTTTTTGCATGTAAGACACATTTGGATATCTTCGATTTTTCAAGAAGAGGGTATATATCATATAATTTGATTAGTTATTTTTATATATTATTTAAAAGTTATATTTAAATAAAGTTTTATTGATATGACAGAAGCAAGAAAATAATAGTTAAGTCATAATAAATGATGAAAAGTGAAGCGAGCTTTCATTAAAATGTGATTATTAAAATATTTTAACAATTAATGAATATTGATGATGACTAAAAAATAAATAGAAAAATTTTCAACTTAATTACACTGTTCCAGTAAAACGTTGCGCCGTCTTTTACTAAGACTTTCTTTTCTTTAATAAATTGATTAAACTCATTAAAATTTATAAAATTTATTTTTGTTTATTATTCCACAAAAAAATAAGGAAGAACGAGTAAAATACGAAAAGTACCTTCTTTTATCTCTTATGAGCACCAGGAAATTTACGAAAATTGCAATGCCTCCAAGCTTTTGTATTTTAAAATCATGTTGTGCAATTTTGAGGATGAATCAAGGAATGATGTTTTAAAAGTTGATGGGTCATGTGGGTCACCAAGCAAGTCTATTTATTAAGGAAAACTAATAAAATTTTGGTTAACTATTTGAAGTAATTTCTTGAGAAAACTTCTCAGGTTTTCAAACATGATTTTATTGAATACTAGCCGCCTTTGGCGACCAGCTGGCTCGCCAGGAGTAAAGCGTTCTAAAATTCTCAATTAATTCAGATATTTATTAGCGTTGAAGTAATTCCGGGCACCTGAAAATAATATTTTCTTTAAAATGATGGGAGGAAAGTTCTAAAAGATCACCTTTTCCTAATAATATTCTTTAATTTTATAAATCAGTCAGTTTTAACCATCGGTTATGCTTCCAAAATATTAAAAAAAAATCGGTGATGTTGCCAAAATATTAAATATGTTTTTTAAAGAAAGCGAGAAAGGGAAAAAAGTATTGAATTAATGATACAGATATTACAAACGATTATATAAATATGCCATTCAGTGGGGATTTCAATGCATTTCCTGTCTAAATTCAATCAGGTTTACCGTAAATAAAGAAGATTTATGGAGTTAATGATAGAGATATTGCAAACGATTATAGAAACCTTTGCTGAAAGTTGCATTTCTTTAGATTTATTTGGCGATGATAATTTTTTTTATTTGAACTTCCGGCATTCTTTTATTTTATCCAGTCACGTGCTAAAAAAACGTAGTTAAAATAATTCTTTAAAAATTCGTTAAAAATAGAAGCTTACGTTATAAATTTAAAAGACTGATACCGTTAGAAAGCTAATTTTTTTATCTTTAAAATGATATAAAAATCATGTTTGTGCAGTAATATTTTCGGAAGTTATAGCGGAAAAACGTCGAAATTTCGCTTAAATTTTAATTAATTCAAATTCTAATTAAAAATTCGAAAAAAGGGCTCCGAGGTGCACATTCCCGACCTCCAAGGTATACATATACCAAATTTGGTAGCTGTAGGTCCAACGGTCTGGCCTGTAGAGCGCCACCACACACACACACACACGCACACACACACATTGAGCTTTATTATAAGTATAGATTAAGAGCTTTCAAGCAGGAAGTGTCAGTGATTATTTCAGCAACAGTCAACGCATGGATGCAGTCTTGAGTTATATGTCCAGTGAATAATCCCGAATCTAATTAAAAATCTTGGACTTTTTCTTCATTTTTAAATACTTTTGTACTCATCTTTGTCATGTTTTATAATCAATTTTCCACCCACTTCCTGAAACGCTAGAAATTTGACATTTTGAAATCTCTCAATGGCATTGCAATATTTGCATCATTTTAGAATTAATGAATTAATAATAGAATTATTTCCATAAATTTTGATTCCATGCTAGTGGCACCATAAAAATAATTTTGAAATTCTAAATATTTATGATAATGAATTGTAATTTTAAAAAACAAAAGGTCGAAAATAAAATTATCCATTTTATTATATTAAAAAATGTGTATTTTTAAAATTGTAGTCATTAAATTTATTTAATCCCTAAGTTAGCTTCCAGCCATTTGAAAGAGTGTGTACTCTTAGATTTCCCTGAGATTTGTTGAACTTTGCTCAGCTACAAAATCAAAAGCTGCTGAATGTGACCTGAGGTCGCATTCAACAGTTTAAAAACCTTCGGCCTAAATTAAAATAAGTAAATAAATCTTTACCGCGAATCAGTCAGATCAAGCAGAAAATTCAGCTTTAAAATACATTCTTTCGCAATGATCGAATATCTCTAACAATAAAAGTTAGCTGTTGGTTTGAAAAAGTAATATGTTCTTTCCAAAGAAAAGTCGAGACGAATTCCACCTGAAGCTAGCAAACATCTCTAGTCAGGGATGTGCAATCATTTCCGAAGACCGTGGATATGACAGCGAATAGAAAAACCAGTTCAGTTGATGTCATCAGGAACATAAACTGTGAAATCGTAAAAGTAGTCGGATTCGAGTACGTTGAAGGAATTATGCGGAAACAAAAGGTGGTCTTCCGCGGAATTGCAGTGAAATACGATACTATACTCCCACTGCTGTGTCGAAAGAGATGTAATTGGTGTTTAGGTTCAAGACTATTGAATTCTTGTAAGAAGACCTACTTTTCTCCAAATGAACTATGACAATATAGGAGGAAAAGATTTTTGATTGACAACAACAAAATAAAAATGATACTGAATTTCGAGGATTTCTTTCCAAACAGGCATTATTTTGTAGTTTTTTTCCAGAAAAAATATGTAGCTTGCAAATGATAACTAATTATTTTTACTATCATATGGAAAGTGACTTTTGTATAAAACTAGAATATTTGATTCAACTTGCACTTCTTCTGCGACGATATAAAATCAATGGAGGGATCAAGACTAAATTAATTTTATAAAACTTGAGAAAAATTCAAAATCCTCCATTAAATATTTATAATAATTAATTATGGCCCTGGTAAGATGAAATCCTGTTTTTATTCCTTTCTTTTTAGACGAGACGAAAAATTACTATATATTTTAATCCATGATGTCAGTCCAATTTGTGTAGACTGAACGAGCTAATACAAACTGGAAATAAACTATTACTCACAACAAATACAAACAAAAGCGAAACTTCATTTTAAGATGATTTGTGGCGCCTTGAAAGAAATTTCATACATGAAAATAATTATTTATTGCTTTTTCACAAGAACTTATATAATAATTTACTGCATCACGCTGATTGGTGTAATAAAATTTTAAGAAATAAATAAAAATGATAAAAAATTCAATTATTTTTACAAAATGAACATTTTAATAACAAAAAAAATAATATTTTCTAAATAAAAAGTAAAAGTAATTGTTTTTTAAACTCATAATAGTTGATAAACGAATTCCCAGAGAATGTGAAATGTGTTTCATTTTATAACATATTGCGAATTAGTTGATAGCGTTACTTGGCATTTAAATATTTTTAAACTTAATGTTAACATACAACATTTTAAGTAATTTAATATTAACACATAAAATTTTATTCTAAAAACTGATTGTGCACATTATTATAATACACGCAATCCTTTAATTATAAAACAACACTTGATTGAATACCAGATGTATTTGTGTACGGGTGAAAAAAAATCTATAAATAAATAATTTAAAAAAAACGAAGCTATTTTCCTTCCTAAACTTTTTGACTCACATTCTTTATTTATAATGAAAGCCGGACAATGCAAGGACTTTATTCAAAACCGAGAGAAATCTTTTCTTGTTTAAATCCAAAACACAGCTTCAAAAACGAGGATGAATCCAGAACATTTGATCATTTTATATAGTAGTTTTAACTAAGAAAAGGTAAGCAAAATGTTAAGTTATTTAAGGTCACTAATAAATTTTGAGGCGAAAATTTATTTCAGCTAAAAGCACTCTCCCGTTTCTTAGTTCGCGATCGACAATTAATTTAGTTTAATTTTTATACGGTCCCCAAATCCTATCTTGACTCATAATTCCCTAGTGCGGTCCTTTATACACCTGAGAAGTGAAATTATGATCACTGACTAAAGATAGGCAACAAAGACAAAAATGGCAGCACTGCTAGCAAACTAAAGTGGAAAGTGAAATATAACGATTCAGCGCTGTTCGTTCCCCCCCCCCCCATGAAATAAACGTCTTTTAATATTGAAAGCTAAAGAACAACTCATTGGTAAATTGGATATATATTTAAATCTGCATTCTCTTAGCCATAAAATAATTTTAAAAAATCCATTTTAAATGTTTAATATGAATTAAATTTTTTTAGAATTAAAATACAGTCATGTTCATTTTCAAATACTGAAATCATTTCGTTAAATTTTGAAATTTATTATGTTAAACATGCTTATCAATGAAAAGATTGGTTGTAAATCTAAAAAGGACAATAGATCAATAACTAATTAATATTTTATACCGGTTTTAATTTTATTTTGAAAGGACAGGATGAAAATTTCTACACCCATGACACAGGCTAGGTGCAAAGAAAGCTACACTTTTTGAAATAATGAGTTATGACAAACATAAACATCAAGACGCGAAAAAAGTATGAAATAATTTAAAACAGGAAATAATTAAAATAAATAAATTTACAAACATGGAATAGTTTAAAATTTATTTGGAACTAAATGCTACAATATTTTTTAAATCAATGAGATTTTTTTTTCCTTTTGCAATTGGTTTCAGGAAAGGATAAAATTTTGAAATGAGCGACGGATTTTATACATGCATGACACAGACTGAATTAATTATAATAAATTTATTAAATTAAAGTCTTCTAGTAAAATAATATTAAAAATATTCAAGATAATTATTTCTTAATTGGTGTTTGTATTAAAAGTATATATTGCAAATTTTTGCCTTTGAAATATTGGTGAAGGTGTGAAAAAGAGGCATATTTTACAAAGGGAGCCATGGAAACAAAATGTCACTATTAATATTTCATGCCTTTAATATCAAATATCATTCAAAAATCGAAGTAAAAAAATTACTATTAGTTAAGTGGTGTCTACAGCTTCAAAATATAAAAATAAATTCAATAAAAATAGCTTTATAGAGGCACTTTTATTAGTGTAATAAAAAGCAAAATGTATCATTTTCAAACATTTTTCTCTCTTTAATTCATAATTCAGTATTGAAAATATTATGAAGTCACGAATAAGTTTTTCTCACATTTTTACCAAGTAATATCCTCAGAATTAAATCAAAATTTAATTAAATGAATCGATTATTAGATAATTAAATTGTGAAAATATTAAAATAATGCATTTTCAGTGTGAATGCAAAAAAATTTAAGCTCCACTATTCTGGGAAAGGAGTGAAATATTGATAAGAAAAATCACATCTTGACAAACAAGAAATGAGAAAAAAGTTAAATAAAAATGTATTATAATAAAAGTTAATAGTAGAGATTTTTGCACAGCAGGTGTGGAATATTTGTAAACAAATTCATTATGATTTGCTTTTCTTGGACAATTTAAAACAAGAAAAGTTTCATAAATGTAATTTATTTTCAGCACATGTTCTGAAAAGTTTATTAGATATTTGCGCAGCACATACCGGCAAAGGTTCCTGATATTTATAAACTGCTGCGTTTTTTGCTGTATTATGACTACGATGAATTCCTCTCGAGCGGTGTAATTCAAAGTCCTTTTTGACTCTCGATCGGATTACTGCCGTCGCGAATTCTTTCAATACAAGCGGAAGCGGTTATTTGAGACCAACAGACGAAGATATATGAATAAAAATTTATTTGATAAGAGGCAGTAAGGAATTGTTCGTATGTTTTAGTATTAAGAAACTTGCATTATCATCAGAAAAACATAATTCAATTTATACTTATCTCTTTAAAGTAATGCTCGATAATTTTAACAAAGGTTTTCAATACGCTGGTAACATATATTAAATTGTGCATAAAAATTTATTTGCTTAGTCATAATAAGAATCAACCTGTATATTTTAGTTTTCAGAATATTCTTTCGCTATGAAAAATTACAATTTGTTTAAATTTGCTCCCAAAATGAAATTTCATAATTTGCTTGATAATAGTATCATAATTTTGTCTTATCCATACAAGATACAGTATAAAGGTATAAAAAAATTAGTAATAAGGAGCTTTTACAGAATGGACTCACTATATAGTATATTCAGAGATATTATGTACTCCATCTTTAATTTTTAAGACATTAAAAATAATTTCTTAGAAATAGTTTACGTTTCACTGAAGATCAACGTTGTAAATATACATTAAGTGAAATTATTATAACTATTATTTATTTTTAAAAACTTTTCTTTAACATTACTCATTTCAAATTCCTGCAGATAGATTATTTAAACTAATTTTACTTTATCCTTCCCTCATTTCTCTGTGATCATATTTAAGCAAATAATAATCTTGAGGGATTTGTTTAAGCTACCGTAAAAGCAAAGACGCATGGGACGAAAAGGTCTTTGTACCGTTAGTAACGGGAATGAAGCCTATGCCATCTACCACAAATAAAATATTCGTATAGGAGAGAAAAATGGTGAACCTTTTATCTTTATTAAGTATTTTTATCCTTAATCTTTTATTAAATAGTTTTTTCTTTCCTGATTGCAATTTTACTAGACTAGAATGTTATAATCGATGTTTCTTTTACTTTCTGAAGTGCTGTAAGACTAAAATGCCGCGCACTATTGAGCTCTTGATGATAATACACAATTTTAATACTTTCCAACATTATTACTAGTTGTTCGATTAATTTAATTAAGTAAATCGGGGAAATGATAGCTTCAAAACTCGTTAATATTCATAATAATGAATTACAAATCAATGATAAAAAGTAGAAAATAATTAAAATAAAATGATTTTCGTTTTTAGTAAATAAATGTATGGTTTCGTAAAGCGTTTAAATCTCATTTATTTACTATCTATAAAAAACTGTTATTGCAAGGTAATTAGGCAAGGTAAGGTAAGTACTCGATATGCAAAAATAAGTTAGTTATCTGAAATGAAATATCCATGTACATAATTACCAGCTAAATTAAAAAATTTTACATTTAATCTAAAGCATTATTGCCTAAAATTTTTACACTGTGCCACGTATTTTAGCCAAACCTTCACAAGAAAAAAAAGAGCTATGACAGCTTATTCAATGAAAGTGATTTTGTTTTCAAACAAGCTTTTATATGGATTAATTTTCCTTCTTCTAGAATATTGTATTTACACAATTCTTTAATATATCAAAATACATAGCCAAATTATTTAAAGTAGAACTTATATTTAGCAATGAATTCAATAAAATCACTACGTTTTTCAATGGATTTGAATACGCGGAGGAACATAAAATCAAGTAATAAAATTTGCATAAAAAATTAAATAAAACCATTGTTCTTTTCACGAAGAATTGCATAAAACAAATTACAATGCTTCGCTTCAAATAAAGGTTTTTCCATATTTCAATGAAATAATGTGAAAGCAATAATTCACTTAAAATAAATTGAACTGGCAAAAAATAAATTATTAATTAATAGATAAAAAATATTGATAACGTATACATATAATTGATATAAATTATAGAACTAAATATAGAGCACTAATTAGATCTAGTTCAAAATATTATATTGCTAGAATCAACACATATTTCGATAATATGAAAAATATATTTTGTTAGAAAATACTAAGCAGTAATAAATAAACACAATTATTAATTTTTAGTTAAAGCTATAAGAAGATAAAAAGGAGCTTTGTTTCATGCTGAAATTAGGTTTCTATTTTTTAAATTAATTAATTTATTTGCCTAGCTTAAATTCTGAAAATAGATTGATTATTTTTTAAACTTGAACTGCTTTCCTTTTTTAACTTTTAATTTAATATTTCTTTCGAAATTATAAATATGCCGGGCGAAAAAAAAGAACTCACACAATGAAACTTTCTTATTCTAGACTATTGATGCCGAAAGGTTTCTTTAAAAATAAAAGTAATAAGCCAACATCTAATTTCTACTCAGCGTAAAAAACCAATAATATTAGAGATGTGCAAGGCCAATAGAATTGCTTAAGACAAAGGAGAATATAGTCAGAAAAAAAAGTATCTATATAAATAAAAATGAATGTTTATCTGTATGTCTCTTATGCGTTGCCGCACTGCTCATCCGATTCCGATAAAACTTCGACAACATATTGCTTGCACTTACGGAAAGTTATAGGTATAACACAATCACTTATATTATAAAAAACTATTTTTGGATCTATTTGCCGCATATATTAACCATGGGTTAACCACCAAATAATACTCAAAGGAGGCACAACAGATTCAGTAAAGATACTAAATTCGAGCTACTCGTTAATATTTCGTAGCTATTGTACTTAAATGCCATCTAAGTCTTTCTGTGAGGTAATAGTTTTATTATAGAGAGTGCGAGAAAGTTTTAGAAGAACCAGTCCTATAAGTTTAAAATTTTAACTAAACATTTAATAAAATTTTAGAGTTTTTTGCAGTAACTTCCGAAAATACTGTGTACTAATGATTTTGCATCATCTTAGTTTTCAAAGAAATATCTTGTCAACAGTATTAAAGATTTTGTGGTATAAATATATTTTCTATGTTTGATCAATTTTAAAAGAAAATATTTTCATCACGTTTTATAACGTTAAACTTGAGAATTCTTAACAAATATTAAAAGAATCACGAGATACAATAAATAATTTCTTTCATTACCATTCTGAAAGGCTTAACAGTTCTAAAAGAATACACAAATCTAATATTATAAAAATGAATGCTTGTTGAATAGAATAATAAAAATAAAGTAAGAATTATTTATGCTTTTCCTTTATATATCCTTTAATTTTAATGAATGTATTCATTGCCGACAAGAAAATAATCATTCTTAGTTAAACAAGATAACTATTTAAAATTTCAGACGTTATTTCCAAGATCATTTCTACTACGGCAGCAACTCGCCGAGTACCGCTAATTGTAAATAAAAAAAGCAACCAATAAAATAGAACATGGTTTAATTTTTATGAAATAATTTTTAATGAATAAAATAGGAAACAAAACAGTATAATATACACACAGCTTGTAAAAAAAAATAGTGCAACTGTATTAAGGAAATCATTACATGATATTAAAAATTTTAACTGTATTTTTTTGCGAAAGAAACAGCGCAAAATGTTCTTTGAAAAACATAGAAACTAAAAATTTGAATCATCTTTAAATAATAAAAAAAAATTAAATTAAAATATTTTTTATTTACGCATATAAGGAAAAAGAGGATAATCAATGGTAAAAAAAATGATCACACTTCATAAATCATTTTATTTCCTACAATACAGTTTTTATTTTTTTAACTAAAAAAGTTATCAAAGACAAAAAAAAAATAGAGGAGAAAATTGCTTCTAGGGTTTGCTATGTAAATTAAAGCCAAAATTTTAAACATTTAAAAACATTCACTGTCAAAGCACGTTGCGAACCACAATCCAACTAACCCATTTAATCAAATCAACCCGCTAAAAACCGAAAAGCACCAGCCAATCTTACTAATCGCAACAGTCAACATTAAGGGGGGAAAAAACATTCTAAACAAGTCATGAATTGCACTTCTTACCTCGAAGCATACATGTGGTGATCTGCAGCTTGAATACACAGGGGACAATCAATCGCATGGCTGGACATACAAGCCCACGAGGTATTCAAAAATCCCGATGGTCATGCAAAAGGGAGGTATTCGAGTTACGTCCTACCGCTGAGCTGGTGTAAGGTACAACTGGAGAGATTTTTGCACCTTCGCCGTCCGAGCGACCAAGTCAGGGGGTGGGGAACTCAGCTGGATAGAGGAGGGAAAGGAACTTGGGAAGATGGATGATTGGTGGAATACTCCAACGACGTCATTATGTTTTCGATATTAAAATCGGATTCTACAGTGGAATTGTGGTGATATATCGTTTTGGTTTCGTTTAACGTAGTCATAGGAGTACTAACAACCAAATACAATTTTTTGACAATCAATTAGGCGATTTTATGCACTGGCGTTACGTATGGTGGAATGAATCGTTTAGCCAATAACGTTGCGCTTTTGATACTAAAATCTTATTCTGAGTGGAATATCCACTTAATAGTAGAAAAATAAAACGTGTTTTTAAATTTTTTTTTGTTCACGAATTTCATTAATTTAATCTTCAGGGTGATACTGAATGAATGAACTTCATTCAATAGGGGATGAGGCGGGGAATGACGGGTCGAGAATGGAAAAATGGAATAACGCACGAATTCACAGTTTCAGTTTAGCTTCGAGTTATCATATGTATCTGAGAAAACAGAACTGAATATTTTTATGTACAATTTTAATTTCAAATCAACTTAGTTTGTATTGCTAAAAAGAAAAATCCCTTTCCCGAACTGACGGGGATAAATCCTGGGTCTGTAAAAGGTCACTTTCAATTTTTTTTTTCGTCGAATTGTTTCAACGTTGTGTCATTCGTGGTTTCGAAATAATTAATTCCCGTGTGGTTACTTTTTTTCCAAAAAAAATTTGGCGTACTGTATATGTATAGACAGATAAGCATTGATAGATAACTGAAATATAAAGAAAATTAATTCAATACATCTGTTTGGTAAATTTCAAAGAAATATGTGTCAGATCAACATATGTTTCTGCTACATGTAACATATGTTAATGGTTTAAAATATCTTGATCGAAGCGTTTAAAATCAAACTTTTTCGTTCTCAGAACATCTGCTTGACCCTATTTTGAACTCTAACTTAAAGCTTTAAAGCTTAGTTGGAGAGCAAGGCTTTTTACATTTTTACCCTCGAAATTCTTTTACTTCTGAAAAAAAAATCCCCTACTCCATTTATGATCTTCAACGGCCTTAAGCACGCATTTAAATCGGAAAAAATAGGTCGATGTACCGTTCATTGAAAAAAGAAATAATTTTATAAAGATTATTTATTATATATTTATTTGAAACAGAAATGTTTTTCTGAACCTTTTCCTACTAATAGAGTAAATTATGAGAAAAACACTTTCTGTCATTTTTTTTTACCTTCGAAATTTGTATTTGCTGTCGAATTGCTTCATAAAAGGAACCTTGTTCTAAGTCAAAGATCGGTACTTTTCTAGAAGAAAGCATCACCAACTTATATCAAAATGAATCGAAAGTTTTTCCAATACAAATAATTTTATAGATAAGAAAAATTTGAAGACAATATTACAACTAGGAATAATGATTATTATATATTTACAAGAGCCAATAATTGGAGAATTCTGTTATTGATTCAAATCAATATGAGTCATTAGAGAGCACTTCCTTTTGTGCTTATTTAGTAATGGAAAGATTTTTTTTATATAAAACAATTTTCAAACGTGAAACAATTTTTATACGTTATAAAATCAATTTATCGATTTTAATTTAATGGATTAATCCCAAAAATATCGAAAAAAATTATATTTGTTATATGAATCCAAAAGATCACCCAAATGTATTTAAAATTACTGAATTCTCCTTTTGGAAGCTATATAATAATTTTCTTGAAGAGTTAAATCAGATTGCATTTTTCACATTCCAAAATTCATTTATTTTCTTATTTTTTTATCATTATTTTTACTTAAACATTGTTAAACAGAGTGCCATCTATCATTGTTCCTTGTATTTCAAAGTCAAATGTGTCAGTATGAAAAGAATAATTACTTCTTTTAAATTAAAATTAACAAGATTTGTCATAAAATAGATCTAATTTATCATTTTTGAAGTATAGAATTTGAAAAAAAGATAATCCCAATATTAAAACTTCTGTTTTATCATAAACTCTTTTGTCGGAAGTATTACTTTATCGGCAAGATTCAGGCACATTAAAAAAACAACTGAATTTAAATCTTCTATGACCATAAGCAATTTTTTTCAATAGAATAACCTCTTCACGCGCCGTAATCTTGTTTCACAATTTACTATTTAGCTAATGTAGTTATATAACATCTGCCATGAAATGTTTTTAAAATCACTAATCACCTGTCAATTTGGAATGGGGAATATTTATTTTACCTAGAAATAGCTCGATTTCATGTCCTCAAGACAAATCAATTTTTTTAAAAAAGCTTTTTGAAACGCATTTTATTTAGTATACTACAAAGTAATTTTTTTATTTTAATTATTTTCAATTTTAATTTATAATTCATTATTATGAATATTATACATCTTTTTTCTCAAATTCAAATAAACTAGCACCACTAATATGGAATAAAAATTTGATTAAATTCATGAATTAATTGATAATAAAGTTCTGAACATATTGAAATAATGTATTGTTATCAAAATTATACCAAAGTGCAGAATTTCAAATCTCTAATACATTAGAAAATAAATGAAAAATCTATAATATATTTCTTTCTTTAAAAATATGAAATAGAAAAGTGCCTAAAAATGCCAGAAATCTCACTTATAAAAAGCAGTCAAACCCAAATGAGCTAGAAAATATCCGAACATGTTTTGTTCAATTAAATTATCAATTTCTCAAATTATTGATGTTTAACTCTTCACTCAATGTACAGTTGCTCTTTATTTTGTACTTAAACATTTTCATTGGAGTTGGATAGAATCACAGTGTTATTGAAAACTTATATAGCTGGGCAGTATATTTGAAACGACACATTGTCTGTTTAGGTAATAGAATTTCATTTTCGAATTCATATTGTAAGTTATAAGGCCAAAAAACAAGAAGCAATTACGTTCAATCCCCAATTACGAGCGGTTCCTGCACCCACCGATTAATACAAACCCTCGTTAGAGTGAGAATAACTCGCTTCATACTATTATTATATCCATCAAGGAAGAGCGAACCAATTACTGCTGGAAGTTTCTTTTCCATTGAAAGATGCCCTTGGTGTTATAATATTAATATATAATCATAAAGGATTTCACTTTCCCAGAACTAAATAAACTGAGGAAAATGAATGACTGTTGTCATGACAATATAGAGGCGGGAACTAAGCTTGTGATCTAAGGGCCATCACCCATAACTGTAAAGTTCTCTTGCCAGAAGCACGTCTCGCATTGCAATCGAAATAACTCGACCCCACAACATCACCGTACTTATCAAGGAAACGATAACCAAATTAATACAGCATATTTTCGTCCCATATCTGGGGTGCTTCCTCCACGATATATGTGATAAAAATATATAATAACATTGGAGTTACACCCGTTTTGCCTAGATACAAATTGAATTGAATTATCTGATGGCTGCGACAACAATAATACGGAAATTTCGGCTAAATTGTAATGTCCATCACCAGCCATGATACAGTCCCTCCCTGGAAAGTAAGTCCCATCATCTGCGGAAGTAACTCAACCCCACACAGCACCACCTCCTCCAGGAGGAAGAGAAACCATTGTACTGAAAACTTCTCATCGCCATTTCTGAGATGCCTCTAGGTGAGGAAGAGTAAGACTCCTTCCGGTACTAGATCGTCTGGTAAAATCTGAAGACC
Source organism: Argiope trifasciata (assembly GCA_026543055.1). Lineage (NCBI taxonomy): Eukaryota > Metazoa > Arthropoda > Arachnida > Araneae > Araneidae > Argiope > Argiope trifasciata. The sequence continues at coordinate 534,823 of JAPMOQ010058975.1, forward strand.
ATCTGACTCAAATAATAGCATGGTTACAGTAATCTGCATAAACTCATGATGATGACAGTGTAACTGTTGTATAGGCCTCTCTCTAAAGAGTTGCATATCCTCACTTAAAACTCTTCATATTTTTTTAATAAGTTATTTTGATTGAATTAACAAATACATCATAATATGTATAAAATCTTTCATGTTTTTAAATAAAAAGTTTAATTTGAATCCGAAGATAATTATGAATGTATATAAAATTCTTCATGTCTTTTTATCTGAACTGGAATATATCGTGAGAAAATATAGATAGCTTTTGCAATTTTATTTTGCTCAGACTAATTTTCATTTATCGTGCGTTAAGCTTGTATAAACCAGCATAAATTTAATTATATCACTCTAAAGTCTTTATACCATTCTTTAATGGAAATTACTTGGTTGCTGAGGTTAAAAAAACCCTATGAATCCAAGTAACATGAGTCTCTCCTCATAACAAATAATATAAAGTAAAATACGATCACATTTGCATTTTATTAATGTATCTATTTGAGGGAAGTTGAAAATTGTCATAAGATATAAAATGATACCCATTGTCATCCAATCAGATGATTGTTTTAAAAATGAATACGGTAGGGAAGCAGAAAGAAAACTTTTCCGCATCGCAAAATAACCGTTAACCAAAACCACTGCACTGCTGTAGACTGAAGTAGTTACTTGTTACGCTTTTTCTTGAGTTCTTCAGGATAGGTTGGCGGATGCTTATCGCCACCAAAGTGCACAAATTCCTTCGGCAAACTGTTGACATCAAGTTCTCGTAAATCTACTACAGGGATGCAGTTTTTCTAATTTACTACCTGCACTGAATAAGCCGTAGAAAACAAGTGGAAGTTAACACCAATCGACTAGTTCACTGGAATCCGAGGCCAGCAGAAGGAATTTGCGTTTTCTGTTTAGGATGGTTTTGACATTAGAAATTAAATACTAATTATTTTGTTATCTGGGAGAGAAATCAGAAAGTGTTTTTGGTGATTAAACTTTTTAAGAAAGCATAGGGAAGAAATATATGAATTGAACGATATGTTTGCTTATTTTTAAATATCGATTGCTTGTATATATTTCCATATAGCAATTTCTTGTGGAAGCATCAAGTGTGTAGTTCTTAATTTTCCTGATAAATTACATATTCCGACTTGTACTTTTTTATTTTTAGTTATATTTTAATGTTAATATTGTCAATAGCATGAAAAATTCTTTAAGATAATTCTTTATTGTTTATAAATTGGATTGACTTGGATATTTGCCCTAGAATCTAAAAGTTTTAATTTCATCAACACAAAGTATTAAAATTGGAATACGTAACTTCGTTATATAAATTTTTTTCTAAACTAAATTCTGTCTCTTTTGATCTAATAAATGTAAATTTGTTCTCGTCTCTTTGCTATTATAAATTTAAAAAAAAATTACATAAAAATATGTATTGTACTAAATCTAACGCTATCAAAACAAAATGAAAACGAATAAATTTCAGTAATATGCTGCCAAAAAAGCAATTTTAGAATTCTTTATTTAGATATACCCCTTAGAGAATTAGTGCTCTGCTTCCAAGTATTTCATGTATAACTCGCATACCAGTGTTTAATCGCAAAAGATAGCAAGCTAAATTCTAAAAACTCTAGATTCAGGTGAAAAATCGATATTTCGGAAGTATTGTTCATCATCGTCATGTAATTAATATACAAGTATCGGTTTCCTTTTCTATACCACGAAGCACCCAACTCTCATATGTCTGATTCAAAATAAAATTCTGCGTATTCCTGGTATTTCCAGTCTTGCCTTAAGTTTACATTTATATTCGGGAGTTGGGGGGGGGGGGGTACAACACCTTTATGAAAAACCTTTAGAGTGACCACTTTCGCATCACATTTTTTTAAGAGCAAACTCTGCAGAATGGCAAACAACTGTTTTACAATTAATAGCTTGTTTGATGGTAACAATTTTTACTGCGCTATTATTTTCTCTTATCTTATATAGGGAGATGCATTGTAAATAATATGGAATAGTGTTATAAGGCACATGCATCATCGGATCAGTTGACGTTAGTTTAAATAAATTTCAATTTCATAGTTGAGCATATTGATACTGAGAAGTTACTTTTTTAAATAGTCAATTTCATTGTTCATATATGTCACAAAAAAGGGTATAGTTTGAGCTTCTAACGACCCAAAGGAAGTGATCCCCCGAAATTTATAAGCATACTCCCTATTAGAGGTATTATTGAACCCTCTCTCATGAAAATTGTGGAATTTGGAGAAGACCATGAATCTCGAGGTGCTTGCATTTTTATTTCAGCTTTTTTTAAGCTTAGAGTTTTCAGCTTAGAGTTTTCAGTTTCACATTATAGTGAAGAAATCGAGTATGAAATTGGGACGACTTTTTATTCTCTCCGACTGAAGAGAAGACCCAAAAATACATTTTAAAAATAACAAGATAACAAATTAAATGTCTTTTCTCTAATTCATTTCGTTTTTGAGTTATTTTACATTCGTGAGAAAGCACAGACCTACGGGCATTTAGTTAGTAAGGCAGAATTCAATACAGATCTACACTTCTTATTCTAAAACTGGGAACCAAGTTTACGTTCTCTAGTTTATATTTTGTATCTATCACGTTCACTTGCAATAGAACAAACTTTCTAATGATGGATTTTATTGAGATTTGGTAGAAGTCTACAAATTTGATCTAAAGAATAAAAACTAAATTTCTTCTGGCTATCTCAAAGCATTTTTAAATTATCGTGTTTGCAGAAAAAATGATACGAAACACGCGTTTTTTGGAATCAGAAAGATCTGAAATAGATTCATCAACATCTACAGGTCGAATTTTTTTTAAGATTGGAGAACTTTCCGTTTGTATATTTCTTATACGAGAAAGTAAATATAGGAATCTATGAATATGTTAAATTTATTTCAGTCGTTATCTAGATTTTCATTGCACTGAATGAGGACATCACAATTTTTAGACTCTTTATACGAATTTACATCATAGGAAGAGCGTTATAGAAATTTCATTTGTAACAACCATATATGATAAGATGTTTTCCCCAAGTTTAAATCTAATCAAGGAGATAACATTTTGGTATTTAAAATTATTTGCTTTTTGTTAATTTTAATATTCCTTTTCCTATTTCAAATAAAACCGATTTCAGAAAATATTTGCACAGGAACTTTAGCAGAAAGCTTTGAAAAGGCAATTTAATTTTAGAATTTTAAACAGCTTCGTCAGAGATTCATTTTTTTCAAATCTTTAACTATCCGATTACCAAGAAATTTCAATAATAAAAAGCATTTCTGCAAAAATTATTGCCTGCATGATGGCGTTTATTTTACCATTAATTAATTATATAACAAAAAGAAAAATAGGCAATAAAATATAATAAAATTATTATAAGAGCTCTAGGTATGATCAGTAAACTCAATGGCTAGTTTATTAACCAGAGATTCCATTTCCTAACAACAAATAAGAAATGCTTTAGTTTTGAAACCCCAAGCAATTTCATCAAAAGTTAGAGTTTGAATAAAAAAATTCCGCTATCCTGTTATCAAGAAGAAATTTTTGATGTGAATGATTTTTTTAATAAAAATATTCGTAGTATATGGACTTTATTGTCATCACCACTTCTCCGTGTAACAAAGAAAAAATGAAATAAATTAAGAATCAAGCAAAATGAATTGTTATAGTTATGAAATACTAAATGGTTTTATAACACGTTAGTTTTGTACTCCAGATATCTTGCTATTCTAACACGAACCAAAATCGGTGTAAAGACTTAGGTATTTCAAAAATCGTGTTGAATTACATACCGTTTTAGGTACTTACCCCTGTCTGTTAAAAAACGAAAAAACAGTTGGAAGCAAGACCTGAAAACAATAAAAGCTTCTTCAGCAACTCTGTCTTGGGCGAACTTCCCTGTCGGTAGTAGGTGCGAAAGATCTCAGGTTGGACTGCGCACGATTCTGAAACATTAAGCCGCCCTCCTCCGCCATGCACTTAGAATACCTCTCAAATCTTATCTTGATCAGATCTCAGGGGGCTTTGAGGTTTTCCGCACCTTCCTCATGCCTTCCATTTTACCATATCGTTGCTCTCTTAGTGAATTCATCGTTGATAATGAAAGACGACACTGAAACAGACATCCATTCTAAAAATATTAATGGTCCTCATCGCCCCGCCATTAATAACCATATAAAAAGGCCAGCTAATTAAGGCGTTTGTCTTCACTTATAAATGTGTGAAAAGTTTTGAACACGATTTTCTTACTTGTAGGCGTGACGTTTCACCTCGCACCAGCCGAATCATTGGTTACGTGATTTTTTTACGAAGGAGAGATCTGGCATTATTTATAGGGGTATCAAGGAATAATTTATTCCTTCGTATTCATAAATTCAATTTTTATATAGTAAAAAATACTTCCTTTCTTCCAGTACAACCCAATATCCACTTCACCCGAATTCATCATCTCCTAAACACTTAATGATAAATTTTAAATTAATCTTTAAATATTATTACCGTTTGCTTCCATTTTTTAAGGAAATTTCAATCAATATTTTATTTGGGAACTCATAGATTTAACATGATAAGAAAAATGTATCATTGTCAGTAAAACACAATGCTCCCCTTTCACATGAATTTCTAATCTCTGGGGAAAAAATGATTCATTCTTGTTCATTCCTTAATAATGATTTCAGAATATAAATTTGAAAATTATTTCAGTTTTTTTAGGGAATTCATATAGATTTCAAATAGTTTGTTAATTCCTATTTTGAAAATTGACGTGTTTAACTTAACTAAAAGTATTTCTCTATAAGGTAAAATACCCTTTTTGTTAGAATCCTTCCACTCTTCTGAAGAGCAATCACTCATTCTAAAAATAATAACAGTTTATGCCGATTTCTATACAGATTTCAAACAATATTTTATTGCCTCGTATTTTACAACATGAAACGAGTTGCATAACTATCAATATTTTTCATTTGTGGTCAAGATAGATATTTCCTTTCTTTTCAAACAACTCCAGACTTTTTAAAGTTAATGTTCACTCTTTTTCGGTAAAAATTGTTAAAACGTTCCTTCAATCGTTTTTGCTTCTCAAGATTTAACATTATAAAATATTTGAGTACTGATATTATTCGAAAGAGCAATAGAGTATTACATAAATTTATTTAAGATTCAACTGAACACTGATTTTTTTAAAATTCTACTCAATTTAATGAAATAAAGTCTGTAAATATCAGACATTTCAATACTTTATCGTATTTGCATGATTCGAATTATTATTATCCTGGGAAACTGTCAGTTTCCTCAGTAAATTTTTCAAGAAGAAAAGGGACAAGTCTTAGCTATATCTATACATGTTTTTTAAAGTTATAATTCAAATTCACAATTTCTTCATCATAATTATCATAATTTCGTGTCTCAACAATCTGCTTATCTTACAATGCAGAACAACGATAATTTGTCTTAACATTACGTCTTAATAAATCATATCAATACAAAAGCTTGGATGACAGCTTGAATTTGCACCGAATACTTGATACGACTATTTGTAAAAAAGTATCAGAAGGGGAATAATCATTTCAAAAAACGATAGCACTAACTATATTTCATATATTTTTCACATTTGCTTTGATTATTTATTTTGACAATCCTCTTGCTAGGTCATCGTAGAACGACGTCCATAATCCATAGCATCTAGTCATACAAGGACGACCTTGTGTCTGTCATGTTTCCTAAAACATTGCAATAATTGATATTTTGTGGGAAAAAAAACAAACTAAAAATCATCATTATTTCTCATGATATGCAGATAATGAAAAATAAGACACAAAACCAATTTAAAGGAAACACTGCATTTCTTTGCTCAAATGAAAGCATGATACATTTAGAAAAAGAAAGTATGAGTTAAACATATATACATAAATGGACAGCACGATCACCAGATCAGACACCTCAGGATTTCTTCCTGCAGCGCCATCTGAAAGAATTTGTCGTTTGGGGTCTACTTATTACAAAAAGCGATTTAGTTGATGGCCTACCAGTTCTATGTACTTTTGTTTATAGCATGCTGCTGCAGCACCTGCATTTAGGCATTCAATAGTGCACAAGTGCATTTCTCGATATGCGCAGATAACATTTTGAACATCTTCCAAATCATTCTTCTGCGCACAGGATATAATTAATATCATATTTTTCTCAGAAACTATGAGTCGTATCGGTACAATTCACTGTGAAAAGTTTATGTATTCCAAGCAAAGAATCTGGCTGTACAAAATTGAGAAATCTTGATCGGATACCCTATATGTATTACGGCTCCCAAGACCAGTGGCTTGAAGATGTTTTGTGAATAAGGGGTGTTGTAGCGCCAGTGTTTGGAATCCAAGGAATTTTCGAACAGACAAAATATCTTTTATGGTATCTGAATTGTCAGAATATCTTTCCATCTCACCAAATGTCAATTTTAGAGGTTGAAAAAAATCGAACACAGAAGTAAAGATGGAAAAAAAACCAATAACGAGGTAACTACAGAAAATCATATCTTTGAATTTCAACTTCCCTTTTAAAAAAAAATTTTATTTTGAAAATATTTTGTATAAATTGCCGGAAAACCAAACGCAAAATGTCGTTCCATCTAACCGAATGCTAATTTTAAAGATTCGAGAAAACGGAATTTGCACAATAGAGAAATAAATCAATGATAAAATAATTACAGAGTATCATATATAGATACTTTAATGATCTTATCTTATTTCAAAAATACTTAGTATAGCTTTCTTCATTAATTATGCTTTCGGTTTGTCGTTACTGGATTTAATCATAGGATAAATAAACATGAAAGGAAAAAAATGAGAGGTGACAGGTTTGATTCTCTTTAATATTCTGCTAGCACAAAATGATTCTTTAAAAACGCCATTTATATTCGCCTTTCAGTGAAAGAAAATTGTCACTACAGAATGTCAAACACAAATAAGAGGAATATTTTTATCATGAAATAAAATCAAAGGGCATTAACACCAAATAAATTGATTAAGAGGTATAATAAATAATTTCATTCATGGAGTTTTAAACAGCACTTTATATTCTGTACCCTTTCATAGAGGATACAGAAGTTTCTGTTGTATTTCTCAAAAGCAGAATGAAGAATTGATGATTTCGTAATTGATGGTAGAATATTGAAATCGATAATTATTGCTTTATTCCTGTGAGACTATTGATCATCTTGGTGAAGCAGCGTTCCATTTACGTTCCATTGAATTCCAGCGTTCATTAAAAGGAGGCATCTCCGTGCTCTGAAATCAACTATAAATCAAACATTGACCATAAATACTTTTTGTAAATATTTCTATGAAAAAGGAACCTTCTGATGAAGTTGTATATTGTAGTTCTTTTAATTGTTTGTTTTGTGGATATTTCGAGAATAATGGCAAAGAGTTAACCATCATTTAACTGAACGACAATAACATAGTAAAGGAATCACAAGGGCTTCCACCGGTCATGTTGAAACCCTCCTTCAAGAGGTCATCAAAATGAAGGTAATGCAAACCCGGTACTTTACTTTAGGATTAGATGAAACCGCCTCAACAGTGATGTTCCTCTGAGGGAAAGACGTTATCGGGTAAAAATTTTAAAGTTAGTCCAGCCCTGCCTAGGCATATATGATAACCTGAATGATCAAAGTCGCAATAACACGGTGGTGGTTAGAAAAAGTTGAGTCCTACTGGCCGTCTATTAGGTTCCGCCATGAAAATGAAAGTAACTCTATTCCTCAGCTTCAATGTAGCCACAGGTGAAGCCAGAAGCAGTCATTATATCGGAAGTTTCACAGCGGCATAATTCAGGTGATACCCGGCATGGTGAATCAAAAGACTCAAAAAGTAACATAAATATCGCCTTCATCATTGGGGAGTATTAAAAAGTCTTACATACCTAAGTTATTCTAAAAAATATAGATTCTTGTTAGCTTTCCACTTTATGAAATTAAATTATTTTTTATACCAGAATAAATCTTAACATTGTTATGCTAATCTAAAAATTAACTAAAATTCAAAATGTATCTACTAGATTTGGGCCATGGGATTGCCATAACCTTAAAGAAGCATGGCATGATTGAGGACCATGAATCGTAGGTGAAAATGTTATTAATTCTATCATCTGGCTATGTTCTTATGCAATATTATTATTTTTTTAATTGGGAAGAGTGATATGCGCTTTAGTAAGGAATTAATCACGTCTTCCGTGTTATTCTGAAGGTTTTCCTAAATTTCCAAGGGAAAAAACACAAGTTTCTTTTGAAAGCCTCCTGCTAGGATTTCTAAATTTTTATATCGGATATATGTAATCCTATCTATGGATTACATAAATATGCAGAATTTTGACCAAACCCATGAATTTGATGAGATACTCTCATTCAAATGGGATTCCAATCAACATCATGTAATGAATTTTCATAAAGACTGTCTTTCGAAGGATTGTTAACATTATTGAGAATAAATCCACTTTTTCTCCCTGCTTCTTAATTCGCTTGGAAAGAAAAGCTGAATATGTTAATAGGCTATACGAGCTTACAACCTACCTATTTCTATACATATAGTAACAATAAATAATTGAAAAAGAATTTGAAATGTACCCGTTCATAATTTATACACTTTTCTGCACAAAGCACATGGTGAGGTCCATTTTTTACCTAACAGATCAATTTAGTTTCCCATTTCGCTACATTTTTAACTTAATTAATGTTGATAATTTATTTTAAGTTGATTTTATAAAATGTTAATTATGTGAAAATGCATACAGCTGTATTAATTTATTATGACTCATGTATGAAAGGCATTTATATTTATATGTCGCACTATTTATGTAGATGTTATGTATTTATACATATTAACTAACTGAACATACTGAAACAGATAAAAATCTGACAAGTTTTACCTCACAAAATGCTAATATTATTCTAAATATTATAAAATTCAAATAATTGTTATTTCTTTTAAAAAAAATTTCAAACAGTCAAATAAGATCTTTTAATCGATTTTTCAGCTATCCAATAGGCAGCTATCTAGTTCGAATTCCACAATTGAGGAAATCACAAGCAATTTTTTTCAAGTATATGGCGTTGGAATAATCCATTTTTTATCAATCTGCTTTAATTCATTCTCTTTTCTTAATTTTCTACTAAATTCTTTTGAACGTGATAAATATAATGATCATACTACTGCATTATCAGCTTTTGCATCTTCTCTTTAAAAATTCCCTGTGGTTTGAGAATCTTTTTATTTGTACCCTTATATAAAGTTCCAGTGCTTCCATCAATAATTTAACACCATTCTTCTAAACTGCAGAAAAACAGTAATAATGTAGTTAAACGCTGGTTTAGTATTAATTTTTCATCTGAATTTTGTTTTGAAAATTCAAAGTTAATAAATGTTTAATACGCATAATGCTCCAGTAAGGTAAAATCAAAGAATTCAACGAAATAGGCTCATGCATAAGATCAAACAATTTCACGAAATGAAAGTAGGAGCGTGTACTTAGTTCATGGTTTATTTGAAAGTAGCCAAGGATTCAGATGAGTGTTTGGCAAATAAAAACTGAAAAGAAGAATGAATGTGCGGAAGTTAAATACTTTAGAAAAGGGTTGAAAAAATGTGTTCATAAAGACAGACATGTCTGAGAAATATTCAAATTAGTGCTTGAATATATATATGTATGTATACTCATGTGTGCTTAATTTGTATGTCAATCACGATCGAAGTTTTCCTGTTAATTTTTGTCTGTTTCAGTTGTAACTTTTTGTAACCTTGAATAAGAATACTACCTTGTGCTCCAATCATATTACAATCTCTACATTTTCATTGTTAGATACAATAATAAACTATTCTTAAATTAATGACCAGGACTTCTAATGGTATCTTGATCCGGAATGCTAAGGTCAAAAAAGTTGTAAAGCTGCTCTTCAAATTCTGAAAGCATTTACTATTTTACAGTATTTTCTCTACTAAATTTTTTTTCAATATTGTTTAGTAAATTGGATAAAATAATCATATTGATAAATCGATAAATTCATCGATAAATTCATTTAACCGTATCGTTAAGTCACAAGGAAATAAAATTTATTTCCTGATTCTTTTTATAACAGGTAGACGTATGGGAACTCTTTCTATGACCTGCTATCTGAGATGCATTTTTACTACTTGTTGATACTGATAAGTTGATATGACCGATAGTCTGGTTTTTCAGTGTCAAGCAAACAACCACGATTTGATGATTTTTTTTTGTGTATATACTAAACAATTTGTTCTCGTTTTTTAGCAATTGTTTTTATTTTATATTATGAGGTGTTAAATTACAAGTCATCAAATGAAATTACAATTTTTAATTTTTATTTTATAAAGAATCCATTCTTTGTTTGTTTAGTTTTTGTTCCTTTCGGTTGTTTATAAAGTATTCAAGATAAATTAAAATCCATAAACATTCATTCGATCTCAAATGGGAGAGTCATTAAACTTCTTGATCCAGAAATTTATTTAATCTCCCAAATAAAATTCCTCGTTGCCGTTTTGGGGGCATATGGTTATGCAGTCCATATAAATACTTAAGAAGTAAATCCCTGAGATACTTTAGTGATTTTTATGCCTTAAATTTCTGTTAATTTTTAAATTCTATTAATTTTTAATTTAACTTCATTTCAAATGTAACTATGAAATGTTCTATATTTCGATTTAAAGAATAGAAACGGTCTTATAAGCGAAAGGTTTATGAAGCTCTGAAGGGAATCTGTTAGAAGTAATGAAAATTCAAAACATTCATCAAGCATTTGCATGCCAAAGTAAATAGAAAATCCAAATTCGAACAGTAAAAAATAAGCCAAAGATACAAACACAAATTTACTAATAATATTTAAAATGATAAAAACTTACTGCCCAATAAGAATAATTTTAATTCATCAAGCATTTGCATGCCAAAGTAAAAAGCTCATCAAAAATCGATTATGGTATAATAAATTTAACTTCTGAAATAACTTATCTATTTACCTGCATTTAAAGTTATTATAGAAAGTTTTAGTCGTAGTCTTTAAGTTTATATTAAATCACAAGAAAACATAAACTTAGAAAAAAATTATTAAAAAACTAATTGATAAATATTATTCCTTTTCTTTATGTTTAATATAAACATTGAAAAATATAGTTGTTCAAATCTCAATGTATAAAAATGATAAAAATGATCATCATTAATTCTTTACTTTTTATAACACATGCTCATTATTTTAAGTGGAACAAAGTAGTGATATAATTGTCGATACCGTTTCGTTCAGTGGTGTCGGAGTGGTCGGTTGTACACAAGAAGAATAGTAAAAGAAAGAAGTAGCAAATTGAGACAATTAAAAAAATAAATTTCATGACAACAAGTTTTAAAAACACAATGTTTATAAGAAATAGAATAAAATTTTTATACTAAGTATATTATTATTATTTTTTATTACTATTATTATTATTACTATTTATTATTACTATTTTTTTATTTTAGTTACTTCTAATTTTTTATTTATAATTTATTACCATTGTTATTATGAGATCCCAAAATCAAATTTTTTTCTAAAATTCACTGACAGATAACGTCAAAAGTATAGAAACAAAATTTAATTATGAGTTAACAAAATCATTAACTATTAGTTAAGGCCTGAAAATATTAAAATAAAATATTACCATTGAGCATTCACGTGTCTATAAAATTTCAAAATTATAGATAATTGGGAAGTGAGAAAATTAAACTATTACAAAATTCAATCTTTTCAAACATAAAGCAATTGAAATTAAACAAAAACGTCTAATACATTATTTTTTTTGCAACAAATGTAAATAAAGGATTATAAATAAATTAATATTATATCAAAATTCTTATCTATATTTTAAATACTTTTTAAAGGAAAAACATTTTACTTTCTCATCTTAGAAGTGTCCTACCCTAAGATTACATTTTCAGATTTTACCACACACAACTTTGAAGCCTTAGTATAAAAAGACCTGATCCCAAGTACGAAGTGTTTTAGGGTCGACAAAAACACCTCATTACGAAATGCACTCTTTTTTCTTCTTTATATGGACTGTATTGCTGTCAGTCGGTCTACTAAATGTACGTCTTCCTGCCAATGGCGCTCGTGTGGGGCGATGCTTATCCTCTAAGTGATGAGTTCTTCATACAGCGATTTTCATCAGATTTCTGTCTTCTGCAAAAGGGATTGGAAAGATAAAAGGAAGAAATGAAGAAAAAATGCTTCTCCGGGGTTTATTGATAACCTGCGCTCGTTTTCGTCAGAAAGATGAGATTTATTTCGAAAAATTTTCTGTAAATTAACATATCATTCCTTTTTGTCATATTATTCTTTTTTGTCATCATTTGTTAAGCTCCTCTAGATATCTTTTCTTAATTTATTTACACATAATTAAAAACGAACAGATTTCCCTCATGAAGAAATAATAAAAATGAAACTGGTGAAATCATTTTCTGTATTGGTGCAATCAACGTGATTCAGAATTACAAAGTTCTTTAAAAAAAGTTTTCTTATAAACATGGAAAACAGAAAATTAATCGCACCGAAATAGTTCTTTTGCTAAATACGTGAATTATTTTGAAATGAAATAGTGCTGTTGCTGTAGCTGAATGAGAATTAAGCTGCATTAGAAACGCCCAATACATTATAAAAAGCATTTCACAATTTTTATAAGATGGACAGATTTGACTTGCACTATTGAGGTAGTAAGAATACAATAAGGAAATTTGTTATTTCTTCAGATAATGTGTCATATAACAACGATTCAAAATTACCGCTCCCATCCCAATGTAAACCTCAACAAGCTTCATAACGGGGTGTTAAATAGACTCTGTTAAATCAAAAAGGTACCAAATTTATAAAAAGAATTTAATAATATTTAAATACTAGGGGACAACTTCTTGAAAAAGAACTCAAATTTATGTTTTTGATTTCTCCGGGTGGTAATCGCAACTTCGTGATACTTACACACCCTTTTCTTTTTCCGCTGTAAGAGAGGATTGGATCTAACGTTAAGTGATACAGTGTACATAAAAAAACTTGAAACTCGCCATTTTTTTTCATTTTACAAGTTGAAGGGATCGTAATTAGTAAGTGGAGCTACTTGATGAAATAATATACTTAAATGCCGAAGAATTAAAGTTTAAAGAAAGAGGTACTCAAATGGGTTGTATGTTAATCAAAATAAAATAAGTATACGTGTTGAAAACATAATTTACTTTCTGTTAAATATTTTTATTACAGTTATTGAATAGATATTAGGGTATATTAGAAATAACCAAGGATTAGCTACTGCCCTTTTCCCCCTTTACTCCCCTCCTAATTCTAGGCTTCTCTTGAATCTTCTTACTAATTGTTTCAGTTATGTTGTGATTTATTTAGGCTGCAATATGAAGTACTGCCAATATATAAATATATATATATATATATAGGGAGAATGTAAACTAAAAGTAGGAACTGAAAAAAAAAGCTACGCAATTTTACACACAAAAAAACGTTGACATGAGGCTATACATGAGGTACATCTGTGTACTAGAGACGATATTAAGTTTAGGGGTTCGGATTCTAATGCGTTTTTTCATGTTTGAACACGCGTTTCCAATTGAGTTAGATTTCTCGTCAAAGGAGACATAAATAGGATTTATTTATAATTTTACAAAAAAAAAAGTCGAGTTAGCATGAGTCTCTCAGGGCTTATCTTACAAAAGAAGTTCGTGCTAAGAAGGGAACTTCAAAGAAATAATTTCAAGGACATTTTCCTTTCCTAAACTTATCGAAATAGCTTAACTTATAATAGAAAACTTATAAACTAACAGAAAAACTTGTAGAAATCTAAATGTATCGAATTTAAATTGATGTTATAAACTTTGTAGAATTTTTTAGTAGTAGAAAGTAGATTCGAGATAAGACAAATACAGTATAAATAATTAAATAGAGTTCAAGGTATCAAGACTACATAGTGTGTCATTATAATTTAGTTTACTAGAGCTACAGTACCTACTTTCCCATAAACATTATTTTATGATGTTTATTAAACAATACTTTTAAAGAACTGTAGCTAATGAATACATCTAAGATAACAGACACCTTAATATAAAGACTAATCACTGATCTGTGGGGCATTGCTTTTAAGGAATAAAATATTTATCCCGTTGGTAATTTGATTCAAGAACTAAGGAGTTTTATTTAAATACGATTGCAGAAATATCAAGACACCAAATTAGTTTCTTTGAATCGGAATGACAGCCAAATAGTATTGATATGGTTATATATCAGAACCACTTGATTCTGATTATTTTAGAGATAAGTTCTCTAAAATAATCAGAATCAAGTGGCATCAAGTGGATGCTTCTTTTAGCCATCTAACCCGTTCAAGAACAAGCAAATGCATTTTTTTTCTCTTTCCACTTCCGCTTTTAAATATTGTAAATTAAGGATTTTGTTTTTGAATCAGTAGGATTTAAACATAACACAGGACCCACTTGTTTTTACTGACTATCCCAGTAAATCAAATGCATTTTTAGATAGGCATGCATTACTAATAAACAGCACGGTAAGTTTCAACTTACAACGATTCAACAATAATTCTCTCTCTTTCACTGTCTCTGTGTATATTCTATGCATTCTACGCATGGATAAAAGATTATCTGTCATTTATTTCTTAAAGCACAAATCTATTTTTGTAACAATCTGGAGGTAAGGAAACTGGAAGTAACAATAAGGAAACTGGAAGTAACAATAAGGAAACTGGAGGTTGTTGTAATTGCCAAGCAATATGTGACCTTTGAAAGTTTTTCTAAAATCTAAACCATATTTTTGCAAGAAATGTCATTAATATCTTTGCAAAGGGATATAAAGAATTAAATGTCTTTTTAAAATTCTTTACCAACTAGTTACTACTAAGTATTCGAATTAATTGAAAGTACTTGCATTGATCTCTGCCATTGTCATCATAATTTGTAGGAAATTAGCAACATTAAATTTAACCAGACATTTTTGTATATTATAATAATACAAAACATTAAAAGATTTGCAAAAAAATATTAGTCAAGTTTCTGTATTGAAACAAAATTTAAAAAACATTGGAAATGAAAATATTTAATTTAAGAATTATAGCCGACATGAATTATTTAAACTGTGATGACATGATTATTTTTAATTTACTCATTCATTTCATTTCTCTGCAGAAACATTCTCTGTCTGTGGATTACAAAACGAAGTCAAAATTATATAAAGAGAGTTACATTAAGAAATCAGTCGTGGTATTAGTTTAAGGTCGTATAGCTTCGTGGTCATCTTTTGTAGACCTGTGTTAAGTCATATCAGATTTGCTCTTCTTTCAAGTATATTACAGGAAAATTTTGAACAAGAGGGGCTTTTTTTTCCTTCCACTTGTTTGCACAAGTAATTCCATTCACCGTCTGTGAGATTCAATCTACCATATCAGAAATATCTCTAAGGGGATGTGCAAGAAAATGCCAGAGGAAGAAAAGAAAAAAGATGGGGGCTATGTAATTTATGATGCTGCCCTGGTTTCTCCCCCTTTCCCTGATGAAGTGGACTCCAAGTAATCGATCGATAAATGACTTTTTTCGCCAGTTAAGAAGATCCCTTTCATCCCCCTTCACGTTCAAACTATCAAATACTTGTGGGTCACTCACCGTTTTACTCCCGTTAAACGAAAGGCTATTTGCCTATCAAAAGAATCCTCGATCCACTTTCAACCTCTGTTGCATGACTGAGATGCGCTTACTTTTTTGGATTGGTTTATATAATTTCATCATATTTTGCAAATTTATGAGATCATGTCAGATTTATTTCCTTTTCAAGTACATTACAGGTAATTCTTCTCCGGATGAAGGAGACTCCAAATAATCTATCTGTAAATTATATTTTTCGCGAGTTAAAAAGATCTATTTTTCCCATTTCGTTTACCGATCTTCAAATACCTTAGGCTCCTTCATCGTTTTATACCGTTAAATGGATGGTTACTTGTTGAAAGAATACTTGGTTCGTATTCAAACTGCGTATTAATTTTAAGATTTTATTGTTGAAAAACCTCGACATTTTTAATATTTTTTTTTTGCATATTGTGAGGTATAAGTTTAACTTAGTCATCATATTTCGTAAATCAATGATAAATCCTATTAGATATGTTCTCTTTCAAGTATATTACAGAAAATTCTTCTCCCGATGAAAAAGTTTCCAAGTAATCTATCGATAAAAGATGTTTCACTAATTAAAAAGCATCTCTTTTTTCTTTCAAACTTTTGAATAATCAAGGTTCAATCACTGGATTTCTCCCGCTAAATGAAAGATCATTTGAATAGCAAATAATAATAATAATTTTTATAAATTTTACTAAAAATTAACTCATTTATGAAACAATTATGGCATATTTTTCTTATTTACTAACATAACATAATATTTTATTTTATTCATGAAGCATGCTTTTAATTGGAAGAGGATTTGTTATTTCAAAAAAAGATGTCATAAAATTTTCTTGATTAAAAACAAAGTTTAGAAAAAAAAATCAGATTAATTTTCAAAATTGTTTACCTCTCAACATAATAACAACTATTTTTATAATTAAATATTATCCATCATCTTTTCAATTTATGTAATAATGGTGTGGCAAGCTGTGCAATAACTTCTATTTACGTATATAAGCTATGAAAAAGTTTGCGTTCGTTCAGTCCTTTAAATAATTAATAAGATAATTCTTAACTAATGCGATAGGATTTTTATTATTAAAAATAATTAATAAGATAAAATTATCAATTAAATTATTTTGTCAAATATAATAATTATAAAGCTGAATTAATGATAATTATAGTAGATCTCTTTACTCTGTATAGTTTTTATATTTTCATCCAGTTAATTAAATTAAAATTGGTTTAAAAACATCATCTTCAAAATTCATCCACGAATGCAAAAATGTTATAAAACAGAAATGGGCTAATATGTAAAGTCGGATTCATTATAATTACTTTTGACTTTCTTAAGTTGTTTCATTCAAAATTTGAACTAGAGAATTTTTTAAAACCATTTTCCATGAAATAACTTTAAATTATTTTGAATAATCATTTTTAATTCCTAAAATTACTGTATAACTAATTAAAGTAAAAAAGAAATATAGGAAATCAATAAATCCGTCCTCTACAAAAAATCTGGCAAGTCCATTAATGAGCTCTATCGATAACACGATAAACTAATTCAAATATGCAAAAGTGTTCGTGTTTGATAAATGAGTTTCTGTAAAACAATTTTTTCACAACTAATCTTAATTAAAATACATTAAAATGACCCTTTTTATAATATTTTCTTGTTTAACAACTTCTGTTCTCATTTTGATACACTATTAATCTCTTCAGATTTAATTAAGATATGACATGAACTTGTCAAGTCAACCTTGTGACTTTACTTATTCACTTGACTTGGTGATTTCATTTAAAAAGAAGAAGTTCCTTGCTAAATTTATAATTTTCATTTTCGAACATTTTTAATAAGATATTAAAGCGTTGTCCGACTCTAGATATCTGATAGATCGGGGAAAATAGAAGTAAAAAGTATGATGAAATATAAGTAATATCATTTGATAAATCTAATCGAACGAGATAAAGTAAAATGTAACAATCTTCATTTTCTATTATTTTCTATTTTTCTAATTATTTTCTATTTTTCTAATTATTTTCAATTTTTCTAATTATTTTCTATTTTTCTAATTATTTTCTATTTTTTGTCTATTTTCTATTACTTCCTATTTTTATATCTATTTTCTATTATTCTCTATTTTTCTATTTTCTATTATTTTCGATTTTTCTATCTATTTTCTATTTTTCTCTCCATTTTTGTCAAACACCTTGTCTCATTTATTTGTGTATTTATATAATTTGACGCAACAATTATCTCCCTTTCTCATATAGAAAAAATACTACATTTTTTTGAAATATTTGGTTACGATTTTCTAGCAAAAAAACTATCAGAATATCCTAGTGTCGATGTTGGAGTACTGGTGTTCATATTTTTTAGTTTAGTTGACTTATATTAACATCCATTTTTCAACTAACCAGCGAGATCAGTCGCGTATGACATGTCATCGCTATCATCTGACCACTATTTAAATTTACATTACTCAAGCAGTGATCTTGTACTTTGAAACATAACTTTTATTTAATAAAGGGAAAACAATTTCGGTTATTTGGATTTCGAAATTATAAACAAAAGGAAACGTTTAATGAAAGAAATTCTTTGTTGTGTGTCATAACTCAAGAATTACACAATACAAAAAATCTTCTAGAATGAATCAGAATCGCACTACGAGCTAGGCAAAGTAAGACAAAAATGAAATCCTCGCCATAGAATTAAAACAAAAACAAATCTATCGTCCTTTCTAGATACTAAATTATTCCAGCTAATTTTTAAATTTAAAAATTCCTATAAATTTGATTTTTTTTGTCATTTATGTTAAAACAAAATCCTAATTTTTGTTTTTACCCCTCGATATTCTTCGAAATGTGCCTTTCCATTTCGTAATTATTTATTATTTTAGTTGTTGCTACTAAAAAAATATATAGGGAAGTTTTTAGAAAATTTTTTGTTCTATTTTAGCTTTTCTCTACCTCTCTCCCCATAATGTAAAAAAATTGCTTTGGCTTACCCGGTGATTCCTTTCCCCAGTTTCAAGCTTGCTCAAAATAATGTTTGAAATTCCTTCAGAATTTTTTTCTTTGTATAAAATTTAACAAATATTCAATTACATGCATTTCATGACCTTAAATGGCTCAAATTTGTAGTTTAAATTATAAGATATTATTATTATTTAATGTAAAATTTGGCTTCCATAAAAAATACCAATAGGGATGGACTGCTTAAACTACTCGTTGTCATTGCATCTATCCAACTAATTACAACCTCTATCATTTTAATATTCAGTGTAGTGTTGAGTGCTTTAGATCGTCAACATTATATGCTTCGAATTTCTGTATATTTCACTCAATCGTTTTAATTTTGGAAGAATGTTAACTTTGTATATAAATATGTATCATATTAAGAAAAATCAAAATTTTAATTATTCACTTTTATTAAAATATTGTACTATTTCTTTTATGAAAATTATTTCTGTTTCGTTACAGCATTGCTATCACGTGATATCGGAATTTTCCTGACATTACTGCTTTTAAAAATTCTGTTGCTGTTCTATTAAGAATTTTTACTATATTTCCATCTTCCCTCTTTTTTGCCTTTAAAATTACATCGAAGATATTACTATTTTTTCAATAAAACATTGTGGCCAAATTTTATGATTGTTAAACACTCTTAAAATTTAAATTCGGTATAAAATTTCAATTTTAAATTCTGGTTGCTCTAATTGTCATGCATTTATTATGATCTTCAACCTAAACATATGTACGGGAAGTTAAAGTGGTATACTATTTTAATTCTTTCTTGACAATAATGATTGCTGAGGTCGTTAATCGTCATTTATTTAAATACTCAGATAACTTTATACCATTCATCCAATAGTTACTCTTTAATTATAACATTCATTAGATTAGTTAAGCTAAAATTCCATATTGAAATTACTCTAAATTGAATCTCATAATTTGGAATCAGGATTATTTCAAACTTAAAAATACTTTTCTGTCAAATGTCTTTGGTCTTTTTAAATATTTACTGAGCAGTTTACTGATTAAAAAGAATCCAAATTAGATAAATCTATCCAATTTATAAATTATAATAATCCTGTTATAAAAGAAGAAACATCCTATATTTGAAATAAGCAGGTAATCGTTTCACTTTTCATACCACTATCGATTAAGCTTTTGATTTATCTATTTACCTACTTGCATTTTGAAGCTGTTGAAGCTGAAAAGAAATAAATTAGCAACTGGGGGATTTTCTATGTTCTCTTCTAAATTAATCATACCCGAGTCAGAGATCTACCCTGATAGCATCTACTTTATGCAAAAAAACCACCATCAATACACTATCGCGTCAATCCATAATTGATCCGTGGGCAGCAAACATATGCAGACAACTTAATCGTTTCTGATTACAGTTATCTCGCGTGTATGCATCCATTGGCATGATGAAAGTGGATGCCGCGAAGGCATTATCCTAACGAACTGGGAAAGAGACGACATGTCATTTATTAAGACATATTATCTCGTGGTTCTGATGTCTTCTGTGTTGTCGGGAGATGTCTGAATCGTGTTTTCGAAGCTCTTTCTTTCTCTTTTCGAATACGGATAGGCGACAGAAAGATTTAAATTGCGATGTATTTTAAATTATTTTACTTAAGCGTTTCTCGGTGTAGGAAAACTGGCAAAAAATGCATTTGAAGAAGACAGTCTAAACTGTGGCAAATAAATTCCATAATTAATAATGATTAATAACTACTTTTATTTATTTGTTACTTGAGTAACACAGTTTTATTTAAAAACGAATATCAAACATACAAAATAAAAAATATATATATATCCAAACTTTCAAACACGCTGTAGAATTTTGAATGTTGTATATAAATAAATAATAAAAAACATATCACATTTTTTTAAAAATTAATTATTAAATCATAAAATCATTGGAAAAGTTATAAATAATTTAATACATTATGAATTAAAGAATTAAAAGTTGCAAACATTTTACCTTAAGACACCTAAAAATATCAAGTTCTTCAGAAAGTTTGTTTAAAATTTAATGAAATTATATCATGATATAACATAAATAAATAAGTAATCAATATAATAAAATTAAAAAAAGACTTTTACAGATAAGTTGTTGATGTTCTGATTTTTACATAAAAATATTTGCATTTTAGGGCAATCAATCATATTATTGAAGACTATTAAAAAGAAAAACAATAACAACGAAACGACGACTCATCATTTGGTTTGAAATTATTCTTTTGTCGGAGGATGTCTTAATCACACTTATCTTAGGTTTTATGTGATGTGAGCTTTGAATTCTTAAACTAAAAATTTGAAATCTTAGTCTTTATAAGTTAAATATTTCAATTTTCAAGGGGAAAAAATCAACACCAATTAGAAAAAATGCAGAAATCTGGCAAAATATGCTAGAAATTTTTAACAATCATGCTTGATCTGTATATTTAAATATAATTAAATATTCATCTCATATTCATATCAAAATTTCTTTCTAGATTTTTAAATTTGATTAAAACTTTTATTTTTTTCTTTTAGCCTTTTTAATTTAATATTTTTCCAAAAGAATGTCACGTGGCGAGTTTATAAATACTTCGTCTTATCCCAGTACTGTATAGAATTTAAAAATATAATAAACGGTTAAACTACATAAAAAAGTGTAGATTGAATAAAAGAAAGCTGGCTAGAATACTATATATTCTAAACAGCTTACTTCTAGATCTTAGGAAATATATATGCACACTTTATAGAGTTAACTGGGTTTTTTTTTTTTTTTTCATGATGAAGAATTACGGTATCTTAAAGAACTGTTTTGTGGTATATTTTTTTAGATCTTTTGTAGAAAATCAAACGTAGCAGATGAACGAAGTATTTTTGAAAATGATAGTTATTTGCATTTTATTGAGTAGTTCAAACGTAAAGATTGCATACTCTAAGATTATTTTATATGTGATTTAAAATATGTAATTCAATTGACAAATCGAATGATACATTTTTCATTTGATCTGCATGCTCGATAAAGTCAAAAGTGCTAACTCAGAAATTAATCTTAATTCCCATTAATGAATCTTTTAGAGTAATCAAAGCCCTTAATTTGAATTTGATTCACTAATACTTTAATTCTAGATACAACTATAAGATTTTTCTCTATACATATCTAAAAACTGTATTGCTATTCTTATACAAAAAAATTTCATTTTTAAACAAAAATATTTATAACAACGCATCAAAAAAATCTCTGAAAAGGGTGCTTTTAAGCAAGTTTCCTAATTCTTGCTTTTTTAAACTATAAAATTACCACCTCTATTCAGATTTTAAAGATGTACAAAATAGAGAAGTTGCTAGTATGAGGAATGTAAAGATTTTTTCAAGCTTCCTATAGATAATATTCTTATATTTAGATACTTCCCTGTATAACATTTGATAAGAACTTTTTCGAAAGAATTTCTCAAGAAAATAAATGAAAGGCAATAACCTCCTAGTAAAACGAATCTTCATTTTGATGTAGTTAGATTCGATATTTTGTAACAACATACAGAAACCACAAATCACAGGCAAACATTTGAAAGCAAATGAATAGAAAAAACATCGCTCATAATTTTTTCATTCGGTTTTCATGAAATTTTATAATTAGTATGTACAAGTTATAAATACAATCTTGACTGTATAGCTTTAGTCAGCACTTGTAATTTTTAACAAATGGTGTACAGAAAAACAAGTAATATAAAAAGCTTCTTTTAAGTCAATTCCTACTTAGGTCAACAAAGAAATATTTTATTTTAGTTAACTTTTATCAAATAATAACAATTAGTATAAAAATGTATATATTTGCAATTTTCCTTTTCTTTCTAAATATGGTGTTGGACTATTATTTTTGTTTGTTACTATTTATTCGCTTTTTTTTCTCGTTTCCAATTTATGACGCTGATGGTGGTCTATAATTTTTCATCACAAGAACTGAACTCTCATTCTTCACCTTCAAGAGAAAAATACTGAAATCCATGCATTTTACCGATTTAGCTTTGGTCTATTGACTTCAACGTTCATTACAAACAGCTAAAACTCTATTTAAAGTATTAAAAATTAATTAAATTTAATTAATGAATTAATATTTAAAAAACTATATTAGTATCAAATGTCATCCATTACAAGTTTAATAAAAGTATTTGAACATGGGAGGATGAATTAAAAGTATTTTCTTAATGATTGAAAATTCGAACAAGATATATAAATATATAGGGAGAGTGCGAACTAATAGTAGGAATTGAAAAATAACCACAATTTCGCATGCATCCAACATTTCACAAAAATCCAGTCTTATCACCAGAATATTAGTAATCGGTTATCAGCCATTTTATTATTGCAAAGATTAATTCACATAGAATATCCAATAGGGATCATTCCAAAGGGATTTACTACAGATATTGGATCAACCGAGTAAAAAAAAAGAGAGAGAGAGAAATAAAAGAAAGAGCCTTCCTTTCTAGGTAGCGCTTATGGAGCCCCAAGTAATTTAATTTAACGTATCTCTCGGGAGATAAGCAGTGATGTAACATGGATGATGCAGAGGGATGATTGAAGATGCAAAAGGAGGCGCCCAAAGATTTCGATCAATCCCTTTGTAATGTGTGTCGCTAAGTGCCGAGGGGAAGTTGCTGCGGTCAGTGTTATGTCGTGACTGATCCAAGGCCCAGGTGTACCCATAGACAACGTATTATTATTTGATTTTCCACGCATGCTCCTACGGCTTCTCAAGACCTTGAAGTCGTCAATCTTTCGCTTAACTGACAATTGCTCGTGCTGCCCGCTCTCTCCAATTGAGTTTCCACTTTAGATTAGGGAAAATTCATTAATTCTATTCTACAGGATTTAGATCCACGGCTTCTGTCTGGCTGATTTTATACAGCATATTACCACAGCTGGGGAAAGTGTGCTTAAACAAGACGTACTTACTAAAGCGCGGTACTTTATTTATTACATTAATAGTGGTGACTATCAATAATAAAAGGTAAAAAAAACTTCATTTTTAAGTAAAATTCGTATTTAGTGTATACAATAAAATAATTTTAAAAATTTTAAATAAAGCTTTTTATGCAAATATTTGCTTTATTATTTGTTTTACTCAGCAGTAAGCTACTAATGATAATAAATTGTACATAATTAATTTAATTAATTTTATTAACAAAAAAATATAAATTTGATCAAATTAGATTACAATCATTATAAAATTTCATCCTCAATTTTGCAATTTCGCGTAGATAAATGTATATATATTTAAAATATAAATTTAACCATGTGTAACTTGACTGTTAAAAAAAACTTTATTTTTATTGAAGTATTTCATAAGTATCATTTGTAAATACTTACAACAATACAAGTCTTACATTTATTGAATTATCTAAATGCTAAAAATTCCAAAAAGAATTATGAAATTATTATTTTTCCATTTTAGTATATGGTCATATGTGAATTCTCCGGAAAACAAGTGAACTTTTATACGTATGCATTTTATTTCTATAGATAAGGAAATAAAAACTGTTAGAAAAAACTGTTAAGACATGATGTTTTTTCGTGAAAACATAAATCAAAATTCCAAAGCAATAAATTAAAAAATACTGTGTATTATAATTTCACTTAATATTCAGATGAATAAATACTATCTTCAATAATACACTACAACACATAATTGCTAAATGTATAAAGGAGTATACAAATTATAGAAGAGGCATTTAAAAATATTCCCTGGTGTATATGAAAATTTACTGATTTTTTTAAATTCAGTATATCATAAATCCTATACTTTTAAACAATCTTCTCTGCATAAAAAATAAAATTTTATTGAACAAAATAAAAGTCAATTTATATTTAACGTTAATGTTTAATATCCGTAAGTACAGTAAGAGATCTCTCTATCTTCCTTGTATTTTTGTATAATTTCTTTGACATTCAGCATCGTTCGTTAATTTACTATTTTATCATTCAGATGTTTCACTCTTAAGAAGCGGCGCTTACCTGATATAAACGATCCGTTCTGAAGAACCATCAATCAAGCTCAAAGCATAATGTTTTTCACGCTCTATTTTCACTTAAAGGAAATACAGTTAAATATAAAAGATTATTATTTATTTTAATATATTTTGTGAATGTTATAGAGATTAAGACAAAAATCATAATGACATGTTACTGAAAGGCACTGCGTGGAATAATCTAAGAAGCAATATTATTTATCCTATAGTCCTGCTTATTCAAATTTACAAAATAAAAAAGCTTTCCTTTTTGAAATGGATGAAAGTATTCTATTTAATCTAAAACCCACTAATCTTTCATTATAAAGTCTGCCAAACAAAGAATATTAATGGAATTTCAGCTGAAAAAAAATTAAGAGTTACCGAATATTTGAGCTTGAAAAAAAGAAAAAGAATATGCCCTAATAGGAAATCAGGTCCATTATATAAATGAATATCCATAGCAGACATCTAGAAAACTATTAAATAATAAAGTAATAAATAATAAAGCTTATTATTTTATAAATAATGAAGTGCCGAGTGGGATAAAAATGTTTAAAGGACAATGAATAACTAATAGCAGCTCTTTCTAAAACCAGAATGTTTAGTGTAGATAATCCAAATGGATTCAAAAACTAATGGCCTGATTTTCGTAAACAGCCATAATATTATTTAAAAGCCATTTGTTAAATTATTCCTGCCATTAATTCTAGAAAGCATCTGCAGAATTTATTATGCCTTACGGAATTATAGGCTTAGAAGAAACTAGCACACAGTACTATGGACTCAATTCAAATGGGAAAAAAGTTTAATCCTTACATATAAGCTCCATTTGAAGATTTCTTTTTAGAAACATCCGTAATGTTATTGTACAACCTTCATTTTTAACATTTCCTCCCATTTTTGAAAGTGAAACATTAAAGCTTGAATTCATGTTAAAGGTGAATATTTCAGCTTATATGTAAATTAGAAATATTCTGAAAGAAATTTGAATAAGTAATTACGATATAGTTTGCTGAGTTACATTTACATGGGAAAAAAAGTGAGAGAGAAAACGATACTCAGAAGGATAGCATTTTTGTTGCATTATTTCAGTGGGCTTTGGAGGGCCTGCACACATTTACATGGTAACAGAATACAGTGTTACATTGCATAGAAAATGCAAAGTGTTTCCTATAAACTGTGGAATAAGGCATCACAAGAAAACCAACAGAGTAATATTTTTTCATTCATATATATATATCAAAAGGCGATAATGTTTCTTTGGCCATTTATTCAATGGTGAAATATAAGCCATATTATTAATGATGATTTAATAATATGCATTATGATTTACTTAAACTTTCGTCACCTTGTTAAACAAATGATAGAATTTCAGATTCGTGAGAGGAGCTCAAAACCTAACTGCCCCGAAAATCTGTCCAGTGCCTGAGAATGGCGCAAACCAAAGTTATCAGACTGATTGTTGTGGCATTTAAGCTTGAAGCGATTGATATGATTCTGAGTGTATTCCAAAATTAAGATGACAATTTAGGTAAATTATATCGTGTTTTCAAATCAAAATGTTATAAGTTTTGGTCAATCAATTCTAAATATTTATTTAATTTTTTTAATCAACCTTTTGACGACTTGTGATTTTCTCTATCACATTATCTATTTTATTACATTTGATAATTATTCGTAAGTTATTTTATTTTTCCCAATAAATAAATCAAAAATTGGCTTATCAAAGAGTCGTCGAAGTAGGAGAAAATTAGGAAATATAACTTCATTATGCTTTTCATATCTGTTATACAGCAATGGAGCAGAAAAATCAGAAGTAATTTTATTTAATAAACATTCCAAAATTCTACAGTTGTTGTTTCAAAATGTTTTACATTTTCTATGTTTTTCTGACAAATGAGTTTTAGATAAACTGAAAAACGAATTAATGAAATCTAAAACCACAAATAATATAAAATATCGTCTTTACATAAAATAAAATAGAATATTTCTTTATTTAAGATTCTTAAAGTACTTTGTTTTTCAAAATTAAATATAGAAAAAGACTGGAAGAATTTCCTAACTTAAATCTTTAGGGTTTTTAAGAGCTAAAAATGTTTTCAAATCTATGGTGCGTTTTATGAGCCTCCAAAATAATTTTTTTTTAAAGTTAATGATTATTTACTTTTTACCCCTTTCTAATTATTTTTTGAATGTTCCCATTGTAACCACAATAAGTAAGCTTTAAAGTATTAAAAGTAACGACAAAAATTATGTTCACATCGTTTTTTGTGTATGTATGTTTACGTCTTTAAAACATATCGTTTTAAAGGGCTTTGCCAACCTTTTGATCTCTAAATACAGTTAATTCTGGCATGAACATTAATAAACTCATGTTTATTTAATATTATGAGAATAATGTAGCTTCATAAAAGACGATGTCGAAGTTATTATTTGTATTATTTATAAGCGACTTGTGAGCACTTCAATACTTTTTCATTTGTAATTGTGGTCGTAGACATTTGCAACAGTGGGTCAGTACTTGATAAATGAGTACGTCTGAAAATCTACATTATGCTGCAAAAATCAGTTTAACTGATTTCTACCAAGTATTTTTGCAACCATCCTCAGATATTTGCAGAAGAAATAAAGAAACTATAATCAGTAGAAGGTATTGTTCTATTATTCAGTAGGTTTCAGTTTAGCATCAAAGAGAATATTTGTGGATACATTGATTGAAAAATCTTCTAAAACAATGACAGACCTCTTTATCACTGAAAAGTGAAAGGTTTCTTCATGGTAGATTATTAAAATTCCCATGGCCATCTAGATTATTTCGTCGGGGAATATAAATTTAAACCAAAATACACTATGGTTCGGAATAATCAGTCTGTATAGTACAGCGTAATGACATCCTTTGATAGTAAAATAAACTATGGTCATTCAGACTGAGCCAAACATTTTATCAGACATTTTTAAGCAATTTTTTTTGACAAGTAATCTGCCACATTGAGACGGTATAGTTTGTGCTTTGGGATATTACGGTCTCCAAAATTTTTCTCCGATATAAATAATCTTTCATGTAAAAATAAATCTAGCATTTAATATTACTGGACGCAAGTGTTTGCAATTGAAAAACTTCACACAAATTAGCCTTGGCTGAGTGACGTCAACACGGGTAGCAACTAGATTAAGTGAGGGATATGAAAAACAGCGTTTAATACAATGTTTGCCTGACATGTATTGATTGAATGCTTCCCCTTTGCTATGTGGGTACCAGTTCCAGTTGAGTATGCTGTTATACATTATTAGTATCTTAGTGTCTGGTTCAAAGCATAAGCGTTATTTCTGTGGGTAAGCTTAAGTTATTAATATTTCACACTGTTTTTAAATAAAGACTTTTTTTATTATTCATTAATTCGACTCCAAATATTACGTGCAGCATGTTCAAGATGCTGCTGATTCTATTCCTAGAATGTTTCATATATTCGTGATATAATTAATATCGGTATCTTGATGATGTGAAACATTCTTACTGAAGTGCCTTTAGTAAGTTAGTTAACATATTTTCATGTGATTTTTCTTGGCACAGTATCAGCTTTGAAACTTGGTGTATATTAGTAATCTCTTGTTGCAAGTAGCTAATAAGATAAATAGTACTGCTTATATAACTTTATTTTCTTCTTATTTGTCTAAATATGAATCGCGAAGCACAGCTTCACATTTGCAATGTGTGGCGTGTCCCTTTAGATACCAGCACCCTCACAAATCGTCACAATTATCACCTTTCTCTAACTTTTTCTTAGTAAGTCGTTCGTAATAAGTAGATTTCTCAGCTCAATATGCAAATCGAATGACATATTTCACAATTCATAAAAAGCGAATCATTAGTTTTCTGTAACTAACGAGATGATTTATTTCTCTACTTGTTTCTAAAAGGTATAAATCCTCCATTTTTAAAATTGATTATTGTCAGTTTTTCTGCTCAAAAAATGTATATAATTACTTTCTCGTTCACGTTTCTTGGACTCGTTGATTTTTGTTTTTTAACGAATTTATGAGCCTAATCGGTTAAAGAAAGAAAACAAGATATCATTCAAATATATAACTGATGAGTGAAAACAAGCAAAATATTTACATAAATTACTTATCAGGTCAGGGCAAGGAATAGCTAATATCATTTGTCAGGTAATACTTTGTAATTAATCTTAGCTGTAAATATGTGTGAAAATTCACCTTTTGGAAATATCGTGATGTCTTTACATGTTAATAAAAGGAGTATCATCTGATAAGTAACTTTTCCTTTTTAACCTCTTGTTTAAAACATTTATTCCCTTATTTTCATTTCACTTAACACGAGGTACAGTGCAAATAATTGAAGAGATAAACGTTCTTTGATTTGTATACAAATCTCCAATATCTGAGTTTTGAAATTTTTTAATACTGTTTTGCAACTTACTCTGAGCTACGTGTATATATTTACAAAACACTCATTAATTACAAAAAAGCTCTCAAAATACGATTCACTTTCTTTGCCTAGAAATATCGATTTATTTTCTAGTATTTTTAGCCAGTTGTGCACTCTTTTTCGTAGCTGGAATAATCGACAACATGTGAGACAACACTTAACTCTCAGCTCCAGTCTTAGCTTGAACCAGGTGTACAAAATTTTCGGATCTTCCTTAGAACAGAACTTCAAATTACAGAAACCGAAATTATGAGAACAGAAATATAAAGAGCGATTTGTTAAACTTCTCCTCATCTACGAAAGTAACCAGGACCTAACAGGTATATTAAAGGCAATTTTGTGCTTATTCAGTTTTAATACCTAAATTTTTGTAACATTCAGTTTGACAAGTAACTGATAGCGTAATACGGCTTCCTCTTCTTGTGTACAGCTGACCTTCTTGTGTCACCACTGAACGTTCGTTATAGGGCTGTGGGGTTACAGTACAGTATAGGGTTGTGGGATAATAGTAGTAGATCAAAAAATTCTGTTTCTGAAGAAACCAAGTAAGAAATATGATTCATTATTTCTACATCTAATTTTTACATAAAATACATATAATTTTTCCAAATTATACATATAACATCATTTTTATCAAATATATTATTATTGTATAAATTTAGTTACGAATCAGGAACTTATATTTGATAAAATGGGTTGATGATTTTTTTCATAAAAAACTTTGGCAAAGCAATTACAAATTCAAGCAACTATTATAGTTTTTGAACCGATAACGTCTATAAAATGATTGACTCTATATTGTGGTGCGATATCCTCATCTTTTTATCGAAAAGGGCCATTACACATGTAGCACTGGTAGCCCCGTGCTATATCTTAATGACCTCATAGAATAATAATAAATTACAATACTGATGAAGGGACAATGTCGCACAATGGTCTGTGTTTGACGTGAACAATACTATTTTTATTTCAGATTGTTATTTTGAATATTTTATGTGGATCAAAAAAATAATTCCAAAGAAGGATAAATGCAATTGCTTTAACCAGGTATTTTTTAAATTATAATCCCTTTGGAATCATTTATTGAGATATCAGAAATTACCATAAAACAATCTTGTTACAAAATAATGTTAAACAAGTGCTGAATCCCATTAATTATTTCTTGTCACGACATAGAAACCATGTTGTGAAGCCAAAGCTTTTCAATTTGAACCTGTCATGCTCAAACCAACACTGTTTTCAAACGCTGAATGATAATCTCTATTCAATGTCCTGACAACACTCGATTACACTTGTAAAGGATATTCATCTAAAGTCCTACTATGTTTGTAAAGTGACTGTTTGTTGACTAAGACTCCACGATGTCACATGACAACGATACCTTATTGTTATGACATTAAGAAGTTTCAATGTGACACTTCTGTGACATTGCCCAGGTGATAAATTATGAATGCATGCGTCTGAGATCATCATTAAAAAAACCCGAAAATTTTTGTTTACAATTTCCCTTCAACTATTGTACTACTGTACACGAGATATTTTACATACGTGGGTTTACCTTAATAAATCAAAGAGAACGTTCTCCTTAAACAATTTGGCATATTCTCTAAAAAATAGGTTGTTTTTCTAAGCCCCCGCGAAAAATGTCAACCTTGAGTAAAGCAGAGAATGCCTTACGTGACAATAGCGGACAATAGTTGGGAAATATTAATGCTTGCCGTGTATTTTGCATTTTGCTAAATCCATCTTGTCAACCTTAAGGTTTTGTTTTTTGTGGGGAGGGGGTATAATACCTGGCATGCAATTAATACTATCCGAAAATCGAATTTTTGTTTTAGACGCGTTTATTCACAACCAAATGGAACCGAAATTTGACAAAGAATTACAGTTGTGTCCACACAATCATACACCAAATTTGATATTTAAAATCACTGAGTTTACATTTTCTGAAAGTACAAACCAACAGATGTTCAATCGCTTGTTGAATTTGGTGCAAAATTTGATGTGTCTATAATATGGACATTATATTGGAGAAACAAATTTTATCTATCTCTTCGTTTTATTGTTATTGTGTTAAGTTACAGTT
Organism: Argiope trifasciata; assembly: GCA_026543055.1. Taxonomy (NCBI): domain Eukaryota; kingdom Metazoa; phylum Arthropoda; class Arachnida; order Araneae; family Araneidae; genus Argiope; species Argiope trifasciata. Next base: position 566,111 of record JAPMOQ010058975.1, read on the forward strand.
ACGTTTTATTGTTTTATAGAGTTCAGATGGAATTTTCTCTAAATATATTTTGTTCAAAATTTTATAGAAAACTATCAACATGGTGTTAAGACCATATATTAAATTTAATCTGTCTAGCTTAAAGCGTTTTTGAGTAATCTTTGTCTCAAAGAATCATTTTTTTAAATGTGTTTTTCGAACTCAGAGAATTCTAAAACATAAATATACGTAAAAATCTCGAATCCTATTTCTTTTACTATTACAATAATTTCTCTATACTTTCTATACATAAAAGTAAAAATGGACGCCCAAAATATCTGCCAAAACTGATGCAAGACGAAGGCAAACTAATACTTCTGCATTCGCAATTGTCTTGCTATTAAAATTGTTCTCTGGTTAGCTTCTGGTCAAATTAAATCTTTTGATGACGACAATACTGGCAATAAAAAACTGAATTTGGAATATTTTGAGAAACATTTGCTAACGATTTGGACAACTAGTAAAATGATTGGGAGACACGTGAATTGAATCAAATCAAAATGTTTCAAGAGAATCAAATTAAAAGTGTTTGGGCAAATCGTTTTGTAAAACAGTAATTCTACGGAAGGTTAACTACCTGTTGAGAAACTAAAAATAAGTTGAAAAGGAAAAGAGTTGGACTTTCCAAACCAACGTTAGCATCTCCTTGTCTAGGGTATGTTAATGTTAATTAAATTGCCGAAATATCAGTAGGAGTAATATTTCCAACTATAATATATTCAAATTTTTACATTCTTGGAAATCATAAAATAGATTTTCAAAGGAAAAAGTAAAGGTATTCGGGACGAGGTGTCAGGATGAGAAGGTAAAGTACTTAGAATGCAAATGCAATTTACTTGCTCATTTTCTTATGATTTATTACTATGGGTACCTCCTACTCCATTGCAGAGATAGCTTAAAATATGAAAGCAGAAAATTTCATATTTCGAAAAGCTTAAAAAAAACAGTTTATGGTGTTTTTGTCCAATGAAATAACGAATTTCGTCCAATAAATAATAATTGCTCAAAGTTACGGAATTTCCTCACATTTTTCGATTGCTATTTTGCATTATTGCATTTGCCAACTCTTAGCTGTAGCGCTGTTAAGGTACTTTCTTATCGAAGAAAGATAGAATTTTAGAAGAATTTCGAAATAAATAGCTGGTGACTTGATTTAGCCTTTCAAACAAGTCTCTTTGATGGATATATGCCATGATATCTAGTTTATGGAGAGATATCATATGATGGCTAGAATTTAATGTTCATATTAACATAACTTAATGTGTATATTCTGAATCAAAACATTTTGTTTCGAGTTAAAATTTTGACAATGGTTTGATTAAATCGGATTTATTTTATGTTGCAGCGCCAAACAGAATGGTAAGCAAATTTGAAAATAGACAATACATTAGTTTTTTTCTCCTAGAGTAGCGTCTTGTATGTGAATACAAAATTGTTTAAGTGAAGTTTACTCCATACTTATAATCAAACAAATGGTCCAGATATCATGAAAATATTTCTCATTTTTAATATTCTGATGACACAATATATATATATATATATATATATATATATATATATATATATATTAGATGAATTATTGTATTAGATGAATATTACATGCACTGGAAATCTGAATGCCAATACATTACTTCTTGGAGTTAGAATATGGATTAATGAAACACTTATAATGGTCTCAGAGAATGTGCTATATTTCATGCCGACTTTCACGATGACTTAAAAAGCTGCTAAATAAGCAAAATATGTTTAAAATTTATTTTAAAGATATATATGTTTTATCCATTCTCTCTCTAAAAGCAACGGGCTCAAAATGATATTAATCCTTTCATAGTTCTAGTTATCATCTTCCAAAAATGAAAATAAGCAGAAAAATATAAACTTTTCAACTTTTCTCCAACTTGTGCTTACTTATAGCACAATATATATGTCATTGACTATGGCGCCAAACCAGCCTTCCTCGACTATGTTATGTTTATGTTTCTGAAATGTATTGATTTCCTCCAAATCAATAGCATTTTATAGAAATTTTAATAGCCAGCAAAATATTGTAAATCACAATAACGTGAACATTAAACATTCTAACCCGTAAATTCAGGGTGAATTACGACGAAACGTGTTGCTTACCCTGAATATTTATGAATGCACCGAAAACAAAAACAACGACGCTTCTTTCATACCCTTAAGCATCCTGACCTTGAGTCCCTACCCAATGAAGCACATGCTCACAAAAGCTTTACATTATCAATCACTCTGAAGTAGCAATAAAGGTGAGGAAAGCCTAAGTAATTATTGCTTGTTTTATAGCATTACATTTAATTTTAACCGGAGAGCACTTTTTTGTCATTGTTTGCACTCGAGCTTTCATTCTCTGTTTTAATTAAATTGTTTTATCTTTAATCAAACACTGTAAGATAGGAAAGAGGAAAAATTCATTTAAGATTACTTCGGATATGTTAATGCACGTGATTCAATGTTAAGAACTTCGCGTGTCTCATTTATTATTATTCTGAATACGGCTGTTACAAAAAAAAAAAAAAAGGAAACTTAGTCGTAATTAAACGGGTAAATAAGCACACAAAAAATACAGGTAATGGATGCTAAAATGTACGTAGAGGATTTGTTTATAGACATGGGTTATCGAAATATATACTCAACATTGCATCAATGAGAAAATAAAATAACTCAAATAATTCAACTCAATTAGTTTCATGTTATAACTCAAATAGTTTCATTGATTTTTTATCCTTCATGGTTTAGTCTAAAGAAAGTTAATTTCAATTTATTAAATGGAATTTAGTTACGCTAATTAAATTAAAATGAAACCAGCATAAGATATCTTTAGACAAATTATATGGAATTTTATATAAAGCATGCACATACACATTGCTACTGATTATCGCCACTGAACAAGTTAGCTCGAATGAAATTTACTTCTAAATGTTCTTAAGCAAGCTTGATTTTAAAATTTATTCAGTAATCGTTTATTTTTTAGTTTTTTCTTTCTAAAATGTTAAATCAAATATTGAAGTAAAAAAAAGTCAGTTGTTTACAACCTTTACGTATAACAGAATCAGAATCATCTGTTACACTTAAATAAAGGTCAAAGACATTTTGACTCTAATCAATCTTGGAAGAAAAATTCGGTTAAAGAAAGAGTAGAAGATCAAAATTAAACAACTAACAAAATTAGCATATTAACAAATAAGAACAAGAAACATCAAAATTAATACTTTTAAAATTATCTGCGCCTAAATTATTCTCTAAATAATGAAAAATCTAGAGTAGGCAGAAGGAAATCAATTAACAGTTTTATGCAATTTGGGTTTGTAATAAAACTAAATTTCAGAATTGAAAATACCTTCTTTAATCCGTTAATTGCCTAACTTTTTTGAAATATCTGACTAAATAAATTACATTTATGCAGAAAAAGTTTTGTAGCAGTATAATTATATTCAAATTATGTCTTTTTTTTATCTTTGATATTTTTGAAAAAGAGTATCGTTATAAAAGGATCTAAACAAAATACTAAGCAATAAATCATTGGTATAACTATAATTTTCTTGTTTATATATAGTATTTTATTATAATATAAAAACTGAACCATAAATATAATGTTTCAACTGTGAGAATTCTGCTCCTTTCAACTTACAGACGAATTTCAAAGTTCCCTTTTTGAACAAAACTGAATCACAGAATATACAATTTCAGCTACATACAATATTAATAGAGACATACCGAATGAAACTAAATTGTCAGGTGGCAAATATATTTTTGGCACCAAATGGTTTACGAAAAATTCCAAAATCCCCAATTGGGGATCGTGGCGGCTAATGAGCTAGATTCAGGTGTGCAATTTTGAAATGTTTCATCGACTAAATATATCATTCTGAAAGCAGATTGATTATGAATTATGTATGTGCAAAAATTTCTAATTATCTGTTTTCTAAAAGTACTTTCTTAATCATTCTAACTTCGGCTTCACTTCGGATTTGAGGGAAATTTTATTTTCTCACAATGAATTTTTAGCATATGTCGAACCAAAACGCGGGGCGTTTCTGAAGCTATATACGTTCAAATTTCTTCCTCATGGCCTATTCTTCGTGGGTTTTGTCTTCCTAATCGATACGATGCCATATGTTCGTCATTACTTTGACAAAGAAATCTTGATAAATGATTTTTTTTTTAAATTGTACTGCTTCCTTCATACTATGAAAAATAAAAATTTTTTAAAAACTTAATTCACCGCCTATTTTATCAAAGAATATTTTACACATGCACATATATAATATAAAACCTCTAGTAAATGAGCGGGCGATTAGACCTTGTTAAATCATAGCTTTTTTTTTCTCCACGTTTAGGTAAAATCAGAGATGAGGCAAAAGCAAAGGAAATGACATCTCCTATCACCATACTTTTTTCCTGGGTCGGCATTTTGGTCATCAATCGTCAATATTTGAAGGAATATCGAGCATAATATTTTATTCTGCAAGCCGACAATATGAAAATAAATATAATTACAGTGTTTAAAAAAACATTGACATTTTATTTTCAAGCCAGCTTTTTTATGAAGTACGCACTGACGTTTTATTTAAATGAAATATTTATTGAATGAAAAAATTGTTGCCTCTATGAATTATCCTCGTATTCGACAAAATCAACTTTTGATAGTAGATGCAAAAATAAGTCATTTTTATGCAGATGAGCAGTTGATTCATTCTATTGTTTTAAATATCCATGGGCTCTATCTAGCAGATCTATATTACATCTAATAATCAATGCGATTAGTCGTCATAAAATAATAATGCTAAAGACAAAGAATTAAAATTAAAGCAATTGCATGAAAATTCATATTGTTAACCAAGAGTTGAATGCAGATTAAGCGAAGTCAGCTGATAACATTTTTAAATATTTATGTAATTCTGTAAATAAGTATCGTTTTTATTGTCTTTAGATAGTAATAAATTTTCGAATTATATGCGTAGCACTTGATGCGCCAAATAGGAAAAACTGGTCCAATATATCGCATAGAATTACACTTTGTACGAAGTATAACGTTTCAACTTTCAAATAAAAATAAAAATAATTAATTAATAAATAATTGAAAATGCTGTTATATGTCTCAGTACGTGGGCAGATTTGTTAATTAAACACAATGAAAATATTTGTTTTCAAGAAGGTTACATTCATCTCTAGAATCTCAAAAAATTATATTAGACTGAAATAAATAGTTATAAGATTATAAGTATAAAATGCTTTTTAAACAATACTTTTAATAGAAAAAATAATTCTTTTAATCAAAAATCAGGAGTTACGACAAAAACATAAAAACACGAGAAGCAGAATAAGTGAAAAATGTGAAGCCGTAATGAATATCTTAAAAAACAAATAATTCCTAAACTTTATTATCTAAAAATTAAAAACCATAATAAATATAATTAAAATTCCAATTTACTTAGAATATTTCTATCAATGCCTCATGCCCTTAACGATTTTTTATTTTGCCTCTCAAATTTTTATAAAAAATTGTCTACTGCACCGACAAAAATGATTTTTCCCAATGCTCTTTTAATTTATTTATTTTTTTATCTTATACAAATGGTAGAAGAATCTGTTTCAGAATGTTAGTTAATGATACTACAAATGGAAAAAAATATTCTGATAATTTGAGTAAGGTTTTAAAAGAAAATTGTTAAATGATTTATCTGCAAATAGCGAACCAAGCATTAACCCAATCTGGAGAATGAATGACTTAGAAAGTAAGTGGAGTCAATAGCCCATTCTAAATTCATACCTCCAATAATCTCAAGTCTCGCCTCTCCAATCAAGCTTATAAAAATCAAAAGCCCAAACGGTCGGTACTTAATGAGGAGGGCGAGACTTTCCACACCCCGGCAAGTCTTCGCCCGCGTTACTTACCATGCTCACATATATTACTGATTTCCAAATGATGCGAACGAATCGAACTGTCACCGCAAAAAGTGGAATGTTTAAGGGTGTGGCGAAAATGAATGTGCTTGCCAGTCATCGCGTGGTCCGATATGCGATACCCAGTCACGTGACTAATCGACTGTTGATCGGCCGTTTATGTTTTACACACCCGAAGACACGTCTCTTATAAATGGCATTGTAAACAAATGGTACCTCGGATAATACGTTAGAGGTAGATGTCTCATCATTTAGGTGTGCGCTAAGTCATCAACTCTCGCGCTGTCTGGGGTGTCAAATTCGGGTTTTCTCACCACGATACATAGTAAATGAAGGCAGGTTTATCCCAGCAGACCCCTCCGATATCCAGCATCTTTATTATTTGATTGAATCTCAGAAAGCAGTGATGGGTGCGGTTTTGACTTGTATAACGGAATACAGACATACAGATGGCTATTATGTCTTTGCGTATGCTACCATTTCTTAATGCAGATACCGGCATGACTTTGATCCCTCGAACATTACAACAATGCTTTCCAAACCTATTTAAGTCAAATCCATTATTCTTACCCTCCCGGAAAGGTGAATAGGCCACACACCCCCAGTTGTAGAATCTCTACCCTACATTTATCATGCAGCATCACGTAGAATTTGTAAAGGTACTGACGGGAATCATCTTAAAGACCATCCGGCGATTATGCGCTGAGTTTCAAAGGATCTTGGACTACGAATGTATTTAAAAAATGGCGGTTTCTTGCACACTGCTTAAGGCTTTACTGAGATTTGAAACATCGACTTATTCATTTTTGCAGCCTTCTTCACTTTGAAACAAGAAAAGGATTTAAAACGTCCTAATTAATTAAATAAATGTAAATGTTTTTTTTATTATTATCCATAAAAGATTTTGTCATTAACATTTTTTGTTTAAAACATCATATTAATATTTAAGAAAAAGAACTGGACATTTTAAAGATAAAGAAGTAGGGATTTTTATGCTATTTGTTGTGAAAAGAATGCAGTAGTCCTCATCTTAGTAAGTCTAATAGCTTGGAAACTTATTTATTGATATTTTTCCTTTATAGATATATTTAAAAAATACTCTTGTTTTTGACACTTAATTGTCAATCCAAAATTACAAACAGGTTTTTCCCTTAATATGAGAATAACTGATTGTAAAGCTTTATGATCGAATTTTTAAATTTTATGCCTTTTTTACTTTAGATTAGACATCATTCAGTTTTTCAATTTAATATTAATATCATAATATCAAAAATAATACAGATTATAAAAAATCTGAAAACGATTTCTTCCATAAGAAATTCATGCGCCAAAAGAAATATAAGTCTATTAACTATTTTTTTTTAATTATTATTTTGCTAATATTAAACAAAATTATTTCTATTTGAAAACCTCTTTCAGAATCATCTCTTATTTAACTATGAAAATTCTTATTTAGAATTTTCATCAATCAAATCGTTTGATGAAAATGCTAAGACTTTCACAATTAGTTCCTTGTACACTCCATATTGCAACTTATCAAACTGAGCAGAAGTTTAAGTTTTTACTGTCATTTTAACATTACTGATGGTTTCTGAAAAACAGAATATCAATGTGTGAAAGCAACTTGCCTTGATAGGTAACAGATTCTATGATGCATGTTTTTCATTTATTGTCTTTTCGCAAGGAAAGAGGTTTGAAGAACTCATGGCAACATAATTTGCACTTCTCTGTTTCTATCAAACCAACGATACTTCTGGAAGAATTTCTTTCAAGCAGGGCGCACTGTGTGATACATTAGTTACCGATTACATCATTAAAAAAATAACACCACATTTTTAAAACTACTGTCAATGCATATATTTTCTGAAAAGTATAGCTTTAGTAAAAATATGAATCTCCGACATCATTTTATTATTCATGGACAGCTATCGAAGCAATGATATTAAAAATATACCAAGGATGATACTGATATTAGACCTTGCACTTAAATTAATTTCTTTTGAATGTTTTATTTGAAAATAACTTAAAATAATTACAAAATAATAAGGTTCTTGTTTAAGAAGTTTGAACATGTTATATCTTAAATGAAGTATTTTATGCATCACTCTAAGGCATTCACATAGCAGCAGTTTTTTTTTTTAAATGTCACTATTATGAACTAGGAAAAATTCAAGATTGAAAGTTTTCAAAAACTTTATCAAGCATTTTTAGTATAATTCTTCAATATCTTTATCTTTTTAGAAACAACGAAGAAATTTCATTTAATCACTGCTCCACTGTCTGGTTGATATTTTGTGAAAGTGGAGAGGCCTCAGAGACTGCCTCGAATCACTATGGCTCTGATTAAAAATATAAAAGAGAAAAGAAGAGAAATAAATTATACGTTGAGCAAGATCCAAAAATTCTAATTTAAACTTTGCTTTAAATATATATACATTAAGGCGGAAACGAAACCGGAAGCTCATACAATGGCAATAGTTCAGTAAGATCAATCATACTGTAGTGCTAATTAATCAGAACAAATTAATAGTATGCAAACTTCGTCACTTTTAGCATTGAAGCTGACGTGACTACAGAAGACAGAATGATAGTGTGACTAACAAGGTTAGCAAGTTCTTGGCACAGCTTAACGAATTAGTGTACGTATCACATCCATCTTCCACGGCCCCGGTTCTGACTTTTCCCTTTTGTAGAATGGAAACAATAGCAAGTGGTCGCGCGTTGAAAAGTGACTACTCATTGGATAAAGCTTCATCTCTCAGACCTCTACCACGACTATCCATCACTCGCCATGACCTACGATCCCACCAACAAAAAATGGGTCCAAAAAGATCTCGGATTTGCCTTATGCCCACCGGGTAACTTATTAACGAAAAGTTTCACTATAAAGAGGATATCGTTACGGCTTAGCTCTGTTCTTAAGATTCTTCGAGGGATTGCAGATAATATCGTGGTATTGCACGACTTTTGCGTTTTAGAGTAGAATTTGATTTGATGTGTTTGTGTTTTTTTGAGGGGGAGGGGGTACTCTTGAATTGTATAGTTACACGAATGTATGTCAGACTACCTAATAAATTCATGCCAAGAAAAATATTTCATAGAATAAATTAAAAATTGGAAATAGGCAATTAGAAGTAAAGAATTCTACAAAAGTGTGAAAAACGAGGAATCAAGATTTTTTTAAATTATGGAACTTTTATTTAAGTTTTACAGCGAAGTATTATATGCTGCTAAATTTTTATTCCCCTTTCTTTCAATTTTTTATTGTTTTCATTAATATTAAATTAATTCAAAAGGGGTTTGTTCGATAAATCGATAAAAACATAGTAATTATTGTCCTAAACAGACAAATCTTATATGTTAATTAAATTATATATACGAAGTTATTAGGAGCAAATGCGTATCTATTTTAATTATATCTCAAATCATGATATCTTAAGACATACATTTAATATGAAAAATCGAATTTTAGCAGCCATTTTCTAGACCGGTATCAAATTTCTATTATAACTTAAAAATACAAAACAGCTAATGCATAAAAATGGCAGGAAAAAAATACTTTTAATTTCTAACGTCATTCAGCTCTTTCTATAATTATAGATTATTCACTGACGTTAATTTATAAAAAATATTCTTATTAGCTAAAAGACTGAAAACTGAACAGTGATTTTACATTTTTGTAATAGTTTTGGTTACATTTATTGTATTTTATTTTATTTTCCTTAATTTTATTAAATTTTTATTTTAATTGCAAATATTAAAACAAGTATAATTTACTTGTTATTAAATAATAAGCATAATCTATGAAGAACACTCATAACTTTTTACTTAAAATGACACTGATTAAAACAACAAAAGAAACAAGTGAACACGTGATAAATATTGATTGTTATATTTCATAGGTTGATTTTTTAACAATAATTTTTTTCTGCTATTATATGGAAGGAAAATATTTACAATTTATTTATTTCATGCTTAATATAATACCCATCAAAATGCTAATTAATCATTATTTGTTTAATGCTATCATACCATTTAAAGAATTAAAGTTTGATACAACTGTAGCTTTCCATCTGTTACATACTCGGGAAAGAATTTAAGGATTTTTCTAAACGTCAGGAAATAGTCAGCACTTAAAAACTTCAAACAAAAACTTAATGCTATAGAGGCATTAGAAATCTAATAACGAATTTCAGTGTTTTTAATAAATATCATGGAAACAAAATTCATTTTTTTACTATTGTACCTCATTTGAAAAAAATAAAAACTTTATTGTAGTATCTGCTTTTCTTTTGTTTCAATCAAAGTCACGAATTTTGAAAACTTCATAAGCCATTGTTGTTGTTTCTCTCTCATCTGTACAAGATTCAAATTTAAACTTACAAATGTCCAAGATTTTGTCGAACGTGAAATTACACATACCTTCACTCCAAATTACTTATAAAAAGAAATTTCCCAAATCGATATTTATAGCAGATTATCATTTGTAAGGAAGTGCCTGAAAGAATATATCTATGATTGTAGTAAGATACTGAATAAATTCCAAGGACAGATTACTTATATTTAGTTTGTACTGATATCAGACATTAAAAAACTACCATATTGACGGCAAGCATTTCAGGTATCGTCAGTTATTGTTAGAGAAGAATATATTCTGTCTATCAGATATTTAAATTACTCTAATTTGAAACGAAGCGAGAGATAATCTGATTGGAGCTAACCATGTTGTATCGCAGAGCATAACATTTGAATAAAATTTATAACCGCTGATTTCGCTTTAAAAGTTTTCTTTTCCTTTTTTTCAGCTTTATCTTATTTTATTCTCTAAAATGCGATATATTTTCAAAAGTTATTGAACATATTACGTCACTGCTTTCCTTGAAAATCATGAATGAAATCTGATCCAAATAATTTGTTTTATATTTCCCTTTTTATAACTCTTAAAAGTGCAAAGTTAACTGCGCATTCCTTATGTAGATATAATTTTATTATGTGTATTTAAAAAAGAGAAAAGTAATAAAACAATTTTTTTACATAATTTCGTTATTCCTAATTCATAAGTCAAACAAAAACTATTTTTTCAGAAAATAATGTTAGAAGCTAAAGTAAACAAATCAAATGGCAAATAGATTTGGTGATGAGAGAACTTCTGAAACATATTTTATAAAACCCTGCAATCCAATAATCCAATCGAACTTAAAAAGTCATGGAATATACCATACATGGAGTCATTATCTATTTTCAATCCAATACGTTACAGCTTCATTTAGTTCCTTGATTGGTCCTTCTGCAATTAAGGATGGAATTAGTGTCTGAAAGAACTCGTGATTCCAATGCCAACCCCAAACCATCTTGTTTGCCATAGGAGACACCTGATTGATTTGTGAGAAAGGAAAGGTATGGATTCCAGCAAGTCCATCAGGTGAAAAATCTTGATGTAACAGGATTAGAGCTCCCACCCCAAGCCCCGCAGGCACTGGAGAGGGAACAGAGAATTAGGCTCTGCTCCTGTAAGGGGCACCATAGCTGACGGTAATTATTGCTGAACCACCTAATAAATCAAACTGTCCGTTTCATGATGAAATGAAATCCCTCGCCCGTGTGGCATATAAGACTAATCACAATCTGTCCCGTGGAGTTAATTTATGAATGCAAGCTGGGAAAATAGCACTTTTATAGATCTTATTAATTACATATTGACGGCTGAACCATTAATGGATGTCAGGATCCGGATAGAGGTATCTCCATCATGGTCAATTTACCACGGATTTTTTTTTTTTATTTTTTTTTTTTGCGGTTTTCTGGTGATATTTTTAGTGGACTCATCAGTGAGAGAGCCATATGTCACGAAATGCAGGAGATAAACTTTGACGAAGAGTAATTAAGTTTTATGAAAGTTTTGTTTCTCTTATTATTACCAAATGTTTGGAAAAGTCCAAGGAGAAAAAATATTGAAATTATGACTCACGGGAAATTTTATTTTTTAAGTTTTGATAAATTTGAGAATATTTTTTAAAGCTTTAAATTTAATTTGACTGAATTTAAAACTTAACTTTATTTCTTTGTGATAAAGATTGTAATCTCCGATAAATTAAAATTTTTTTGCACTCGGTTTCCAAAAATGTCGGAATAGAAATTAAGAAACAAGTAGGTAAAGAGCAGAATTTTTCATAAAACTGCATCAGCAGATTTCGGAGATTCACATTCAGAAATATTTATTCCGAGAGAGAAATATAAAGTAAAAACTGCAAAAACAGATTTCAGAAATAAAATGAATTTCTTTATTACATTTTTCTAAGGTAAAATTTTGATTCATTGTAAAATATGCGAACAACATTCATTGCGTTAAAATAAAAAATAAAAATTACAAAAATCCAAATTTTAAGATTATGAATTCAGTCTCCTGTTCCTGAATTGTTTTTAATTGGTAAAAGAAATCAACAAAAACTGTTTAATAATTGAAATATTGGGGAACTTTTCAGCTAAAAAACAAAATGAGATTCTTGTTATTGCTAAACAGTGGATTAATGTTCTTTGTCAAAGAGAGAGTAATTTCTAAAAATGAATGTTTGACCCCGAAATCCATTTGTAATGGCATTAAGTATCAGTCATCAACGCCTTCTTTGAATGAGAAGATGAATAGGAAGACATTAAGAGAAGATAAAAGTCGTAAAAGCTTTCATCAGGCTTCCTTTATTGCTTACTCAATGGGACAATATACCCTCTAATATTACTTCTGATAAATCTTTATCCCGGTGTTCAAGAAATAAAATCAAAGTGCATCTATTTACTTTTTTCAGAAATTTTGCTGCTTCGTTTTTGAACCTAATTTAATTTCTTTTAGTGCTGATTTGTTCTGTAAAAATACTTTTTTTTAGATAAGAGTCTTTTATACATGCATGAAAGGTAATGTAAATCTAATAATACTTTTTAAATGATATAAGATTGAAACTGATTAAAACGATTCAATATATCATTATTCTAGCAACTTGTCAGTACAGATTCCACCCCCTTTTCTGCATTTGTTACAGGTGTTTTTTTTTGTTTGTTTCTTTAAAATTTTATTGATGTGCTGATATTTTTTGATGTGTTTGCAAAAATTGCATAAAAAATAGAATACGTAAAATTCCTTCTAAAAAACCTATTTCAATTTTTTATCTTAGAAATTAGATTAGGTTTTTTCTAAAACCATTATGATTGTTAGCAATCTGAGCATTAAAGGACTTTTATTAAATTTTTAAGTAAAGCGAAAAAAAAATGCGAAAATTATTATAAAAATATTTGACGTGATTCCAAAGAATTACTTTCATTCTTGAGCACATTTCGATTGTTTCTTTAATAATGAAGTTTCGAAAGTATGTAATCTTTTCTCTTTCTTTTGCAGTACTAATTTAGTCAGTGCTGATTATATAACGAAAACTGTATATAACGCAGAATATATAAACTAGAATTTTAATTTAATAAAGAATAAAATTAAGCAAATTTAGTTAATGCATACATAAAAATTGTAAATCAAGCAAGAAAACGTATCTGATATTTTTTTCCCTTTTGCTGTCTATCAGATATTGAATATTGAAATATTTAATTTATTTTCATTCTTTAGAAAAGGTTACTTTTCTTTATACTCTGCAAGTAAAATTCTCAGAAAGTATGGTTAATTTTTACTCAAATATGGAATAATAAATACTTTAGAAGTCTGAAAACTTCATGGATACACTTCTATATAACCATCGATTAAAAAAAAAATTTTATGAAAAACTGAGTAGTATGACATTTTTATTGGACGCTGTGCTCAAATAGAAATATTTCGTTCAAAACTCAAATTCTTGCGTTCGATGGTTCATTTTCTAAATGCCTTTAAGACAGCTGAGAAATCAACAGCTTAAAAGAGACATCTAAAATCATTCGACAGAATCAGTGCCGCGAAAGCTATCAGACCAATAACTATTTTCAACTCTACCGACAAATCCGCCGTCAGAACAACGCTACTAAAAGCAGAAGTGCTAATAAAAATTGGCAGGCGCTGGTTTACCAACCCAAACTTGACGGCTCCTTTGTTGACATTAACTTCTCACGGCAACTCGGCCCAGTCAATTACTGAATTTCGGCTGTCAAGTGTCAAATCGATCAGTGCCGTCGAAACATTGGTCGGTTAAAAACAGAGGATGGACGTTTTCTTCAATTGGGCCAAAGAGTATAAAATGAGCTGGTGCATGCCTATAATTAGGAACGATTCCGTCACTTCCTCATCTTTCACTCAAACTACGTGTAAGGCAAGCCGAGATAGAAATACAAATAATGAAAAATTGCGAAAGAGATGTAAGACATCTTATAAAGTGTCCCCCGGTGTTTTACAAATACAACTTGTCAGATTGGGATCACCTCTTCGAAGTGCAATTTATAACGAGCTATATGTGTGTACGTGCAAGAAAGATATTTATTATTTTTATTGTCTTCCAATATTGATATGTCTAAGAATTTTCAGGAAATTATTGCAGTTGACGTTAATTATATGGGGAAAAGGCACTTATTTTTTTAAAACTCACTTCTGTAAATTTGATCACAAAGACTCTTTTGTATTTGTTCGTTCTTGATATGGGATGGCTAATGTCACATTCAGTATCATTACAATGCACATAAACTCGGTTAGTTTTTATGACGAGCAGAAAATGAAGAGTGGAATGGAAAAAAATAATAAAAATGTTTGTATTTTTATTTTTATGGAATAAGGCTTTAACAGATTTACAAGAAAGGTTTGATTAATTCGTTTAAAAATTTTATGAATCGAATGTTATTCGTACATTCTATAACGAGTGCAATGTAATTTTTAATAATAATAATTTTTAAAAAAATACATTAATACAATTGAATTTTAAGAGATAAAAATTGAAATGACATTTGTTAAAAGCTTCAAAATGTATTAAATTAAAGAAAAATATTTGTCAGTTAGCAAATTTCTTTCTAATCATTAGCTGATTATAATGAATACAATTTAAATTATGTTTTGTGCTTATTTCGATGGATATTACACAGATAGAAAAAAAATCCCAAGACCAAGAAAAATTATTGTACAGTAATGAAATTTTAGGAATACATTTTAGGTAACATATTTAATTGATTAAAGTTTCAAGATCACAGGTAGAGCCACTGGCGAGAAGAGCCATTTCAAATGTGAAATGTTGGTACATTAGTAACCGGTGAAACCGCCAGAATTTTCAATGCAAGCATGCAAACGTGCATGCATTGTGTCGTACAGATGTCGGATATCAGTTTGGGGAATGGAGTTCCATGCCTGTTGCACTTGGGTAGTCAATGCAGGGAAGGTTAATGCTGGTTGTGGATGACGCTGGAGTTGTCGTCCAATGATGTTCCATACGTGCTCGATTGGAGAAAGATCTGGTGATCTAGCAGGCCAAGGCAACATGTCGACACTCTGTAGAGCATGTTGGGTTACAACAGCGGTATGAGGGCGAGCGTTATCCTGTTGGAAAACACCCCCTTAAATGCTGTTCATGAATGGCAGCACAACAGGTTGTATCACTAGACTGACGTACAAATTTGCAGTCAGGGTGCGTGGGATAACCCCTGTCATACGAAATTGACATGATCCTGCTGTCATACGAAATTGCTCCCCAAACCATAAATCCAGGAGTAGGCCCTGTGTGTCTAGGCCCCAGACAGGTCACTAGCAGGCGTTCACCTGGCCTCCTTCTAAGCAACAAACGGCTATCACTGCGACCAAGGCAGAACCGGCTTTCATCAGAAAACACAACAGATCTCCACTCCGTCCTCCACTGAGCTCTAGCTTGACACCACTCACGTCGCAAATGGCAGTGGTTTAAAGTCAGTGGAATGCACTGTACAGGGCGTCTGGCTCGTAGCTGTCCTTGAATTAACCGATTTGTAACAGTTCGTTGTGTCACTGTGGTACCAACTGCAGCTCGAAATTCAGCTGAAGACGCAGTACGATTGGCCACAGCCATACGCCGAATACAACGGTCTTCCCTCTCAGTAGTACCACATGGCCGCCCGGAACCTGGTCTTCTTGAGGCAGTACCTTCCCTTTACCACTGCCGCCAATACTCATGCACAGTGGATACATTCCTGCCAAGTTTATCAGCAATATCGTGGAAAGAAAACCCACTTTCTCGTAGCCCTACAACACGACCTCGTTCAAACTCATTGAGCTGTTGATAATGGCTTCTTCATCTTCTCAGATGCATCCTTGACTAACATTAACCCACTACGTCAAATCTCAACTGTAAATAACGATCACGAACCTTACAGCGCTTATTTAAAGTAAACCTCATTTGCATGTTCATAGTGTCGCTACTAGCGCCACACTTACGCGCGTAGCTCGAAATTCGAATCGACGTCATCTTTCAGATGTATAAACACGCCTACCGAATTTCGTTTATCTACCACAGCTCCTTCCTAGTGTTGGGATTTTTTTTCCCATCAGTGTATTAACTAACTATTACTCTCGACTTTGTTCGCATTGAAATTTTGATGTATACGTATGAAAAACTATGAAATAATGACAAATAAAAAATTTAAATCTAACTTAAAAACGATAAATTTAAAAGTATTAGCACATACGAAAAATACATAACATAAATAAAATTCAATAACAAAAACACACAACTAACGTAAAAATAATTCATTTACATTGTATACCCAAAATAAAACAAAACAACAAATCAAATCCGGTAAAATCCATTTTATTTATTGATCGAGATTGAGATAACTACAACAGTATTATACATAAAATTTTTTAACTTTTAATTTAATGTAAACATAGTTGTCAACAATCACGCGCAAACTTTCAATGACAGTTAGCATAACGCACACGTCTGAATTTGCCTACGCCAGTTGGGGTAACGCAAAGTGGATTAGAAATTTTTTATTTCCTTTATCCTGTTTTCTTTTGATTTAAAAGTACTTCAGAATGAATCCGAAAGATCGATTCATTAACAACATTTGATTTTAAATACATCAAAAACAAAGAAAATAAATAGAATCGTTTGAAATAATCAGTCAAAATTCTACTAACCCTAACCTCATTTCTGTTGGGGAAAAACTAGAGCCTTACATATCTTTGGTGGGATTTGGTTTGAGCTTTTTGGCTTGAAAGTTAGTTTTTAATTAATAAAAAATTAACCAATCAATTAACCGGAATAAAAAGTAACCTATGCTCTATTCCTGACTATTATCTATCTTTTTGTTAAATTTCCTCCAACTCTATTCTGTCGTTCTGGCATGATTGAGTAACAGACATCCATCCATCCGTCCAAACTTTCGCATTTATAATATTAGTATAGATAACAAAAGCATTTCTCTAATTCTTTTGTTTTCAGCGTATATTCAAAAATCTAATGTTAATTGAATTGAAGTTACTTATATAATTTGTTCTTGTTCTGCACTGGTATTCATCAAAGGCATCTTGCCAATTGGATGTTTAGTTTAATTTTTAATCCATAGTTGAGCTTCCAATATAGTTTGAGCTTTTAGTTTAAGTTAAATATATAATAATAATTTTGTTTTAATTCATATGCGACATCAAAAAATACATTTTACAATTTTAACTACTTAAAGTATTGACATACTGCACCGAATTAGGAAATGTGTACTATTTATTGTTTTGAATTCATTCTGTTTATTGGTATTATTACAGGAAGATCGCATTTAAATTTTGGACGTCTCTTTCCCAAAATTAAAACAAAACTTTTATTTCATTTAACACAATTGTAGTCACATGACCGCGAACTTAATTTCATATATATACGTCATGCATTTTTTTAGCTATCGCAATCACATACATGTGAACCCTCAGGCCGTCAGATGCATGTATTTTATTTCAAATGTGGCACTTTAAACACTACATCTATGTAATAAGATGCCATAGACCTTCTTCGTTCTATAGTTTTCCACAGCTTATAATCGGATACCTTCTGCATGGATTTCGTTCAAAATTGATAGAGGGCCCATATTTGGAGTATAAACCATATATCGAATTTCATCCGCCTGGCTCAAAGTGTTTTTGAGTAATCATGTTCGCATAAAGATAAACATAACTGCAAAAATTTATTTTTCAGATTCAAAGAGTTCTGAAACGTGATGAATTGTCAAAATCTCAAGTTTGAATTTCTTGGCAATTACGATACTTCCTTTCTCTTTGCATATTTTGTGTATCAGGAAATAAAAAAAAATACCTCCCACCAAAAAAAAAGAAGAAGTTAATACTTTTTTTTTTTTTTTTACGAAACAAGCATTTCCGAAACTTAAGTACACATATATAAAATTATTTTCATTGCACATTTATACAAAAATATGAATGAGTTTTATGCATTTAAGGAATATATTCATACTTATTTTTTGGAATAACATATTTTTAAAAATATTTCGAGTGAAAAAAAAAATGTACACTTCAAATTATTTGATATTCAGTATATTTTAATGTACGCTTTAAGTGCATTAAAAGGAAAATAAATTCCCTCTTATAAATAAAATTTTATTCACATATTATGTTAACTTTGGAATGTTTTTGTTTGGAAATATTTCTTTCGAGTGTACCAATTTGTGGTTTGTATTCAACGATAATTGAATGCATTAAGATAGAAATATTTGTGTGTTTTTGTAATAAAAAATTGCAGTCTTTCTATAAGTTTTAATGTATCTATAAATGCATTATTTATGAGGTTGAATTGCAAAAAAATTACTTTTTATGAATGTCATTCTTCTTTCTCTGTTTTTTTGAAATTCGATTTATGTTAAATATAACTGATTATAATCTCAAATATATACTACTGAATTCTGAAGCAACATGAAGTTTAAAACTTAAATTTTATAAATTAAATATATCTTAAAAACATTCACTATTATATTAATAGTACTTAATTATAAAAAAAAATTGAAATGTATACAGATTGGGAAAAATTCAGTATTTTCAGAAAGGTTCTAGTTCCTCTTTATTCTCTTATTTCCCAGTCAAGCGTGTGAATGTGATTAAGTCATTTACTTCGTGTTAATGCAATAAATAGCATCCCTATTATTAAGCTTCCATTGGCAACAAGATTTGATAAATTTTCTCACTTTATTTATGGAATCAATTTCACGCTTTTCATACGATTGCTCTGAAAAAAAAAATATTGATCATATATATCATAGCCAATTTTTAGCTGTCAAAGCGCAGTATAATTCATAAGATTAAAGCAAGATCCCTTCAATGTTAATATCAATGAAGCTCTTGACTTGAAATTTATACATCTTGAAACGAGGTTCTCAATAATACTTCATGATTTATTGAATAGTTGACAGCTAAAACTATCCTACAATATTAATGTATTTAAAATAATTGGTAATACCAAGAAGCCAGACCTCCAGATCCAATCACTGATCTGATTTTGACATTTTTAATTTAAATGATGACGCAAAGATACGTCATCACTGACCCTTACCTTTCCAGATAAATCTCAACACTTCTTCATTTTATATTCCCCTAAGGGAGAAAACCTTGACAAAGCCTTCCAGTCTCAACTACGCAAAAGGTTTCGCCAATTTTTATTTTACGTGAAAGTTCATGACCGAAAGTTTGTACGTCATTATTGGTTACTTGCCCCTAACAGTCCGAATAGATATCGCAAGTTAAAACAATGAGAATCATCTGATCGGCAAATTGGCCAATCATCAATTTGCAAGCATAGCTAACGATTCAGTTATTCCACATTTATAGTGTTATAATTTAAAATATTATTTTCTAGAAGATAAAATTCATTATAATTAAAATACAATCCAATCGAAATTGGTTTAGATGGCTAATTAAGGCTTAAGGAATAAAGTTTGAGAGCAACAAATCTCGAAATTTTCTATTTGTGCATTTAAAGGGACAATAACATTATAAATGCTTTCTTAGTCAAACTATTTCGACTCAATAAATAGTTCGAATTGATTAACTAAAAATCACATTTATGTGAATAACAGTATCAGTCTGCATATTTTCCTGCCAATGCTCAAAATGAAATATATCGCCGTCAACTTTCGGCAATCCTGTTTGAAGTCCGACACACCCTCACACTTACAAGTTCAGCAAAAATTCCGGATATACGAAGTCGAAGTACTCATAAGTGGGTGGCACAGCAACGATCCTCTACTGACATAATAATACTTAATAGCGCTACTTATTGATTCCGTTGAAGAGGAAAGCACTCATAGCGATAATGTTACCTTTCAAAGATGATGATTATACTGGAAGCGCAGCCACATTCATTAAATTACAGTTAGACAATTGGCAAATTCCCTTTTAGTTTTAAGATTCATTCATTGTTCATACCGTAATTCTTCCATCGGATTTTTTTTTTTTATTGACAAAAGAAAAACTGTTAGGTCAGGATAGTTACAGTATTCTCGGGATAATGTTGATAGAGGTCTACTAATAAAATAATTGTATGCTGTTCTCAGCACCCTTTGCTGTAAATTACTGAAACCTTTTTTTAGATATACCATTACCTTTCTTTTTTCATCTGCCCAAATTATTTCAAGAAGGTTGGCGAAGGGGTGTCATAATTTTGTCGATGAACATAGATCTTTCAACAAAGGTTTTGATCCCCACTATCTTGAGCAATCCAGATTGCTCAACGATGAATATTACATGCGTGGTGAAAAAAAAGGGAAGCATGCCCAGTCTCCAAGCTATTAACAGGCGTAAAGAGGTAATTTGATTTCTTACGGCTTTTCACACCTACTAAGCGAACTTACGCGTTTGCAACATACAGCACTTCTTTTTTTCAGTCCATTCTATGAAAAGCTCTTTGACCTTCTGTATCTGATGGCCCTGCTGTTTGCCAAAAGTTTCCGGATTCTTGATAGATTTAAGTACTTTAGAAAAACGATATGAGGAACAAACCTGTCAGTTGCAATACATTTTCCATAATGTGAACTCTTTTTTGTATCTAATTACAGAGGTATGAATGTTACTGTAAAAATCACGAACTTATGTATTTTAAAAATAATTTTTTGTAAAACAATTTTTTGAAAGAAACCTGTTAAGTTATCCGTATAAAATATCGAAATGGTAACCTAGGCGATATCAATAGTTATAATTATACTCTATACATCCCATGCTTTTTATCTTTTAAGTATTCAAATCATTTAATCAAATCATCATCAAAGCTATTTAATTTTTCTAGTGCATATCTAATGAATCAGACAAGTATCTAAATTTCTTACTATATTATTTTTTTTATTTGTTTCCCACTTATTATTACTCCTTTTAACAATTAAAAGAAAATTATTTTTTTGGGATGCTTTTAGAGAGAATCTGATGAATTTTTAATTATTTGAATAGTTTACTTAATAATTATTTAAGCATATAATTGAATTCAAAACTTATACAATTTTTGACAGCAATACTAAATACTGTGACTAATATTATTCCAAAGCATTTTAATAGCATAAAATGTAAAAATAAAAGGAAGGAAACTACTCAAAGCTTTTGATCTTTTTGGTGGTTTATCAGCGTTCCGTCTTCTCAAATGGAAAATATGTCTCGTCTTATCAGTAATTATTGAACCAATCATAGAAAAAAAATTACATTTTTAAGCAATATTTGGAATCGATGTTAAATGTTGGATATATATTTTTTATGTTTACACTTGTCTTTCAGCAAATCTTAGCTGTCTTTAAAAAAATACACAAAAAAAATCCCAATAAAATTATATTTATTTTAATGGTTTAATTTAATTTAATTTTGATTTAAAATAATTTTAAAGTTTATAAAAATTCTTTAATCTCATTTAAGTAGCTCAGATTTTTTTTCGTTTTATTTACTTATATTTCTGAATTTTAAGTAAGAAAGTTATTTTAAAAAACGAACTTTCTTACTTAAAATTAGATAGACGCTTTTTAGACGAAAAAAAAAATACTTGGGTGGGTTTTTTTTTGTTGTTGTTGTTACTCATGTTTTTGTTTTATCACATGGTCTGTTATGCTAAAAAAAGGTATTGAAAAAAAACTATTTTTATAGGAAATTATCAAAAAAAAGGAGGGCAAATAAAGTTAAATCCAGCTGTGAAGGAATAATTTAATGTTCTGAATCTGATCTTAAAATCTGAGGTCCACATTCTCCACGAACATTCTTCAGATGTAGTCTAAGATAATTGAAGTAATTCTTTTGCCTTCGTAGGAAGAAGAAGAAAAAAAAAAGAAAAAAAGAAAAATTCTAGCTGTGGAGAGTTGCTTTTTCCCTTCCAGCTACGTTTAAGTTAACTTGTGAAGTCTTTAGAAACGCTTCACAAAATTGCTACGCTTTAATTGTATCAGATCGCCTTAAACTCTTTGTAAACCACAAATCGTGAATATTCTTTGTTTTATTCCTACCACAGAATTCCTTCTTTTCTCAAGCACATTTACATTCATTAGAAAAATAAAAATTTAATGGCTTTTATATAGATATGATTTATTGAAATTTTATATAGAACTAGCTGTTACCCGCCGTGTTGCTGCCACCATATATATATAGACTGATGGAAAGAAAAATCCCAACACCAAGAAAAAATTACTGTGCAGTAATGAAATTTTAGGAATACATTTGTCTAGGTAACATATTTAATTGATTAAAGTTCCAAGATCACAGGTAGAGCCATTGGCAAGAAGAGCCATTTCAAATGTGAAATGTTGGTACATTAGTAACCGGTGTAACCACCAGAATTTTGAATGCAAGCATGCAAATGTGCATGCATTGTGTCGTACATGTGTCGGATATCAGTTTGAGGGATGGATTTCCCTGCCAGTTGCACTTGGGCGGTCAATGCAGGGACGGTTAATGCTGCTTGTGGATGACGCTGGAGTTGTCGTCCAATGATGTCCCATACGTGCTCGATTGGAGAAAGATCTCGTGATCTAGCAGGCCAAGGCAACATGTCGACACTCTGTAGAGCATGTTGGGTTACAATAGCGGTATGAGGGTGAGCGTTATCCTGTTGGAAAACACCCCTTGAATGCTGTTCGTGAATGGCAGTACAACAGGTTGTATCACTAGACTGACGTATAAATTTGCAGTCAGGGTGCGTGGGATAACCACGAGAGTGCTCCTGCTGTCATACGAAATTGCTCCCCAAACCATAACTCCAGGAGTAGACCCTGTGTGTCTAGGCCCCAGACAGGTCACTAGCAGGCGTTCACCTGGCCTCCTTCTAACCAACAAACGGCTATCACTGCGGCCAAGGCAGAACCGGCTTTCATCAGTAAACACAACAGATCTCCACTCCGTCCTCCTCTGAGCTCTAGCTTGACACCACTCACGTCGCAAACGGCAGTGGTTTGGAGTCAGTGGAATGCACTATACAGGGCATCTGGCTCGGAGCTGTCCTTGAAGTAACCTATTTGTAACAGTTCGCTGTGTCACTGTGGTGCCAACTGCAGCTCGAATTTCAGCTGCAGACGTAGTACGATTAGCCACAGCCATACGCCGAATACGACGGTCTTCCCTCTCAGTAGTACCACGTGGCCGCCCGGAACCTGGTCTTCTTGAGGCAGTACCTTCCCTTGACCACTGCCGCCAATAGTCATGCACAGTGGATACATTCCTGCCAAGTCTTGCAGCAATATCGCGGAAAGAAAACCCACCTTCTCGTAGCCCTACAACACGACCTCGTTCAAACTCAGTGAGCTGTTGATAATGGCTTCTTCGTCTTCTCAGAAGCATCCTTGACTAACATTAACCCACTACATCAAATCTCAACTGTAAATAACGATCACGAGCCTTACAGCGCTTTAAAGCAAACCTCATTTGCATGTTCATAGTGTCGCTACTAGCGCCACACTTACGCGCGTAGCTCGAAATTTGAATCGACGTCAGCTTTCAGATGCATAAACACGCCTACCAAATTTCGTTTATCTAGCACAGCTCCTTCCTAGTGTTGGGATTTTTTTCCATTAGTATATATATATATATATATATATATAATGTAATCAATAAATGATTTGGCAATGTCTTATAGAAATAGAATGAGCGGTAAGACAGTATATAAAATACGAAAAAACAATACTCATTTTTATGTATTAGATTTGTTTATTCTTTTAGATTAGGAAAAACTTTGCGTTATTTCAGAATGGTAATAAAAGAAACTGTTTATTATATCTCGTGATTCGTTTAATATTCAATCAGAATTCTCAAGTTTAATTTTAGAAAATGTGATTAAAATGTTTTCTTTTAAAACTGATTAAACATAGAAAACATATTTATACCATAAAATCTTTAACATGGTTGAAACGATAATTTTTGAAAATTAAGGTGGTGCAACATTATTTGTACTACAATATTTTTGGCGGTTACTGCGAAAAACTCTAAAATTTAATTAAAATATAAAACCTCAGGGTTGGTCTACCCATAATTTTCTCGCACAATCTGTAATGAAGTTGTTACCTCTGAGAATGAATTACATGACATTTGCGTACTATAGCTATTAACCTTTAACTTGGATTTAACATTTCTAAGATATTTATTGTCTCTCAGTAAGTTATTTGGAGATAACCCTTGACAAATAGATGTATTTGATATCCAAATTTTTTCTAAAAAAAAGATTTGATAATTGTACTATCCCTATAACCATCTCGTTTGTGTAAACAATAAGCTGACCAGGTTTCCTCTCATTCGGATGAACGGTTTAGGAAGGCATAAGAGACATACAGACAAACATTCATTTTTATTTATATATATAAAGCCTCTCCACGTCGAGCCGAGGAAATTCTAAATCCAAGTGAAAGGTTAATATTTTGTAACTACAGTACGCAAATGTCATGCGAGTCATTTTCAAAGTTAACTTTATTACAGATTATGCGAGAAAGTTTTGCAGAGACCAATACTGGGTTTTTTAATTTTAACGTTTTTCTCGGTAACTGCCAAAATATTGTAGTAAAAATAATTTTGTATCATCTGAATTTTCAAAAATTATCTTTCCAACTATATTAACGATTTTATGGAATAAATATATTTTCTATGTTCAATTAATTTTAAAAGAAAATATTTTACCACATTTTCTAAAATTAAACTTGAGAAATCTGAACGAATATTAAACGAATCACGAGGTATAATAAATAGTTTCTTTTATTACCATTCTGAAAGAACGCAAAGTTTTTCCAATTCTAAAAGAATAAACAAATCTAATACAAAAAATGAGTATTTGTTTGTTTTTATTTTATATATTGTCGTACTGTTCATCCCATTTCGATGAAACATGCCAAATTATTACTTATAATTACTTGCACTTAATATTATTTTTCCGGCGACAGCAATGTGCCGGTTACCAGCTGTATTGTATAAAACTGAAATTGATAAATGTAAATGGTAAAACCTTTAAGATTGTGTTAAAGCATTTCTTATAAGATTGCTTATTCCCAATTACTGCAGCAAAATGGTACAATTTCGGTTAATTTTTTATTAACTGAATATTTAGTGCACTTTTGTACTTTGAAAAGTCGTAGTGCTCTTTTTCTTGTCTTAGCAAATAAGTGTGCAAAATTTGGTTAAAATGGGCTCTATCATTTAGAATGTACCTACATATTCAATATATTTCTATTGGTATGTAATATACTACATATATTTGGGATATACATACAGAGCCATGTTGACTTTTATTTATTTTAAGACGGAATTTGGTTAATTTAACTAGACACAATCGCAATAAAAATTATATTTGCCTGTGATTTATGAAACGTGGAGATTCATCAAAATCTCGTGACCGAATTTTACCCAATTACAGTACCATTTAACTTTATTTGTATTTAATTAACGATTTCCATGTAAGCAGAATAAACAGATGTCTATGGGAAGGGAATACACAGAAAGTTGATTAAAAAGAATTATTAGCGTTGTTGGCAAATAAATAAATTTATTAAAAATTACAAACTTTTTGAATCATTAATTACTGAGACTACAATTAGTATTGACATTAAATTATTCAAATCCTTTTTTAAATAAATGAATTTATCATTGTTAAATTATTCAGATCCTTGTTAAATTATTCTGATCATTGTTAATAAAATATAATTATTTACTTAATTACAATGTACTGAAATATTGATTACTCATTTAACTAATTATATTATATGTATTATATTCCACTTGAGAGATATTTCAAAACAATAATTTTTAATGTTATATTTGTTTTAAGTTTATAATTTACATATTATCTATTATATTAATTTTTATTGATACATTAAAAAACTAATGATTATGGTTAATTTTTCAAAAAATTTGTTACTTTCGTAATTTTTTTCTATGATGACGATAGCGTGTACGTGTTTCCAATGGAAAGGGAGTGCAGTAGCTTCTGAGGGTAAAGACCCCTGAGAGACCAGAGGGCAGAAGTCTGACTTCCAGCTCAAATGAAGGTGACACACGCATTCGCTTGCATAACCCCCTTTTACAGGGAGGCACATTCATACATCTCACAGGTAGAACACAGAACAACCATGCCCGAACCGGGACTCGAACCTGGGACGCGCAGATCACAGGGAAGACACAGGAAGACAGGGCTACCCCTATGCCAGGAAGCCGGCAATTTTTTTTCTGTGTTATAAATATTAAAAAAAAAAGAATAAATATCTTCACAAAGCCACTAAAATAAGTAAATTAAAGCATCACCATTCTAAATAAGTTAAAAAATTCTTGAAATGTAAGATTAAACTGAATAGTTGTTAAAAGAGGGTAATTATAACAAGCACTGCCTGGCACTCCCAAATGCTAAAATCCGTCATTATTTCAAAAAGGAGAAAGTAAATTGCGTGAACATTTTACATTTACTCATTCTATTCGAGAAAAACATTTAAGTAGCTTTCCGAAACAAGCACCACCTGTCACATCTATTGGGTTGTTCGGAAAGTAATTTCGTATTTTTTTGTCAAAATGAAAAGAAATTTTCGTTTAATGAATAAATTATTTATTAAATTATAAAATTGCCATTCTGGTCTAATACCTTTTGCCATATTTTTGGTAGTAACATGATTACACGCTCATAAAAGTTTTGATCTTTGCTGTAAAAAAAACTGATCGAGGTGGTTTTTGGCCTCCTCATTTGAAGGGAAAATTTTGCAAATCAGTTCTGGTACTGATGTACTGTTAACACATCTTCTCCACACATATTGGCTAATTTATTTCTGGCTTGAACAGCATTTTTACCTTTTATATAGCAAAAAAGAAAAAAATGACGAAAATGCTGTTTATTGCTCTCCATATTTAAAAGGGCACCATCCAAAAACTACTGCGAAGAATCAGCTGCACTTTTTCACACTCAAGCCTTGCTATATCAGCTCTTAAAACATAAAATGATTTTGCGGTTTAAGTATGAAATTGGGTGCGAAAAATGCAATTAAATCTTTTGTCAGGAAAAAACGAAAATACTTTCCGAACGACCCAATAGCTCATTATATCATCATTTATTAAAAGAAACAAAAACTTAGACCTTCAGAATGAGTCAAATAAAAACCTAGACTTAAAGATTGAGATATGAAATACAATGCAAGTTCTGCTGCGATGATAAAACTTTTCTCAAGTGAGTGTTTAAGAATTTCTAACTTCCTGATTGAGGTATTTGAAGGACATCGATGCCACTGTTTGCAATGACAAATCTTCAAATTAATAACGAAAGACATTTAGGATCATTTATCATTGATCCAAAGTAAGAAGAAGAATCTAAATGAATCCTTAAGTTGCAGCGACTGTAGTAAATGTGGGGAATTAAATTAGCATGAGCTCGTGGCGAATAAAAGAAAAGGATGAATGCGAGGAAATTAATGGCTATGTGCTCTTCTTTTATTCTGCAACATTAGATATTTATATTTGATATGAATCCAGTTATGCTTCTTCTGAATAGCTTCTTACACGAACTAATCTCAGGATTTCTCTCAAAATAAGGTCAACTGGAGTCAAAGAAAACAAGATTCTTGAATTCATAACTATGGCCATTTTATAGTCTTGTTGTCTTCTTTATATTGATGCATTTCATCTTTCAGATATCGAAAAATAACAAAATGCTGTGGTTTTATACGCTCTCCATGCTTTTAGAACATTATTTGTTGGTAATTTTTTATTTGATCAATGTCTTGTGTATCACGAATATACTGGAGCCGGAAGTATTGTAAAAATATTGTAATCGCCAACCGGCAAAACAAGCAGCCAATTTTAACTTACACAAACGTTTCGAGGTTAGGTTTTTGTACCATTTGTTGTCTAATTAAGATTTATAAAATTGCAAAATTAATCTCAAAGCAGCTTTTCTGATTTTACAGTGGAAAGTTAATTTAAGAAATCAAGCCCCTCAGCACAGCAAAGTGAGATACTTAGATTTAGGTAGTACAGATTTAGAAGATAGATGACTAAAATAACATTGCCTTCATTGATCGATAAGCATTCTTCTGATACTCAAGCCGATAATTTACCATCGTAGTCTGATGATTACATTTAACTAACCCATAAGTAATAATTGAATAATAAAAAAGAAAAACTGAGTATATTACCTGGAGATGCCTTTTGTTCAATATACGGGCTCTCAAGCCTTGCTTTCACACGTTAAACTCCGAAATTACATTTTTTTAAATAATGGGTCAGTGTATTTTTCTTATAGTTTTGTAAAAAAAGTAGTAATTTAATGAAAATTAGATACAGAGTTTTTAATTGAAATAAAGAGGATAAATACCTAATAAATGACATATATATAATTACGATTGGCTGAATTGATTTACTGTAAATTAGTAACAATATTTCCTGTTCTTACCTAATCTGAAAGGATTCCAAAAACATTTTGTCATTGTCTTCTAAACTTATTATAATCCAAGACTGTATTCAGCTTTTTTTTTATAAATATTGTTTACGTAAGCTAACCGAATAACTTAGGCAAAAAATATCCAAAAGTCTAGAAAATCTTTATGAAAAACATCAAAGCCTTGAAACGTAAAAGTTTAATAGACTCTTATGTATAACTCGTTCTTTTGACGGTGATACAACAATGCACACCGGATTGAGACAATTTTGTTAAAAAAAAAAGTGCAATTTATGGTGATTTTTAAAAAAAGAAAATATTGTGGTTGGGATTAACGTTGATTTAAAAAAATAAGAAAATACTGTGGTTGGGATAAATAAGATCCTTGTTTCAAACAAAAAGTGTTCCCAGCTGCTGTTTTGTAGCCCATTTTACTCGTCAGTACTTCATCCTCTATCTGTCGGAGAAAATATGTCCCACCCCTATCTGGGCTTTCAACAGACCCCACGACCATTCATTTCATTCGCTCGCAACCGTCCGTGCCAGCTCACGATAACTCGTTCATTGGCACGTAATACAACAACGTGCATTCGTTTATCATTGGACTGGGATATCATTAAGGAAGCCGAACGGTAGCTGGTCTATCGGCTAGAGGTGCGGAAGCCATAAAAATACGACAGTCACCCATCAGAAAGGTCAATAATGTCGTTTCTTTGCAGGTCACGAAGACGGTCACTTATCTGATTGACAGACCATGAGACGGCTTTCGCCACAGGGGCAAGCAAGTTCTTGTCAATTGACAATTATCACCACCGAAACTAATCTCGGTTTTTTGGGGGAAGAAGGATATCTGATTGGTAGGCGGTCTGCACCAAGGGTTGTAAAAACTGTGAGCTTTTGCGATTAGAAAGTACTAAGGATAGTTTAAGTGGTTCGCAACATTCCTGAATTTTCAGTGTTACATAACCTTTGACCACAATGTGTGTCGCTATGCGAGTAATCGAACCTTTAGGCGCTAACTACACATCTATGGGGATTTATCCTTTTCGTTCGACAATAATCTGTACCGGCTTGCTTCCTGTTAAACTATAAGCTCGAAAAAAAGTCGACTTCGAAAACACTGGCTGGCAATGCTGTATATGTTAAAGATATATTTTTACTGTACTAATTCTAGCAAATGAGAATAAATTAAATCAATAGTCATTTATAAAAAGATAATAATCCCAAAAATGATAAATATAAATAAATCTGAACAACATTTAATTATATTAATAATTCTTAAAAATTAAATTACATCATCTCTAATATTTCGCAACAAAAGTACAATTATTGCACACGATCGAATAATGTAATGAGTTGGTAACTTAATTCGATTATGACATGTTTCATTTCGTTTTTTAAATGTTAAAGCAGTATTACATAATTCATATTTTCTGTTGACATTACTATCGCATTGAGACGTCTTATAAGCCATTTTATTAGAGAGAAAAGAGCAAATAAAATTTTATCCCTCTAATTACGTCTCACGCGTAATTATTAAGTCTTAAATTAGTTTTTAAATTTATTATCAAGCTTTCAATACACATTATATGACAAACACTTTCTGAAATTAACTGTTTCATTATAAGATATTCAAACAGCTGAGACTTAGTTTTGTCTGGTTTTAATTACATCATCACTTAACCTAACTAAAGACATTAAAAATAAATATTTGTTAAATTTAATCTTGAATACATTAAATGCCTCATACAGAATGACAATATCTCTTTGAAAAACTAACTGCAACTGACTTCAGTTTGAAGTCTCTTTACAATATAGAAAGAGTTGACTCTAAGTTGAATCAACGACACCAGAGTCAACATATTATTTTTCATTCTCCCCCTGTTATCATTGATTCAGTACCTCGTCCATGGTGTAATTTTTTACCACCTGGTTACATTTGACTTTCCTCCTTCTCCATCCGTCGTAATGCCATTGAGTATAGTACAAATAGATTTCATTATACTCCAAAATAAATATAATTTCCTATGTTAAACTTAACCAAATGAGAAATGAATAATCTAGCAGAACTGAAAATTTAGTCTATTTAAATTGTTTAGAACATAGGATATATCATTTCTATAACATAAATAGTGAAAATCTTTAATTAATTCAGCAAAAAAAAAAATCAAAATTGTTTTCAATAATTACTTTTTCCCAAATAAAAGGCGAAAAGCAATTTAAGCAATTAAAAAATAAATTAGACTGCTATATTTTGAAGAAAAATTAATGAGCAACAGAAAACTATTTAAAAGACTGAATGACATTTGTATTTCTTGATATGATAAATACAAATAATATTGCTTACCTTTCTTGTTGAGTGTTCTGAGTTTTCGGATGCTGCCTGGATTTTAAAAACTGCTGTACATTGATGTTATTATGCGTATAAATATTATTCACCTCTGTCAACTAGAAGTTAAATTAATTGTTTTCAAATAATTTATCAGCCTGATTATGTTTAATATGGATTCTGTTTACCATGTATTCAACTCTAACTGCAATGTTCAAATGCAGTCCTTTCATTCAGACTGAACTGTTCAGCAGATCTTCCGAAACTGCCAGGAACTAATTATAAGTTATTTCTGTGGCCATTTGCTTTCCCAGGGAAATTTATCTGCGATTCTTGAAGTATCTTTGATATTTTTTTCACTTAACTACTCATTAGGTGGCAAGATTCTAAAACCCCCACTGTTTGTCGAAAAGTGTTTTCATTAAGAATTCCGAAAAAGATTTGTCCTCTGATAGATTCTTCTGAACACGTAGCTTGTTTAGGATGCTCGATAATTACTGTCAATCTATAAGTAAGACCTCCTTGGCGCTTCAGTAGTAGATCTTTCTACTAGTGCGTGCCCTCCAATAGAAAGTCCTCTTTGTTTACTGCGTAACTCAGGGAGTCAAATCTTCAGTCTTGCTATCATCCAGCGTTTTTACTAGCGGAGATTATAAAATCGTAAAAACTATCTTCACTAATGACTTGCGATTTGGGTTTTTTGTTGCCTTGTTTTCATATTCGCGACTTGCAAAGGTACTACATTGATTTGGTCTGGATCGAGTCGGAGGCAAGATTGTTGCCTCAAAAATGTGAGATCTCCTTAGGTTATGCTAAATGTTCCTAGTATTGAAATTTTTTGGTGAGCTAAAATGCACAGTTTTAATAGATTAAAAAAGTTAATGAGCTTTATAGTAGTCAAGTTTTTAAAAAATACTATATTTAATACAATTTTTAAAGCAATGTTTGTCATCTTTTGCCTGATTAAAAGTCGAAATCAAAATTAAAGCAAACTAATTATCCGCAAATCATATCAAT
>JAPMOQ010058975.1:598253-616598 GCA_026543055.1 Argiope trifasciata
GTGAATAATTTTAAAGGTATATATATATATATATATATATATATATACCTTTAAAATTATTCACATGTCAACACTGATATTTTAAGAGGGATTATTTATTTTGATATCAATAGAGCATGTTTTTTTCATTATGACTTCAATAGTTGACCTCTCTCTCCTTTTCTCCTCCAATTTATCATGTCTTTGTGCTTCCTCTGTTCAATTCCTCAATAGCAATTCTGTATTTTAAAGAAAAAACGTTTGTATTCTTGGTGTCAGCGGTCAAGCGATTCTTATAGAGGTGTATAAGTAATTTTAAACTATTTAAAATTGAAGGGAAATGAGCTTTTTTCTATTTCTTTATTTTTACTGATTGATTTTCAAGAATTTTAGAATGTTTTGGTCTTTTAAAATTATAAGAAAGGAATTAATTATATAAAAATATGTATCTTCATTTAGACTGCTTAAATAGGTTTTTGCCCGAACTGAATTTGGATAATGCTGGATGACCAATTTTCAAATTTCTGTTTTTCCACTTGCCAATTTATGAAGGTGATCACTATCATTAAGACTCGTCTAATCCCACTTTATCTAGTATATTTTGTCAAGTCTGTGAATTGACTTCCAATAAAGTTATGTGAGAAGTTTCTCGCCGGTTAAATCGACTTATGAACAATTAAGGTGGCGTTTAAGTTAAAAGTTTGTCTTAGTTCTAATATGTAAAGGGTAGCTTTACAACTTGGAGGAGTTTCAGAATGTATCAGCTCACATTTATCTTTCACTTTGAGAGAAAACTCAGAGAGCCATCCCGATTGTAGAGAATAGTTTATTTTTAAAATCGGTCTTTTAGCTTTTTCATAAAGCTGGTTAAGTGCACAATCAAAGATTAGATGCCAAAACCTTCTTCCTCCGACAAACACTTCTTAACCATGACTCATTCTAATCCAGTTGGCCAGGCATTGTTGGTGTGCCATCAATGGCGCAGTGCAAATGGAAGATATCACAGCATACTACTCTTTTTAATCTGAACTCAGTCATATTTTACATTTTTTTAAAAGAAACTTAATAATTCTTTATCTTTCAGTATCTCTTCCTCTTTCTTTACTTGATCAGTCGATGTCATAAAAATTTCCAATTAGTTCTTTAGATCATGAAATAGAAAAGCATTAAAGAATCTAAACAAATCAATTCAAATATGAAATTCAGAAATGTGTTACCAAATCTTAAAGAGTAGTAAGTTTTAAGAATAAAATGGAGACTATTTTGGCTGCCAGTTACATTCACTTTATAAAATTAAACAAATTAATATTTTTTTTTATTTGCCGTTCTTTTGGCAATGATGGCAATTTTTATAAAACTTTCTCAAACCAGCTCTTTGAATCATGAAATAGTAAGGCATTAATATGCCAAAACAAATCAACCCAATTATGAAGCTATTACAAGCATATCTACCAAATATAGAAAAATTGATAAATAAAAATAAACGGATAACTAGTGTAAATTATTACAACCTTGCCAGTTAAGCAAACCTATATGTTGCATCTGTAAATATGTATACCAGTTAAATTACCTTTTTGAGATTCTATATCGCGAATAAAACTTCCGTCATTAACAGTTGCTTGATTCTTTTTTTCTCATAAATAAAAATAAACAGAAAAATACTGCAAATTATTAAAGCACTGATAATTTAAAAAAAAAACACCCGTATTTTGCACTGGAAAACACGCGTATTAGTAAAATTCAATTTTTTCTTGTATAAATCTTCCACCCTTAACAGTTTTTTGATTCTTCTTTTTTTCATAATGTTTAAATAATCAAATTATAATAAATTATTCAACATTTATATGATAATATTTCTGAGGAAGACATTATATAATGTTCTCTATGGATTAAAAATTTTAATTACTGGCATCCGTTATTAATCCAAATTTTCGACAGGCTATCGCATTAATCTGAAAGAAGAAGAAAAGAAAGGTAATCGAATTAAGGGATATTTCATAATGCGAATTGCATTTACATATTATTGTCGGTAACAAGAAACGGATTTAAAATGATTGAAAGTAAAGTTTGACATGAAAAGAGTATAATCAAGTTGAATGGATGTGAGTGAAAAATTGAATAATCGCTCAAAATTGCTGTTTCGTGATTTCTCCCTTTAGATTGAAGAAAAAAAAGTATGTATTGAAATCCTTCCTCTTTCATCAGAAAGAAAAAGAAACAAGATGGATTTTGATACTATGGAGAAAGATGCTGTAGAATACAAATTTCTCCTATTCACATTTGAATCACTCCCCTTGCTCAAGAGCAGTAGTTATTAAGATGAGGGTTACTGATCCGATCAAAGAGTAATTAATTCCATGAGTCTGAGCGCACTCAGAATAAATATATTTTGTAAACGTATCATTTAATAGAATATAACGTTATTATTTGATGGTGGATTTCTCTCTAGAAAGAAACTGTTGATCTGTTGAAAAGCTGATGATTGGTAAAATTACGTTTACTAAAACTCCCATTAAGTCTAAACGCTCGCATAAATCTTTAGATTGCAGAATTACATGATATAAAAGTAACTGTTTTGCTGGAAGCAACATTTCATTACTAAACGTCATATATTCGCCACGCCTCAGCTGTTACATTTATAGATGACCAGGAGGAACACTTACCACAATGTTTATGTAGTAAGAGATGGCAGTTGAAGCAACTATTGGTTGCTTCATTTGATTTGTTGGATAAACAAAAGGGTCCGAATCTACGAGGAATGCCCAAAAGAACCTTGTAATAGAGAACGCACAAGGTGGAAATCAATAGTCCTGATGTGTCATGAACAATCTGTGTTATAACAGCGTCTGTGTGCAACCTGTTTCTGTGCAGTCTGACAGCAAACTTAAATATTATGTGCGTCTTATTTATGGTGGAATTTGAAATTCATGATCCTGTGACGGAAAAACTCTGACTTTGTCCTGAGCGATTTTCTTTTTTAAATATTCTCTCAAACACAGAATAGTAATTTTTTTCCTATGTCAATGAAAGCTCGAACATGAAAGATAAGCGCACAATAAAAGTGAATAACCATGAGACTCGAACAAGGACTCATCTTAAGGAAAACACACAATATCTTCATGAAGGCAGAAAAACGGTTCATGAACATGTAAGAAAATACTTTTACTTGTACAGTGCTCTGCTTTTATATTTTTACTTTTGCGGAATTTCCTCAATAATTATTAAACTCCCTTCATCTGTATTTATTGTCGATTAAAGTGGTATTGATTTAATTTCTGAAGCATACGTGCACATGCAATTACCAGAAAAGTATTTTTAACTTAAATGTAATATTGCAATCGAGAAAATGAAGAAAAACAGATAAATTTTATATTTCAATTCTTCTTTTAAATGGCCATAAAAAGAAAGCTATTGATTACTGTTGAAACTATTAAATGTTAGTAAACCAAATAATAATTTAAAGAGAAATATGGAATTTCATCCCCCCAAAACACACACACACCAAAAAAACTCATTGTTTGCAGGTTAATGAAGCGGTTGCAATATTATTAACGAACACTGGTTGTGAAGCATTCAAAGAATTGATGCTTTAATAAGAACTGCCAGCAATAAAAAAACTCATGTTGTTTCAAACTTTTTACGAAACAAAACAATCAAATCAAATGTATTCTTGAAATGAATTAAAATTACAATGAACAAAAGTAAATAATCTATTTTTATTCATCCATAGACATCGCGCCATTTATTTTAAGCTCTTTCAAACAATCCGATGAATTAATTTTAAATCATTTCTGATGCACCAACTGTATTTTTAGAGAATAAGCGCTTTAATGTATTGCTTATCCACTTTATAATTTTAAGGTATTGTATGAAAATGAATTGAGGTAAATAACTGTTTGTGAAAGTTATGCTTTTATTACTAAGCATATTTTAAAACTAAAATGCTGTTACTTTCATTAAATGATTTTAAAACATTAAATGTAGGTAATCTAATGAAAGTAGAATTTTTCAAAGGGGCATGAATATTTTCCCAAGGTGAGCTATTTATTGTCAATAGCATTGAAATGATTATTTTAAAAAAAATCGTAGTTATATATTCATAAAAAACTTTTATAATCGCTTTATACTGAGGCCATTATTTGCCAGATATAGTTGGTTTTAAAGTTTTACAAGCTGAAGTTTCAGAAAAAAATTGAAATTCTATTATTTGGTGAACCCAGCAATTATTTTCAAAAAGCGAAGTGCGAACAACATTATGTAAGAAGAAGGGTCTCCTTCATTCTGACAATCTAAGAAATCTATTTATGTATTTTCAACCTATGTTTTTTCAACCTTTCAATTTTATACACAATACATAACACATATGAATTCATGTGGAGAGAGAGGGGAATAAGTGTATAATTGGTAAGTACCAAATCCGCTTTCATAAGTATTCGACTCGCATCACCCCGCAGGTCTTAAATTAGGAAAAATAAATAAATAAATAAAACGCACAATTTTTAGCTCAAATAGTCTAATTTTTCTCTTTAAAAATCTCGAAAATTTCCATTGTTACGTTAAGAATTCACTGATTCGTAACAAAGATTGTGATATTAAGTATAATATAATTATTAGTAATTTTCTCTTCTTTTACTAATTTGTCCTCTTTTAGATTGCCATTTCATGGGGATTTTCAAACTTGATGGGATTGTGACTGTTGGTTTGCATAAATGTATTATGAATGTTTAGTTCCCTGCTTCAGAGATCCTAAACCTTAGAAGGATCCCCGTTAAAGAGGTGAAAGGCGCACGAAGGCACAAAAAAGTGAAATATAATTATTGGACCCAAAGTGAGAAAATAAGTATTCTGTTTATACAAATATTTAATACTACTCTATACAACACAAAAGGCATTTTGATAATTAGGTCTTAAATATTCTTTATATATGCCATAAATAACTCAAAAAGTATTTTGATGCTATTTATTTAGAATTTGAAAAATATTGAAAGGGTGTGTCACTCAAATTGATGTTGAAAATAAATTCGAAATACTGAAATATTAAGATAGCCTTCTTTTGAACAGTTCCCATTAAAAAAAACCCGACAAATAAAAAAATTAGATTGTTATAATATATCAATAAAAATTGCAGCAGAGATTGTATTAAAACCTGTGATAGTGTTATTGTTAGAACTCTCCTCTGGAAGCTTAGCTTTTGGCAGTAATACTGCATTTGGACAAACACAACATATTCGAAAAAAAGAGATCTAAACTGGGGACCGAAGACTTACGGTAATTTTTCTTACAGGGCTTTCGCCTACGATATATTTCTTTTCTCCTTCTGGTCTTGCACTGGTCTTTCCTTCTTAAATGTAACAAGCTTAATTAAAACCAATATATCAATATCAATATCTATATATATATATATATATATAATGATGAGATGTTTCAGTTAAAATTTAAGAATTAACAAAAGTTTGAGGTTATTTATGTGGCTTGAAACAGTTCTGTTTATAAGAGGTCACATAATTATTTTCTTTGCCATAAATAGTAAATCATCAAATCAAAATCTTAATAGAAAAAAAAGAAAAATATTGCGCATATTTTCACTTGACATTCACGTAAATCACCAATATTTATTTCCATAATTTTTCATACTGATTTTAAGGACAGAAAAGAAAATTCCATAAGCGAACTTGTTATAAAAACACTTAATACTTAAATACAATATAGTAAATAACAGCAATGCAAAATCTTAGAAATAAAATCAATTGAAACAACATATTGAAAGCTGGGTTGGAATTTTACTTACCGTAACATCAGTTCCAAAATTAATCACTTGATACAAGTACCAATTGGTTTAAAAAATCATTATTTTCCTTTCGATCTTCAAAGAAACCAACTTATCAAAAGAAATATTGCCACATTTCCGTCAATGGTACGAAGTAAAAAGGTTACCGCAACATTTGTCAAACTCTGGTTCCTGGCAGTTAAGAAAAGGAATGAACAACTCCTCTTCTATATAATAAACCCCCTTCAGAGTGAGGGAAAATCATTGAAGAATGGCCAACTCTGCTTTGGTGCAAGCAATGCCTCGAATCAAGCTGGCATCATGTTTGATAGAATGCCGTTCGGCCAGGATGAGCACTTGAGTGGGAGTGGTTTCCTTCTTTCCTGCTAATTGGTGGAACGGAACGGCAACTTGCACCTCAAAAAAGAATGGTATATCTTTATCAAGATACCTGCACCAGAGTTAACATGATTTATTGGTTAATTATTAGGCCAAGGCGATTTCGAACACGAGCTAGGACTTAGGAATCTGTGAACGATTTGATGAACCAATCAAGTTAGTAATCGAGACATCCCGTCAAAATCTGTTATCTGAGAAAATATTGCCAACATTTTAAAAGGAGTTATTGATACCTAAATGATGAGAAGGTAAGTTTTTGAGGCGTCGCTACTCTGTAATTTAAACCGTTGCTGGTAGGCGAAAAACATTTGGGACATAATTCACTTTGTGTTTGGGCATCGTAAGATTTATAATTTACTGCTCATTTGAGGAAAAAGTAAAGTAAATAAAAGGATGACCGAAACTTAAGAGCGCCTCGTATCAATTTGTAATGATTTAAGACGCCATTTTTCAAAACAGTGAATGAAGTTCTTTCCTTTACCATCCACTTCTGAGAATATTTCATTTTATCACTTTAGCAAATCATTCCCATTTTGTTTATTTTTTATTTTAAAATCTGTTTGCTCTTTCCTCTCCAAATTAATTATAA
This sequence comes from Argiope trifasciata, assembly GCA_026543055.1. NCBI lineage: Eukaryota > Metazoa > Arthropoda > Arachnida > Araneae > Araneidae > Argiope > Argiope trifasciata. Next base: position 604,988 of record JAPMOQ010058975.1, read on the forward strand.
TTCAAATTTATTAGCATTATAATAATAACTAATTGGCAATTTTCTTTTTGTATGCACAACATTCCCACTTTAGCATTTTTTTACTTTAGCTACAATTTTGTAAACGCAGCTTTGCAATTGTTTTTGAAATAGTGATAATTAATGAAACAAATTAAGTCGCTTCATAAAACAATTTTTTTCAAGAGTTAGCCACATTCTAAAAATAAACTTAATTTTTTACTCAATAACAATGATTTAATTTTAAAAAAAACATTCCATCATTAGGAGAAAGGCTGATTTTTCCTACTTTTTGAATCTTAGGGGTTTTTACTTGAAACTTTTTGTTTTTCCTGCCAATTTCCCTCTATCGTTATGTTCTCCACTGCAAAATCTGAATGGGGATATTTTTTTCTTTTCGATTCAATAGTTCACATAACCCGGAAAAAATAATATACAATAAAGCATTACTTAATAATAAACGAAAAAAAATTTTGTTAAATATTTTATCTGAATTATTATATTTTTAATGCTCCAAATGAAGTTGGCTTATTGAATAATTTTTATAAAATGAAATTATCAGTGTTGTGCAGGAAAACGATTCGTGTTTTCTTTGGAACTGCTTACTTTCACTATCACTTTTCGACTAAGGTTATATTCGAAATTTCAAAAAAAAAAAAAAAAAAAAAAAAAAAAAAAAAAAAAAAAAAAAAAAACAGATTCACGTTCTAATTTCTGTACAAATCAGGGTACAAACATTTTTACACTATCTTGAAATGCAAAAAATTAGCTTTATATCAGCCTCACTTTCATTACCTTACAGACTTTCTTTGACTTTTAACCAATTTTTCAAAATTAACTTAAGCATAATTTTTTATGTATAACCCAGATGTTTTACGACTTTTTATGCACGCCTTACAAGTATATGTGTTTAGCCTTTTCTTGCAGACTTATTTCTATGAAATCTTTTAAATCTAAGGTTTGTTCAGTAATTTTGTCTGCTTATTTTGAAAACATTCTTTGAAAAGCAGCAAAATCAATGTACTCTACTCTTAAATTTTAAAATTCTAATCCGAAAGATTGAAGTGTGAAAAAATTTTGTTTGCTTTCTCTTCTTGAATTTCCTAAGCTAGTCTGAATGATGACAGTTCTTTTTCATACTTTTCTTCATAATACGGTACGCATTTAAAATATTGTTTTTTTATTTGTTCATTTCTATCATTTGTTTCTCTTTGGTCTTCATTATTATTTTCAGCAAATTCTACATTTCTGCTATTCGTCGTCAGCAAAGAGCACAAAATTTCAAAACGCTAGAAATCAAGATAAGAATAAAATATTTATTACAAAAGCTACCAAATAAAAGGCAATTACATGGCAAAAATAAAAGTAAATAAAAGTGTTTATAAAGATATGTTTTATATGAAAATGCATCACTAAATTTATACTGACCTTTTCAATGTAAGGATTTTGTGATAATTACGAGTTTCGAAAATTCATGATAATCTGAAAAACTCGTAAAAGCAAGTACTATCTTCAAAATTTCAAAACATATCCCTTTATCGATCACAAGCAATATATAAATAACTAACAGCATGTTATTAAAAGATACAAGTTATTTCAATGATTTATTTTTAATTCATTAGTCTTTAATTGTGCTGATTGAAATTTGAAAATAGGTGGTAAACTATCTTTGATTTTAAATGTAGTTAGTCAAAATATGATTACTCTTTTTGACATTATTTGAATTAGGCTTTTGCAAAATCTTTTTTTTTTCTTCTTTTTTTCCCATTTTATAATTATTCAAAAGTTTTACTATTTTCTTCTTGCGCACTTGCCGGGATTTTTTTCCTTGTATTACCAGTATTCTTATGTTAATGAAGTGATTTCTTTTTCGCTCACATATATTTAGTTGGTTAATACGCTCTTTAACATTTCTTAAAACACGGAGATACATTCATGAGTCCCAAGAAGAGACTCATGAATATGTCTCCATGTTTGAAAAAGACTCCGACAGAATTTCAATCAATTTTTTTAATGTAACAAAGCAAAAATAAATCAATGTGTCTTCTTGAACTAAAAGTTTTCGGTCAAAATAATGTAGAAAATATATTTAATTGAAATTATTTTTTATTTACCGTTAACTAATGAGTCATTTTTTTACACATGTGTACATTTATAGACTAGAATTCGTCATAAGTGTTTCATAAATAGAATCAGTGTGTATTGTATACAAAGAAAATATGGGTCCGAATGGGAAAAACTCCATAAGCCTTGTTCTAAAAAATATTCATTTCGAAGAGAAAAAAAACTTTAATATCCACATTTTGACGAAATAACTCTTTTAGATATTCTTGAATTTGAATTTTTACAGATTTTTCTTGAAAATTCATTTAACATTTATAAAATCATGTATATCTCTCAGTATGTAATAACACAATAACTCAAAAACAGACATATAGAAAAATGAAATTTAGAGTAAAATTTTTACTACGAATTTTTCGAATTTTATCAGCATTTGAATGATATCTATCAACAAAAAGATTGCTTATCTCACCATGTATGCGATCCCGTAGTAACTCAAAATTGAAACAAATCTAGACGAAAGATATTTTATATAAGCTATCTGCACCTTAACTGTAGCTGTATTTCACATTTTGTAGTTACTTGCTATATAAACTATTTTGAAGTGTATATTTTACTTTCGTTGCTGTTGTAATAAAATTTCACTTGTCAAAAACGCTACATTAAAAGAAAAATAATTACTAAACTGCGAAAAATAATTTCTGCTGATATAACTGCTAAATTTACGAACGACATGTAACATTTTCTAATAATATAGAAAAATCACATATCATAAGCTACAATTTCAAACCAGATATAACTTATCTATGCTGATGTTCTTCGTAATTAAAATATTTTGTTATATTTCGCCTATTAAATTTCCATATAAGAGCGATGGTGAGTGAAGGTAAACACAGAGTACATTGCACTGTGAAATGTATGCAAAAGCTCAATCCCTTTTATTTATTTTTTTCTGCTAAACTACAACATTCGAAATTTAAAAAAAAAGAATTTTGTTTTTCAGATGGGCCCCCTCTAAGCTTTGTAATCATCGAAAGTGCATCATCTGCATCGACGACAGCACGGGGGATCCCTTACAAAACTCTCCGAAGGCTAATTTTAACCTCATTTTTTCTCCAAATTTGTTCCCTCACTTCTCCGGATGTGATCCAATGTTTTCGATAGAATATAATTCACTCCGAGTATATAAATGCGAATAGATGCAATAAAAAATGTCTGAAGCTTAGTAACATGTGAAAACTTCATGCGTAGTGTTGCAATAAATCTCCTCGAATCCACCGTCACTTTTGATATTTTTGCGAAGAGAGAGGCTATGTCATAAATCAAGGAAGAACTTGAAGGAGGGTTGATGTCATAAACCAACTTGCCCTACTTAAACGGTGATTACTTAATAAGAATTTCGTTTACCAATTAGATTTTGACGAGTACGATTCCTTAATGGCATCGCTTTATGGTAGAATTTTTAAAAAAAGTTCTGAAGAGTTGGAATTAAATTGATTATTATATTTTGAGGCGTATTAATTATTTATAATCAATGAGCAAACAATTCATTAACAACAATAATTAATAACATTTATGATCCAATTTTAATTCTGTGAGCAACTCAACAGCTTATGACTACTTATTTCATTTACTTTATTTCTGTATTAATACTGTACTGTATTTAAAAAGTTTGGATTAGAAAAAAATGTGGTTTTACTTTTAAAAAGATAGCAATTAATTCTTGATGCTTTCTAAATATAGACATCTTTTTACATAAAGATCTCGAGAGCACCTGAATTCACCGTTGCCTTTTCTTTATCAGTGAATAATACTTTAAATGATTCACTGCAACTGTTGCCCAATTTCATCTTATGTGACGCAGATGTTCGCTTTTAGAACATATAAACTGAAATATGATTTCAGTTTATGAATGATTGATTTCAGTTTTGAAATGATTTTATGATGAAATAATTGGGTAAAAAAAATTCCATAAATTTGTAGCAGAAGGACACCACATTTAAGACAGAGATAGTGCCATCTAATGAGATAACAAAAATGCAAACAATTAAGGACTAATATGAAAAGCATAAGGATTAATTATCTGATCCTTTTTATTTTGTTCATAATCTAATTGCTTGGACAATCAGCTGTTTCACCGTTTATACAAACCGTTCAATTTTAATAATAAATTTGTGTATTCTTAGTGTCATTTTCCATGACGCATACAGATGATTGCTCCCGCTTAACATTATATTTGGCCAACCACAATACCATTATCTTTGTAAAAGTCATCGTTTAAGATAACGTCAGAATGCCCAGCGTTTGCAATTTTTCAAGTACCTAACATTTTATTCTCCGCCTTACTTGATAAAATACCTCATATTCACATTTTTGCTTTTTTTAAATCAATTTTTTATCTATTCATTTAAATCTTAAGATTTAGAGTGTCTTTTTACATTCCCCTTCTTTGACTACTTTACATTGATATGATTTCATCTTTTGACGTACAACAGTCAGTAGTAACAAAAAAAAAAAACCTGTGATGTTCAGAGACTAAAAGACATTTCTGAAGTCACGCTTAATAATCTGGTGTCTTCAATCAAAAGATAAACAAAATCTATTTTCATGTATGAATAGTGTATTTCGTCTCTGCTGTTCAGTTCATCTGATGACTTCATAGCTATTTTTTTATAGAAATATTCAACAGAGAATACATAATTAGTTTACTGGCAAACAAACAATACAGTTAACATAGACAACTAGGTTAACAACATAGTTAACAATACATAGTTATCAGACGGTTTCTTTTGCTTTTTATCCCAATAGAACGATTTTTATTTGGAGAAATTTTGGCTGGCAGTCCAAAATCATAACATCAATCTCATTTTATAAAGTGCTTCCCGATCATGCATTAACGAGTTTATCAATTCTAAATTATCATGCAACAACTCTAATTAAACGATTTTTTAATTTTCAAAAGTCGTCTATATGAACTATTTGATTCATATTTTGCTAGAGGAGAGAAAAGAGCATAACGCATACATCATTCTTTTTACACATTGCCCTGCTTCAATATTATCTTCTAATGTGACTTTAAAACCCTGTCATGCGGCTCCAAATGTTTGCTTATTCATCAGCCAATAAGTGAAACTATTTACGATTTAAGGTAATGATATGAATTACTTCTGTTCATTTACATTTTATTTTTGTAAACTAAAATTAGAACTTTTGGCTCACTCTTTAATTTTTGGACAACGGTGTATTTTCCCAAAGCATAAATAACTATTAATTTCATCTCTATTTCTTTCTTAGAAATATTTTAACTCTAGTAAATATTACCTTCAAACTGAAAAATTTGCCAATTTTTGTAGCTAGGCTTTTGAACTTAAAACCATTGAGCGAAAGTTTTTTTTTAAGTGGATATGGAATTCCTCACTGATCGAAAGACGATCGCTGAAATATACAACTTTTTTAATTGATGTAATAAATTATTACATACATATGATTCCCCCTTTCTTTCAACAGATTACATGTGACGAAGCCAATCCACACAGCTATACATTTATGACTTAGATATGCCAAACTGATTCAGTTCCAACATCAATAAAAATCAGCAATAGATTTTTATCTATATTTTTTTATTCGCAGTATATGAAGCAAAGGTATTTTAAAAATAATAATAGCGAATAACCCGGGGCTAACGTATGAAGATTACCCCTATCGCTATTATGTATAGAATGAAAACACATAAAATAATTTTCTGAATCATAAAACCTATCTCTGTTTCAGTTTGGGTTAATTTTAAATTTTGATTGCTTTTTCTTGTTTTGTTAATTTTTGTTACATTTTATTCGTTGTTAATTGTAAAAAAAGGGTCCATAAAATATGTCTTTTAGCGTTTAAATGAATTGGTTATAACATTATTCTTCGAATTCCAAATGAAATGCGTTGGCTGATTAAGATTAGTGACATGAATCATTTAATAAGTAATAAAACTTAAGAAAAAATATCTAATTCGTTTTTCCCTTTTGTTTTTTCTCTTTAACTATGGTTGATAACGCCATCTGATATAATATTGCATTGGTGAAAACTCACTTCCGTTTTTTTTTTCTATCAAATTTTTCAATGTGTGTTTTATTAATATTTTCAGAATAGATATCTTAAATCGGAACACATCTTTGTTTATTTTTAATTGATCTGTCCTTAATTCTGTGTTATGAAGTTTCCTAGAATAATATTGTGGAGATGAAAACTCACTACACTTTCTGCTTTCAGATTTTCTAAAGCCTAGTTCATTAAAATTTGCTGAAAAAATATTTTAAACCAAATTTATACCTTTGTTTACTTTTAATTCATCTTTATTTAGCTGTAAGTCATGTGATCGCCTAGAATAAAAAATGTTGCGGCATAAACTCACTTAATGACTCTTTATTAAATAATGCAGAACCAATATTTAAAATCGAGTTTATATCTTTACTTACTTTTAATTCCTTTTTGCTTTAAGACAGTATTTCTCAACCTTTCTGTATTAGCTGCCCAGTTTTCAATCATAATTTTCATCACGTCCCCAGCTTACAATAAAATGTATACAACAATAATGTATATTGAGTATTTTGGATCCAGTTTTTAACTAACTGCCAAAACAAGAGTAGAAGCGAGCCAACGTTGGCGAGAAATCACATCTGGCATTTTCCCGGGAAATGAAGAGGATGAAAATGGAGAAATTTAAATATTACGTTTGAAATGAAAGCCAAACACGGAGATAACGTTAAAAGAATATGAAAATAGAAAAATTCGTTAATGAAAGTTAGCTTAGACGAAGTGAGCTAAATTTAGAAACTGCAAATATATTTTTTCGAACAATAATGAAGAAAATGAAACAGAAGTATGACTAAACAGAAGAGAAAAAAAATAAGTAATGTTTCTGGAAGAGAATCTATATGACCGATACTTTCTTGAACATCCGCAGAGAAAATGTTTTCTCATAGGAAGAAGGAAAATGTTCGATAACTCATATTCCACTTCCAGCCAGTCTCATTCGAGACGATCCTTCTATCGCTATCCAATCTATCGTGAATGTGCATGTTATATATGTTTTCGTGTTAATAGTAATTCACCATATTAAAAATTCACGGCAGCAGACTTATGCAGAATCATGGATAAATTTTTAAGCTGGCGTAAGCGAGCATTAGACGATAGACAAGCATCAAGAAATGCAAAAACGAGCATGGTTCGGAAATTAAAATCTAAAAAATATTCTCAAGAATGCTTACATTTTAGGTTTACCAGTACTGAAGTAAATGAAGAAGAATGGCCCCTGTGTATCATTTGCTCAAAACTGTTGGCCGCAGGCAGCATAAAACCTAATAAACTTAAGCGATCTTTGGAAACGCTTTATAGTGAGTAAGTACGTCAACAAACCCAAAAATTAATTGAATATATGAATGAGGAAAATATAGAATTTAAAAATTGCGTCTGAATGTGCACTGATGGTGCTCGTTTAATGTCTAGAAGAGTCCAAGGTATGTTAGATTGTCCCTTGTTAAACAAGAATTGCCTCAATTCGTCTGGACACATTGCATGATCCACAGAGAAGATTTGGTTTCGAAAGAAATGAATCCTGCTCTGAATAATGTGTTAACTATGGTTGCAACCAGGGCCCGCCATCTGTGGTGTATGGCGGGACCAATGCATCGGGGTCCCAAGACTGAGAGGGGGGAGGGGCTCCATTGTGATTGAGAATTAAAAAAGTGTTCTGAACAATAATAATATTATTACACATGAGGAAAGTTTACAAGCTTGTTTCTACGTTGCTGGCTGAGCATCCACTGACACCTTTAGGCGAAGATCGCAGTGATATCTATAAAAAAGCTTTAAACGTTCTTTTATGAATAAGGAAATCCTCTTTAGACACGTTAAGACAGAGCGGCGTGCTCGGCTTCCAGAAGTCGAGGTTTAGGCTGGTTCAAATGGACATATAAATCATCAGCTCTCTAGTTTTGTCTGTATCTAATTTAATATTTTTAATATTTTGAGCAATTTAATGTTTCCATTAAATGAGAGTAAAGCGTAAAACACAAAGAAGCATAAAACATCTAGCCATGCACAAAGGGTAAAACGATGGTAAAGTAAACGATCGACTCCTAGCAATGCACACTTTAGAAAGAATTCTTATAGCGTCTATATTCATGTTCGACTGTTGATAAAACAATTCCAAATTAATATAAGTAAGGAAACGGCCTGATTTCAATTATTGTTTCAAAGAATGGTAGATGAGATTTTATTTTTAGCGTAAAATAATCTTCCACTTCGTGTAACCAACGAAATAATAGAAACGTCTAATAATGGAAATTTTTAAAGTGTAATCGAATTATTAAGTAAATACGACTGTATGCTATCATATATTACCGATTTTAAAAAATCCCCAAACTAAATTGACAATGATTTAATTCATACATGACAAGGTCAAATTATTCCTACCTTAGGAAATGAAGTTCTTAACAAAATTAAAGATAATGTAAATTCAGCTACGTATTACAATATCTAAATGGATTCTATTTCTGATATTTCCCATAAAAAAACATCAGTCTTTATTAGGTACATAAATTTTGAAGAGAAAAGATTAAGTATGAATGAATTATTTATAGGATTTATTGAAGTAACTGTTGTGACTGGAGAAGAGCTAGAAAACTATCTATTCGGAAATATTAAATGAGCTTTATTTAGATATTATATATTGTTGTGGGCAAGTATTCCACAACGGTATAAAACATGAAGGGGAAATATAAAAGTGTAAAATCTAGAAAAACTTATTTATTGCTTTCATGCAATCTATGCTTTTGCCTGACTTATCATACCTTTTTGATTTATTGATTTGTGATGTCGCTTCCAGCAGTATATATTACATTTTTTGGGTTTTTTTTTTTTTTTTTTTTTTGCACGTTCAAAAAAATGGGAAAATATAGAAAGGTAATTAAACATTACTCTCAAACCATTATGCAACACTCGCTGGGAAGCCAAAATAGATACGATTAACTCAGTGTACATACAGTTTCAGTAAACTTATAAGGCTCTAGAAGAATTTATTGAAGCAAATAGCATTACTGCGATTCCACAACTAAAAATTTATAGGATACAATAAAGAAATGGCGTTTATTTTATGTTTAATTGAGTGATTTGAGATATTGTCCGAAATTAGCTACTAATAAATTATTTCAAATAAAAATAATTGGTTTTGACTGGTCTTTTAATTTAATCGAAATTAAAGCTGAAATACAAAATTTAAGAACGAAATTGAACTCATATTTAGACGAAGCAAAAGTGATAGCACGTAATTTGAATCTTTCAGAACATTTTCTTGAAAAAAGAATTCGGAAGAGAAAAAAAAAAATTATATTTCGAAAAGGAGAAGATGAAATTATAGAAAACTTGGTTGAGGAATTTTAATGTTTTTTTAAATTCTGTAACGGATACTAGTACCGTACATATTTAAAAGTATTTCAAATTAATCACTGATGTAAAAGTTTTAGAAAAACATGAATTAGGAAATGTTCCAAAAACTTTGTAATGTTTTATAATAACGATGTAAATGAAAATTTCCTCCAAATATTTGCTTTGGATTTGATTTCGAATGAGAGGGATGTAAATACCGCTCAACATATACTAGTTAATAATTGTAAGGATTTATTTCTAAATGTGTTAAAATTTTTCTTTACATTGCCAGTTTCTATAATAAATGCCTCTTTCAGCAAATCAAAATTAATAAATGATTATTTTCGGTCAAGCATATGGGTATCATGCTTAAATGCTCTTGATATACTCTTTGCTCTTGAATGCTCTTGATATGCTCTTTGTCGAAAAAGATATTAGAAAAATTGTCATTTTCCTGGAGTAATTAATAGCAAAAATAAAATCATGCATTACATAAACATGCAAATGCTCAATGGGTTTTTTTCTACTTAATCAAAAGTTTTTGCCCCCAATAGTTTCTAGCACTCGGCCCCTGTTTGTAACCGTAGTAAATTATAGAAAAATGAGACCCCTGAAATCGAGAATCTTTTCCGCATTTTGTAAAGACATTGGTTCGGTACATTCAGCATTACTATTTAATTGCGAGGCAAAATGGTTATCACGTGGGAAATTTTTGCAACGTGTTTATGAATTAAGAAAAGAAATCGTCATTTTCGTAGAAGAAGAAAACATACCTGAGGCCGAGAATTTTCGCGTTGGTTTATTCGTGATGAAATTGAGCTACTTGATAGATATATTCGAGAAATTAAAAAACTTGAATATTCAACTCCATGAAACAAATACGCATAAGTTGAATACAAGTGATAAAGTTAATGCTTTTTGTTGAAAATTGGAATTGTGGAACAGAAATTTAAAGAAAAAAAAACCTAACAATGTTTGCATGTGCGAATGATTGTACTAAAACTTATAAGGCTGAAGAAGAACATGTGAAAATTTTTATAACCATTGAAAATCATCTAGCCATGCAGAAAAAGAATTTAAAAAACTTATTTTCTAGCTGACGACAAAGTGATAGCAAGTTACTAGTGGGTTAGGGATCCATTTCATAAGGCTCCCAAAGAACTGTCAACTGATGAGGTAAAAAAAAATTCATAGACTTCACGACAAGTGGCGAAACTGAAAGACAATTTAGTAACAAATCACAATTTGAATGTTGCGCAGGTGTAGAGGATGATATTTCTGACTAAAAACAAGGGCACTTCGCATTCTATTACCATTTTTAACATCCAACCTTTGTGAAACAGGATTTTCTGCTGTGGTTTCTTTGAAGACAAAATATAGATCTCGGCTAAATATAGAAACAGATCTGAGAGAGGTTTTTCTAATATTAACCCTTCCTTCGAAAAACTTTGCTCTGCAAGACAGGCCCAAGGAAGTCACTAATAATTATTAAATTAGTTTTTAATTTAGTTTGTTTTGATTTAGTAAGTTGTTTTACTTCAATAAGTTATTAAATATGTCGAAATATATTTTTCTTCTATGTGTATGTGTGCTTTCCTTTCAGTCAATTAATCATTTTTTAAAATTTTTATTAAAATTTTAAAAGAAGGGGGACGGGTCCCACAGGTTGAGAATCGCTGCTTTAAGAAATGGGAACGTTTAGAGCAATTATGGAACTACGAAAGCTCACCTTTTGCTTTCAGATTCACAAATGCCTATTTTATAACATTTGCAGAAAAGATATTTTAAGCCCAATTTTTAATTCTGTTTCATTTAAATTCATTCTTTAGATTCTATTTGTTTTCCCTTTTTGATTAGTTCACATAAATTAGTTTTTTGACAGTGGAAGATTGTAAAAAGTCCTGCTCTTAGTTAATACTGAAAGAAACAGAGCGATGTTCGTGGAAATCAAATCATACCAGCAGGACTATTTGCAGAATCTTGTATTTATATATCAGATATGTAAATATGTTCTCTTAAACATAGCGGAATAAAGTTACTCCCTCCCCACCCGGATGCATACATAGTTAATTAAATAATCTGAATGCCACAATGAAATTGATGAAACTGTGGTTACGCCCTAAGCACCGCCACTCGCCAC
>JAPMOQ010058975.1:616998-680958 GCA_026543055.1 Argiope trifasciata
GAAATAAGCTGAAATCAATTGCATAGCTGTTGGGCAATATTTCAGCTGCCTTTAAATTAAAAAAGGGAAAAGAGAAAAACAGTGTGAATGACTTTTATGATAGATCACTTAGTTTCAATCGGCAGTCACCAAAAATTTCCCATTAACTAAGATGAAAGTTATTTTCATAAAGATATATGTTTCTGAATTCAAACAGAAGTGAAGCAAATTATCCGCATTTGAATAAAATAATAAATTGAGATATGTAAAACCTGCTTAGAATGGAAATATGAAAAATATTGTTCTAGCTTTTTTTGCTGCAGTATCGATTAGATAGAAAGATTTATATCTTAATTCGAGTGGCCCTTTTTTTTCCTGGCAGAAGATTTTGTGAAGTAATCTGTAATGGAAGTAACGAAAGTACTTAATGCTTTGCCTAGACAGGGATTTAAAATCGCTATCGCAATATAAATTTAAAAAACCTGGTGAATGTTTGTTTAGGAAAGCAAAGGATTCTGATAAGAACAAAATGAAAACTTTCAAAACCGATCACACCATATTCTTTTTGTTTTTGTGAATGCATAAAAAAATTAGGAAAAAATCTAATGGCAGTCTTTTTTCTTTTTATTGTCCTATTTAATGAAAACATCAGTAGATTAAATAATTTCTCGATGAAAAGTTAATTTTCCTCTTGAGGAATGCATCACGTTAAGCTTTTTTTAAAAAACAGCCGGGCGTGTTTCGTCTACTTACTCATTTATTCTCATTCAAATAATTATTTTCTTGCTAATCAGTAATTTTAATTTTTCAAAGAATAAAAAAGTGACTTTTCAAATTTCTGTCTTCTCGTTTGAGGGTATTTGAAACAATATCACACAAAATTGCTGAATTGTTCAATGATAAATTGTAGAATCATACATGAGTAATATGACACAAAGAGAGATTCTACTTTCGGATCCGTGAATTCTAATTAGGTTTTACAGCACATTTGGGACGAAGCTTTATTTAAAATAAAGTTTACTTCAAGGAGAATGATGATATATTTTTTAAAATATAAGCTTAAATAAGCATAAAAATATCACAGATTCTTTTTTTATTTTTATCTTTGCTTACAAGCTCAAAAAAGGAATCAAATTAATATCAGATTTTTGTTTACTGTGCATTTAAAATTATCAAGATGATGATGCTTTGATAAAGTTAGATTTGTAAATATTTGTGTAATATAGCAGTATAAAAGTGTTGCATAGTCGATTTAAGATATATCTTAGTATTTACAATATTATATAATGTAATTAGAACACCGCAATAATACTCTAGAGTCAATAATATTGGGGAAATGTTTTTTTTTACTAACCCGATTTAAATTCTTATGAAATTCTTTCATAATTCTTTAAATATAAATAGATGGCAGCACTATCGCACCAAAATTTTTCTCTCAATAATCTGAGAATAAATTACTTATTTACACGTTCTGCCATCTAGTACACAAAATAGTAAACTTTACAGTCAACCTCCATTTAAATAAGTTAGTGACTAATATTTTTCTCTACATTTTATGATAATGGAATTATAATCTTTCGATGCTATTTTTATGATGTAAATGTAAATCATTATTTATCATGGTTTTCTTTGGAAAATTTTTGTAGATCCAACTAAAGTAAATTAGATGCAAACTCAAGTGCTAATAAAACTCGCAGTTCTTAATGAAACCATAGCTGCAACAATTTCCGCATTCGTCCTGACTGAGAAGAGGATCCAATGCTTTTGCTTACTAATATAGGTATAAATGTATTTTATTGTTATTAGTTTAGATATTTATTAGAAAGTACTGACTTTCCCAATTTCAAAAAAAAAAAAAAAAAAAAAAAAAAAAACCCTAGAAGCTGTTTTGATTTCAGAATTCTAAATATTACAATATTCTTTCATATTTTATAAGAAGTTTTTACTTTCTATATTTCTTTTCATAATTATTGTCACCATGATTTTTATTTAAGAGTAGGTACTGTTACGTGTTATTTTGCAGTTTGATATACATTTTATTACAATATGCCGCTTTAAATTTAATACCTCGTCAAATTCATTTATTCACAGGTTTTATAACCTTGAACAAACAGCTCCTCGTTTTTTTCTTTCACTTCTTTCTACTTTTTTTCAAAAGCAAAATAATTTTTATATCAAGATCAGTTTTTAAGGTTTTCATTTTCTATATTTCTTTTCATAATTATATGAGCAACGATTTTTAATTAAGAATAATGTTTCAGGTTATTTTATAGAATGAACATTATAACCGAGTACAAGATCGATCTTTTCTTTCTATTTTCTCTTCTCTTCTCACTCTTTTCTCTTCACTTTTTTAAAATGAAATATTATTTCAGTGTTTACGGCCTCAGTGGTGGACTGGTTATATTTTTGCAAGGTTTCATTAACTTTCTGTTTGAGCATCCCGCGATTTCCAAGGGCAACATAAAATTAGCAAAATTTGAGAGACCCTCGATTTCCACGGGGATGCATTTTTCCCGTCTATTTAGCTATGTCATCGACGGTCTTCCTGTTTATGGTTTCATTTCAACTTATCTGGTTTCATTCAGATCTGAGTTAACAGACAGCTTTTGTTGCCCCCAGTTCTGCGAAATATACAAGCGTGTTTTACAACATTTTGAGGGCTCTTTTCAAAGTTCATAAATATCTGGCAGGAAACGTTTCGTAATTTTTGGACCTATTTTGATAAAAGAATAACTCAACGAGTGGGATTAATATCAGATTACTGAAATCATAAATAATAACTAATTATATGTGATTTTTATCCTCTCTTGGCAATACAAATGCGAATCAAAAGCTGGACAACATGAATAATGTTTTGTGATTTTGCAAACAGAACATAAAATACTTTTGTGCGTTTGTTAGTCATATCATGTAAAAGTTATGTTGCTTAGATTTTCTTTTTTATATATACAAGTCTTTTTTGTTCTTTTCAAATTTAACATCATTTGAAATGTATTACAATAATAAGAATGGTAAACTCTCATATTTGGTTTAATTTGGGTTATCTATAAAGATGAAAAGGTTAAAAAAATTTCAATAATTATAATATTATTAGGTTAAAAATGTTATACTTCGAAATTCACGTTTAAGTTATTACACTTTATTATGATGGTTTCTTTTCTCAGAAAAATATGGAAATGGATTAACTTACTTATAACTAAATCTACTAACCTTCTCAGATTAAATTTTAAGTTACATGGTTTATAAATCAATTTTATCACTCTTAAATTTAGTTAAATCACAAGATAATGAGGTGCATAAATGAGTATTAAACCCCCCCAAAAAATAGAGTACTTTTATTTACTTTTTAATATCGACAGCGATAAATGTTGTTTTTTTCATGCATCATGTGATTTTCTTTCGAAAATATTCTTCAGAAAGAAAAATGATCTTTTTAACTCAAAAACAATTTCCTTATGAAAAGAAGTGGCCTATATTTACCCTTCACCATTTATTTATTAGGATTATAAATTGATTTGAACGCGCATAATTACTCACTTGAATTTAGCTGTATAAAAGTTCTTAGAGCAATCTAAAGTGAAGTGTAAAAGAGTTGACACATTTTTAACATTTTTATTTCCCAAAACTGTTATAACCCATTAGCAATTTGCAATTTACTTGATAGTGAAAATTTTTACTTTTTCACTGAAAGTATTGCTCGACAACAAGAACCGTAAGGAAACTTTAAAAACATTAAACATGAAAAACACTGTAGGCTTAGTATATTAATGTCCCGCTTTGAAACAACACTGAGCTATTTTGGGACGAACCTGCGAATTTTGGACCGTGGCCAGATAACAAAGGGGGACACCTGAACTGGTACCGCTCTCTCCAAACTTCCACACCAGTGGGAGGATGTTTTCCCCCGACGGACTTAACGCTCACCAGGCCTACTTACACGGCAGTTCTTTAGTGGAATAGGGCCTTGAACCTGCAACCCTCCGGTTCCGAAGCCGAGACCTTACCACGAGGTCAGCGCGGCGAAGTTCTGTTGATTATACTACAAACATAAGAATGTTCTTTTTGCTTAGTATTTAATCCCATTAAATGATTGAAAGAGAGTTAGTTAAATTATTTAGATGTTTTCGAGTTCAATTCCAGATCATATACTAAAACACCGTTTCCGTTGCTATGTGTCTTAAAATTCTTGTAAGAATTAATGAATTTGCAAACGAATAGATGGATCAAAGTAAATCTTCCTGATGGTATGACCTTGATTGGTTGATTAGAATTAGTCTTTTTTTTTTATTATTTATCAGTCAGGAACTCAACACAATGTTACTGGGTGGAGGCTGCTTCGTGAGAACCTGCATTTACGTCTGCATGGCTTCTGTCAGGATATTGCATATTTCTTATGACACTATAAATTTTGATGAGTATTAGCTCTTATTACATTCTTTTAATTCAAATTCTTCCAATTTTCCAAAAAAGCTCATCTAAACTGTTTGTACTTTTTATTTATTTCTTGCAAAAAAGTAGAAATATAGCCTTGTATTTATTCCATCTGATTTTGGAAAGGTACTTGAATAAATGGTAGATTATCATGTTCAAAACTTGAACATTTTAACTCAGTTCCCACACTGCAGGTACACGACAAAATCTTAAATGAATATTTATGTTTTCACAATTTGCAGAAATGGGATTTGTGCTTAAAATTTTCATCAGGCCACATGATAGAAACATAGCTTGAAAAAATGCAATATGCAAACAAGCGACTCGTAGTAGCTGAGACTCGGCCCATCTAATTAGAAATTCTTTCTAGTTATGAATTCTCAATTCTGTTTACATACTTATTAAGGAGTAGCTGTTTTCAAAAGTTGGTAATCTCGGTTCTAAAATATAAATTCGTTGTCTAAATATTTTTACATATGTTTAGAAATTTATTGATCACTGCAGACCTAAACTTTCCAATTCTCTACAAAAGTCATCACACTTCATATTGTTGAGAGAAAACGCAAACTCTATTTTTTAAATCTCTCTCTCTCTCTTTTTTGTATCTTTTCCCAACTTTTCCTCCAAAAAGACCAATTCATGTTTGCTGCATTATTTTTCGAACTCAGATTATGTTTAAATATAACTTAATCTCTTGCTCTGCGTTTCTCCCCTATTTACACAAATAATACTTTGGTTCCTTGAAAATAATAAAAGCGGGATATGGATACAATTTAAAACAGAGAGAACTAAAGATATTTCTAGAGACGCTTAAGTATTTCATCCATTCAAATCTTGGTATAAGAATTTTTACATGACAAAGATTAATGGAATGTATGCTCTTGTTGCTGTTATATTTACGTAAAAAGATATTTTAAAGCAATTTTTAAAGGTAAACGCAATAATATAATTTTTTTCGGTGTTAGAAAAACTACTGAGCACTTTAGAATATGTTTTATTTAAAGGCTTCCCATGAAAATTAAAAATTTGAAAGAAGGGCTATTCGAATGGTTTAATTATGACAATAAATTCTGCCTAGAAGAACCATGGTCAAGTTTTTATTCAAAAAATAACATTAAATATCATTAAGGACTTTCTTTGGTTTTACTGTAAGAAACACCAATTAAAGCAGAAAAGCTTCCCTATTCTATTTTAAATGTTGCAGAAATTTCTTGTATTAAATCTTATAAAAATTACGATATTATCATCATCCCCTAACTAATAATTTTGACACTTTTACAAATTCCAATCTTTTTAATGCAGAAAACAATGAATGTTCCTCAGTGTATGCAGGGAAAAATTGTGGTTCATATTTATTTAATTTGTTTTGTCTTTCCCACACTAAGCATCACATTACCTTACTTATTTTATGGTTTTAAAAAGTCATACTTCTTTAATAGCATTTTTTTTTTCAATAATCAGCTACCCTGCCCCCAGAGTTTGAATTATAAGCATATTTAAGATTAAATATTTCACTTGATAGCAGCTATCCTATCAATATGTGTGTTTTTATAATGTATCTTTTTTCACTATATACATCAAATTGTTTTTTCCACAAATTACATCCTGAAGCACTACAAGCAAGAAAAGGAATGACAAACATTAACACAAAAATCAAGGACACAGTACTTTAGATAAAAACAAATATAATTTTTATTCAATAAATTTGTGCTACTTATTTAGAAGCTTATTTAGCATATTTCACAGCACTTACTGTTATTAATTCCATAAGAACTTACAGCTATA
Source organism: Argiope trifasciata (assembly GCA_026543055.1). Classification (NCBI taxonomy): domain Eukaryota; kingdom Metazoa; phylum Arthropoda; class Arachnida; order Araneae; family Araneidae; genus Argiope; species Argiope trifasciata. The sequence goes on from JAPMOQ010058975.1 coordinate 623,197, forward strand.
TACACAGTATTTTGCTTTTTTTAAGCAAAACCTTATCAGGAACAATAACATCAAGATAGCCGTAGCGCTCTTGAAATTACGGAAACAAAATTGAAATTCAGAGAAAAACTCAATAGGAATTCAGAAAAAACATGAACAATTTTATCTTTCTACATGAGTTTTACAACACAACATTAAAATGTAACAGCACATCTTTAAGTAGACAAAGTAATTTATGTACACATTAATTACAACCACTCTCCAAAATTTCAAATTTATTGAACAAAGTGAATTCTTTATTAACCATTCAAAGATAATTAAAACCCTTTCCTGAAAACCTTGAGATTTCTTTCCACAAGAGAAACATTTCATAAAATAACTTTACATTTCTTCAGTCACCAATAATAACATTTACATAACATTATTGCAAAACCTGATGAAATAAACAAATCTATAAAATAGAAACAATAGAAATAAATTTTTAAAATTCATATCAACGGGTGTTGAGAACAATTAATATGTAGCAAAGTATATTATCCTCTGTATTCCATACTACTAAGAATATTTCAAAAGTCATTACTTTCTATTTCGATAAACAAGTGAATGCTAAATATATTAGCACCAATTAAAGGACAGGAAAACAGTAATACTGATTACTAACTACTAGTTCTTCTAAAATTTCTTTTGTTGTTACAAAAGTTGCTTACATTATTATTTAGGTAATTTCTTTTATTAAAAATGGTAAATGCAATTTTATCAATTTAGAAATAAATGCTTTTCACTTAAACTTTCCTTTTTTTGCTTGAATCAATTTTTATATTACAAAAGATTCGCTTACAAAGTAACATTAATATATTAAATTCTTTAAGTTCATTATAAATTCAATGTGAAGATTTCAAGTAGTTAGTAAACATATACCTAATATGTCATTACAGTATAACACAGATAACATAAATTAGTCATTTTGAAATACGGTTGAAACCACGAATACACATATTTTATATTTCATTTAATAGTTTCAAAAATACTTATATGCCTTAACACAGCGTCAATAAAAAATGATTTTACACATAAATACACTAATTTAAACGCATTTAGCATCTGTTTATACCAGCCTCAACATAAAACAATCACCATGAGCTTCATATTAAAATGCTTCTGCATGCTTCTAACTTATTTCATTTACAGCTACAATTTACAAAATGCTAGAAAATTCTAGAGGCACTATAAATTTGCAACATTTGATTTTAAAAACTTGAACATCCTCTTGTGCATTTCATTAAAAATACCAATATATAGCTTTAAAAACTTTAATATGGCAACTATATTTTAACGGCTTCTCACTATCTTGTTAAGTATGCAATAAATCATAGAATGATGGAATTAACATCAGATGTGATGCCTAATTGCATGTAACTATGGAGCATATGCTGCAAACAGTTTGATGTGCTACATTTACAGGACAGAATTTTCACAATGTTATTTTTAATCTCTCTTAATGGCGATACTCCCTGGTGATTTTGGAATCAACCAGACATGTCAGATTTAGTTATAATATGAAAAGTCAAAACGGAAAACGAAAACACGCAAAAATGTGAACCATTAAAAAATCGACATGTAAAATAGATGCTTGCTATATAAATAAATAATAGTATTCTATTAATGAGTCAATAAAATATTAATGATAGAGGCAGTTTTACAGCTACTAATTTTCAATGTTTGTACATTGTTTGTTCTGTAACCATAATGATCCCTTTGTACAATGAAGCCTTAACCGTAATATACCATAGAAACTTTCAAGGGAGAAACACATTTGCTGTAAGAGTTCGACATATATCACATTTAATACCGGCAAATTTTTAACACCCGCATGCAAAACATTTCATCACTTCAGTTTGCCTTGCAGGAAATCAACAATGAAGTACACGATCCATTAAATATTAACAGTTCAAATAAAACAAATGTTAATAATCCATTACCAGAATACTGCTGAAGAATAATCTAACAACCAGACAAAAATTACAAATACATGCGAGAAAAACCCGACAACATCAACCATTCAACCACAGTCGAAGATCAAGATCAGTGAAAGAAAATGCTAACTCAACAAAAGAGATTCCAACAGACATTGCTTTCTCTTGCATTTCATTAATCAATTAATTTTAAATTAGTTTGTTTATAATCGAAAGGAGCTGGTTAGATTTAAAATTCGAATACTTTAACGCTTTATTCAGACTATGAAAAGATTTAACATCATCCTTAGTAATAAAACAAGCAACTAAAGTTACCACCAAAAACATTCAAACTATTCATTCAGTTTCCTAACAAAACCTGTTAATGAATGCAAACTACAGAAATATCTAGTGATACATTTGAAACTTTCGTTGTGTATATTTTTCTTCTTATTTCACTGCAACTAATTTTACTGGATCTCTCCTGAGAATAGTTCTTTGTGAAGAGCTGGAAAGTCAAGATGAGGTGCTGTTCGGCGAAGTTTGGCCAAAGCTTCCATGTGAAGAATGTTAAGTTCTCGTAACGCAGGTATCCTCGCCAGAAGTGTCTCACAAACTGTAATGTCTCCCTTGAAGGGAAGCTTGTGTGTGCGGTCGAGTTCCTGACGAAGAGCCTTCAGAGTGGCATTGCTTAAACGCTGGATTTCAGCCAGTCCCTTTAATCCTTGTCGATCTAGAAAAAGATTTGCAAAAAGAGAATTATGTAATACATATATATGAAGAGGTTGCAAAATTTAGTTCAAACTGATTAACTTTAGAATTATCTTTAAATCTAAGTACATCTAAACCTATTCAAAACCTTAAATAAAAGAAAAAATCAAGAAAATATTGCTGATTGCTAACTATACCTAGGAAATTTTAACTACCCGTAATTACATAAGATCAGGTCAGCACAAACAAAGTAGTATTCACACACACAAAATAAAAATAAAGCATGCTATTCAATACAAAAATCAAAAGCTCAATATCTAGTATAAATAAGTAATGTGATTTTTTAAAAAAAATTCTATTCCTAATTTGGTCAACAAAGAAAATTTTTTATTTTAGTTACTTTTAATTAAATAATTATCAAAAAATTATTGATTTTCTCAAGAACTAAACTCGCATTCTTCACCTTCACGTGAAAGACACTGATATCCTTGCAATTTACCGATTGAGCTGCTGCCGGTTGATTTCAATTTTCATTGCAAACTGCTGAAACTCGGTTTAAAGTATTAAAATTAATTTAATTTAATTGATTCATGAATTAATATTTGAGAAAACTGTATTAACATCAAGTGTCACCCACCACAAGTTAAAAATATGTATTTGGACTTGAGTGGATGGACAAAAAATATTTTATAAACGATTGAAAATTTGAACAAGATATATAAATAAATAGTATATATAGGGAGAGTGTGAACTAATAGTAAGAATTGAAAAAAGAAACTTTGAATTTTCCATTAATTCCCTTCATTTTTATTAAATAGTAATAATCAAGTATATTAAAAAATTATTTAAAAACTGGCATTTTACCTTAAACCTAAAATGTTTTTTAAAGAAATTCATCAAGTAAATCAATAATTAATAGGCAGTTTAATCTCTAAATGAACAAAATAAATTATTCACTTATAAATCATGTCACTCATTTTTTTTTTTTTTTTGGTACTTACTTTTAGTTATACTTACTTTAGAGTCCACTCCTCTAAGAAAGTTAAGTTTAAAAAATGATTCTTAAGAGTGAGAGGATAGTCTTTAAAATGAAAGATAAAATTAAACATACCAATACGAAAAAAAAGAAAGAAACGACTCAAACGACTCAGTAACAAGTTTTTCATGAAATAGATATTTTTTATTAATATATATTTTCTAATAATTCGTACTCATAAAATACTTTTAATTAGAGAAAAACAATAGAAAATAAGTCTGGACAGATATTCATGCAATTCAAGCAAGATAAATGACTATTCGGAGCAGTACATTTAATTTAAATAAGGTCATAAATACTAACCGTTCTTTCTAATGCTTTACTACTTTAAACTAGCTACTATTTTCTTGAATTACAAGTACACCAAACTAACATCAATAAAGGGCATATCTTTAAATTTAAAAGATTCTAACTGCATTTGCAAGAGAGTTTTTTATTATTTATTTCTGCACTACTAAAGGTGATGTAAAAATATGTTCAGCTGGAATCCTCCTTGAAAATTTTGAGTATTTGAGTAAAGTACTACCACTATTTCATTGCTGAAAAATTGTTTACTTATGGACGAAAACAAATGATTTGAATAATTTACTTTAAAGAAATATTGAATACCCACTTTAATCTATAAATCGCATATTTAAAACTGTAAGCTCTAATTTTTTTTACTTTTGTTCAGTGATTTAGCCATTGAAAAATATTAAAATAAGTTTCATGAATTTTTAACATTGTTACAAAGTAGGAAAATCATATTTCCAAAAACTTTTCTCTGCTTCTTAACATACGGAACTCAAAGTAATAATTTTATCACTATTTAGCAAATCACAATTAAACTGTTAGTCCTTTTATTTAATATAATACCATTATTTTCACCACTAATAAATAAAAAATCTCAAACAAAGATCATATTACCTGGAGAGAGAAGAACATAAGCAGAGTAGAGTGCCAATTCTGTGTCTGTCAGCTTCACTTCAGCAATACTTCGAGCAAAAGCAAAGGCATTATTCACCAGTTTTACTTCTGTTGTATCTGTTGAATGAAATTAAGTTATTGAAGAGATATGATTCCAGGATCTAACCTTTTTATTTATTTCTAGCTAATAGGCAAGCCCCATAAAAATAACAAAATTAAGTTCCAAGCAAATTCTAATCACCCAATCATTTTTATGACAGTTAAGTCGAAATTTTAACATAATTCATCTACTCCAACATTTGAGCTCTTGTTTAAAATGTTCTTTTGAAATTTCTACATTTTTTTTCGAATTTTAACAATCATACGATTTACAACATACGAATTATAGTGTTTAAGACATAATTATTATATTACGCAGTTTTTGATACCCTAGAAACTAACATGTTGAATTTAGATGATTTAAAGTTTTAATTTATTATACTGTGCCAAAGATTGATATAAAATAATATCAAATATGAAAAGAATGTTCTATGATATGATTGTGAAAAATCTTTCTTTTTGAACCACGAGAGATGCATACATGTAGAAATATATGAACAATAAATTTAAAATTTTGCTGACCATTTTAAATGATAATGTTCAGTGCTTTTTTGTATGGGAAAAAAATTAATTTTTTTACGACATGAATTTTTCCATTCGACTAATTATAATATTTGAAAGAAAATATACTTATAAAATTAAACGTATTATGAAACCTTTTTTGATAAAATTAAATGTATTATGCTTTTCGTTTCTGTAAAATATTATTAGAAAATCATAATTTATTTTATGTTGCAAATTTATTAAAAGAGTATCAAAATTTTATCGTAAGAAATATGTAAATAATTAAAAAATAAATAATATGCAAGAAAATACAAACCTGAAGTACTAAATGCTTCCACCGGTAGTAAACTTTCACCATATAAAACTGACCTTGAAGCTAAATCATAATACCTACTCATACGTATTATACTTAGCTCAAAACCACCTGAAAGAACAATACTGAAAGAGTGTGAAACATGAAAACGCAAACAAAATACTAATATTTTTAGAACTTCTCCCGATATAAAAGTAAAAATTGAAATTATCATTTTCAAGTGTAATTACAGGTATTATAAAATATATTTTTTATGCTTCAGAAATTGTAAAATAATAAAATATATAATCTGTAAATAATATTCTTCACGTAAAATTCAATGCAGTAAAATATTAATCGTTTATAAAATCATATAGTGAAATTTCACTACAGAGTAAGAATGAAAGTTAATCAAGAAAAATTGTAAGATTAAAAATGTAGAAAATTTTAGAAATCCCAATTTTTAATAGCAAAGTAGGTACTTTTGTCAATTTTTTTATCCAATTTAATCCATAGATATCAATAAAAAAAGGAATAGTTTTTTAACTCCTCCTTTCAGCAAACTTCATATTTATTTTAACTTTTTCAATTTTTAAGATAATAGGCATAAGAGATCGATTCAAGTGAATTTAAGATGAATGACTTGAATCCAGTCTGGAGATTCAGCATTGCCGGGAAGAAATTATTATGTAAAGTTCTGGCAGCTGTGTATTTATGTTTTTAATTTTTCTTCAAAAGTTTTCAAAGAAGCTCTTAAGGTTATATCTATCGATAACTAAAACTAAGCAACATTGAGTATATATTAAGTGTGCTCCCAGACCGGGTTTTAGAAAATCGGTTTTTGTTCTATTACATATGAGTATTATACATGAAATCTAAATCTCCAATCGTCTCAGTAATTTTAAATTAAGAGACTCTAAATATCGAAAATATAATACGTTATATGAGAAAAAAAAACTTCACAAAATATTTAAGAGTCAGAAGAAACAGAATCTGAAAGTATCTAAAAAATATATTCTTTGAAAATTGAAATCGTTAAAATTTGAAAAATACTTAATTTACTTTAACCACTTAAATAGCATTTTATTTGCTAGTAATTAAGCATATATCATACTTTAAAAATCTTTATATCGCTCTGCTTACTGGCATTTGATTTTAAAAATGGTACATTTAGTGAATCCGTGCATATTCTCACTATAAATATGCATAATTTTAAAAAAATTTGAGGTAAATATATTTTGCATGCCTCATTTCCTTTAGAATTTAACCAGTACAACTAAACTATAAGTGATTTTTTAAGATGAGATCTATAGTTTGATTATGCAATTGAAAATTTTCTTAGAACAACAGACCAAACTTAATGTGTTTTGTCACACAAAAGTACAATACTTATAAGAAGAATCGTCCAAGTGAATTTTCTTGTAATATTTGATACTCGTTGTCCATTTATATTGGATTTCCCCACTTAATAGATGCTGAATCTTTGATGCTTACTACAGTTTGATCTCTGGTCTGCTATATATACATGTGTATGTATAAATATAAATGCACTATAAATTAAGAAGAAATAGACAATAAAATAATTTGTATAATGAATGTATAAGCTAAAATTTAATACAAGATTCTCTCAACTGAGGTTTTTAAAAAGTTAGTTCTTCAAGCACAACAAATGAAAAAAATCTTAAATTAGCATGCATTATAATTTCATATCAAAGTTTTAGAATGTTTCTTTTACCGCTTTGGTCATGCTCACAGAAAACTAATTATATAATTAAAATTTCATCATTTATTTATATTACAATCTGTACAAATTTGTAAAAAGTTTTTTTTTCTTTTTAGTAACAGACAAATTTAAAAATGGTATTTGATGATTTTAATGAAGGAAAAAAAATGAAATAAAATGGAAAGCTGAAACTTGCCTGATTTCAGAAGAACAATTTGGTCATCTTGGGACAGTTTCATGAATCCAGGGACCATTTTAGCAAATTCAATAATTTGTTGAATAATGGCAGTTAATCTTGAAGCACAGTCTAACCATAAATGCTCATGAGCCTAAAAAGAATAAATTTGCTGTCATTTAACACAAGAAAGTGTGAAAAATGGCAATAAGCAGTTATGAAAAAACGTTTTGGAATGGCAAGAAAACCCGAAATTATAGGGGAAACTACTCATCAAAAATTATATAAATATTTAAATTTACAAATAAAAAACTAAATAAAAAAATTCCAAATGCTGCATACGTTTTTAAATATTTCCATACTTCCATTTAAAATATTTCCCTTTAAAGGGAAATAATCAGGTGAATGTTTTAACTCTAACAAAAATTAACTCTAATTAAGATTTAAAACAAAAAAATAAAAAGATAAACGCTTAGCATGATTAAAAAATAAACGCTCATTAGCATTTCTTAACACATTGCATAGTAAAAAATATATAATGATTTGTTATATGTCTATTAAGTAAATAATGCATGCATAAAAATATTTATATCTTAAGCAATAAAACTCAATACCGAAAACTTCTAATCAATTCCTGATTATTGATTCGATTTGCAGTGACATTTTATATTTGAATTCAATTTTAATTTATCATCATTTATATATTAAATTTTATTTTTTCACCATATGATTATTCACTGTTTATTACATCGTATAGAACAAAATAATATTTATTGTACTCAGTAATTTATCAAGAGCACATATTTATAAACATACATTCAAACTCTGCACTTAACAACTAAGCACTTAGCTCACTTGCTAAGCACTTAACATCAATAATTGATTTCGATTGTTTCCCCCTAAGATGCAAAGCAAGTGATTTTTTAACGACTTCAATTATTTGATTAAATCATATATCCAAATAATTATTAAGAGGAAATAAAATTAAATAAATGTTTCTACCAGGCTCTTATAATATAGAATTCTTGAAACGTCTTGAGGTCTTCTGATAAATTCTTGTATTTGCTCTGTAGTGTACAGGCATGTTCTCATATAGGCTTCTGAGATCGTTCTTGCTAGCAAATCTGAAAATGAAGAGTGCAATTAAATTTTGTTCTTCACAGAACTTCGCATGAAAAACTCTTTGAAATAAATATTTATTCGTGTCATGAAAATCTTGGATGCTCTTCGAAACTCTGTCACAAATGAAATAATCATTTTTTATTAATTTACAAAAATTTGATAAAATATTTATACAAAATTCTATAATATTCCAATTAATTTATCATGGTTGAAAAATTGACTTCCTTGTTTGACCTTCCAGTTTAATTAGTGAAACTATTTCTAAGAAAATAATCTCTTTTAATCTAAGAAAAATGAAAATTTTCAAGTGTTGCCATCTTTGTAAAACTCGAACATTATAGGATGCTGGAAAATAAAAAATAGTTGTCAGAGTTTTAAAAGTAAAAAAGTAAAAAAAAGAAAAAAAACTTTTAAACTCTTGTATGTTTTGTACAGATGTCTATAAAAATAAGAATTGAAACAATTTGATTAGAAATGAAAGTATTCCAAATTCGGTAAGTTAATAATCTTTTTAAGATAAAAAGAACTATGCCAGGAGAGAAAAATCCTTCGGAGAAAAAAATATAATAAAACACGCATAAAAGATAACAGAGATTTCTTGACAACTTTACCTATGTGTGTAGCATTTGAATTTGCCATCGGCGGACCCGATGAAGGTACAATTGTAGACAATAGACTGCTTGTGTCAGGTATAGGTTCTAATAGCTGACGAGGATCAAATGTTGTGCTGTCTACAAAGTCTGTACTAGAGAGATCAAACGTCAGGCCTTGATTACTATTGTAGTTGCTGTACCCATTTGGAGAATATACGTTCATGTCACCATTGTAATTATACCTAAAGAATTTAAAAAATGAATAAAAACTAAACAATTAATTGGTCATTTTATAAAGAGTTAAGAAGTATTTTCAAAATCTGGTGACAAAAAAGAAAAATTCGAGAAAAATCAGGGGAAAAAAATCTTCTGCTTTATTCTGAAATAATTTTATTGCCATGATCAACCCATGATCCAAAAAATCCCATGACTTCTTATTCATATAGTTTCAGGCCACTCAAATCAGTAGGTCTTAATTCACAGCTTCTTGAAGACAACTTCGTACATAATAGCTTATCAAGAAACTTCAAGGAAGATAACTCAACTGAATTTAAAATTTTATTTCATTTTTAAAGTACATTTATAGTTTTTGATACAGAGTAGAAGAACTAGACAGATTATTAAGAAGATTTATTTACATCAAGAATTTTAACAATCAATTTAAAATTACTAAACAATCGAATGAATTACAAAAGAAACTTTTCAACTGCAGTGCATTTATATTTTTATATATAGCGTGTAAATATTATCCAGATAACGAAAACTAATTTACATCAAGAATCTTAGCATTCTACTGAAACGTGATATAAATTAGTTTTTATACATTTTCTTATATTATTCCTATAATCTTATTTATTCTTATTCTTATTTTTTATATTATTCTTGTAATCTTATTTAATTTCATTTTTTTAATCTTCACCCTGCTTAAGTTTGAAAGAAAAAGATAAAATGGTTCTCACCCGTTATTCAGGTAGGGCACATGCTGATTGGAGGAGGACGGTTGCTGCTGGTCAAAAACCGAGCTGTCTGGAGAGGTTTCGGTCATCGGTGGCCCCTGGAGGGCTGGCGGCTGCTGTGGACGGACTAATTGGGCTCGATGATAGCGCACCTCGTCTTCTACCTTCTCGCGCTGCTTCTTGGACATGCGACCGAATTTAACCGCTGAAACCAAACAATACAATTACAATTTGTAGAAAGAGTGAAATTGAATAGAATTACAAAGCTCCGGAATTACATTAAAGTAATAGACAGTTTACAAGACGCGGTTGAAATCAATGTTACATAGTTTTAAAGAGAAAAACACAAAGCAAGTAAGGTATAAAATAAGCATGGATCTACCACAGAATCCAATAGAAATCTTGCAGGCAGCATCTACGCCCAAGATCTTATTACGTCGGACTTTAAATGTTGATCATCGAATTATTTTCTTCCCTCAAAATACATTATCCTTTTAAAGCTGTCGTGCTTATGTCTTTTACTAGATTTACCAAGGGATAGGATTTTTTTTAACTGTTTTATTTTTGGTAACAAACAACTAACAGGCAAAAATCCCAAAATGATATTTTAGTTAACTTAAAGGTATATTAACATGTATTTGAATAAAAGCCCATTATTAAAAACCGAACTGTTTCCAAATGGCTTACATTGAGTAATACTCTGAATCGGAAATGTCACAGACATCTAAAAGTATTCAGCAATTATTTTTTTAATAAAAAGCAATGAGCTCAACAAAGAAGATGAAAATATATGATGGTATTCGATAGCACATGTGTATCGGAATATATAAATCCTAATTTTGAATCAAGGCAATAACTTCAAATAAAATCAAAGTCAAAACACAAAAAATAAAAGTTCAATAAAAGGAAGTATTTAGAATAATGTAAGCTTATCAAGTGAAAATATTTCGCACATTAATCTCAAATATGAAAGTACAAAAACGAAGAAGCATCTTGCTTCATTCGAAGAAGCAATATAGTGAAAACTTAATAATAAAAAATACTTCACTTCCAATGAACGTGAGCTTTAAAACAGGAGTAGGAAACAAAGGACTCTGCACGCCTTTACTGAAATGTGGAAAATAATCGATACTCACGCTGAATATTTCTGTTGATCCCCGATTCAGTGTGTCGAAATGGTGTATAACAAGTTACATTTGCTAGTGAAATATTTTCTTAAGAAATGTCAACTGATAATGTGCTATCAACCTGAATAGAATGGCATCCGGACAACAGATTAGATCATTTATTAGCGCCACAGTTGAGAAAGATCCATTAAATAAGTTTCGTAATATATAGGTCAGGAAAGTTGTTGTTGGACAAGGACATCTTCTGCGATACCTAAGCACTGGCAATACGAAATATCTCTGTGGGCCATTGTTGAAACAAGGTGTTCCAAAAAAAATTTCAAGTAAACATGGAACTACGTTAATGGAATATATCTAGTAAAACGAGTCTAAGTGTTAAATCTAATGGCAGTTGAGGATTGGACACCTTGACCATTGAGTGGAGAATCCAACTCAAAACAAGTTTTCTTTGTTGAAGTCGATAATTTAGAATTATTATACGTGTAGCCTTTGGGCATAGTTTGGGCTATGGTAGAGGCATTGTAAAAGTTTTGCGATTTTTGAGATCCTTCGATATTTATTTAATGAGATAACTCGGAAATTCCCTTTACACTACAGACTTATACATTTCGTTTTGAAACATTGTTACAGATATCCCATCCACAATAGAGTATAATCAATCGATGTTATCATTATGTATTTTTAAAACATTTAATGAGATGATGTTATCTGACAAAAACTTTTTTCGTTGCCATTTTTTCCCCTTTTTAAAGGGAAAGATCCATGATTGTAAATTTTAATCATGATTCCAAATTTCGAAAATTAAATAGAAATGAAGCCCAAATTTCGAAAAAGTTATAAAGAAAGAAACAATTTCAACAAAATTGTTCAGCATATTTTTTAAAATTCCCTTCTAATTAAGGATATTATTATTATTTGCGGGGAAATATTTTAAGAATCTGCTGGAAGTACAAACTGTGAATGTTTTTCAGCTTACTAATATGAAGCGATTCAACGTTGTCAAAAATTACATTTTAGGAAGTTCTATGTTAGAACAATGGAATAATTGTCTGCAATTCAAAAAACTACGTTAGATTTGTTTATCCATTTATGAATTCTATAGCTCATTAAATCCTTATCAAAACCTGTTGTCATTTTTAGATATCCAGTAAATATCATAACACAAAACTAAACTTGGTTGCATCTACCCAAAATTTGCAACCTCAATGATAAATGCAAATCAGAATGAAATACATTCTAATGAAAACGACAGAACAATATTTAAATAAGAAAACGTTTCAGCACAAATCTGTGGAAAAAACATATTTATTTTACACCGCCAAAAAATCTATTATTTCGAAAGAAAGTCAAATTTATCTCTAACATATTAAAAAGTACATCACTGCAGGAAGTAATTATAAAGTCATGAAAATTAGCGATAAAATGAAGGGAAATTTGGTGATAAAATAATAAATTGAAGGGAATTAACGATAAAATTAAGGGAATTGACGATGAAATGTAGGGACACATCTAAATTGCTTTTCCAAATATAATTAGCTCAAAAAATTATAGCAATTAAGTTAATTAAGCATATGGTAAGTAGTTTTGTGCATGAAAAAGATTTATTTTGTTTTTAATCACTCCATATTGGTAATCTTTTGATTATACGCCCTTTTTGAAAACAGTTTTAAAGATCTTTTTGTTTTGTTTTCTCGTATGTGAAATATAAATACAAAGAAAAAGTATTATAAATATCAGAAAAATTCAATCTCGAGATTTCGGCTAATCTCCATTTTTCAGACCAACCAAAATGCATTTTAGGAATTCTTTCTCATTGCTTGTAAACAAGATAAATCAACCAACTGAAGTAGTCTTCCCGAAACATTATCGAATATTCTCCAATAAAGGTCTAATCCCCCTACCCTCAGATAAAATTGTAAACTTTAAGTAAGGCCTCGAATGTCTTGCAAGGCATTTCTAAAAATAATTATAACCAGATGCAGGTATTAAGCGTAAATCTAGGATTTTTACTAAATTTATAATGCGAATATGAATTTTGGGCAGTCCATGAATTAAAGCCAAAATTTTACAAGGCACTTTAGTTGCAGTCACCAAATAATATACATAATCTCGCTGATCTCAGTCGTTGCTTTTATGAGTTATTTTGATGACATGCATGCGAAATCACAAACCAACAAGGCTTAGACAGATTTTGGTTTAAAACGTGACTAGAATTCGCATTTTAGATGCTAAACGTGCGTGCTAAATTTTATCTACCTCGTGCTTTGTATTTTGTAGTTACCGGGTTCAATTGTATTCCTAAGAATGGATTTCTTTCAAAAATTTTACGAAAATTTAACAATTTGGTTTGGTTGGTAAAATTCATCCGTCGATCTTAAAGCTTTTTTAAGTAATTGCATTCAATGGCAGACTGTGAAAAATACTAACAGAAAGGTCTGAAACTTGTAAATTCATCATAATCTGGAAGTTCGAATTTTTTGATGCCCTCATACTTCCTATGAGGGAAAGTAAAAATGCATTTAATTAGAGCACTTTATATGCAATCATAACAATAATTTGTACATTTCTTTGAAAATTAAAATGAAATTCACCAAATAGAAGTCTGTCCAACTGTATGCATACGAACACAATAAATCAAAAATTATGGCTGAATGGAATTTAGTATACAGATTTATTAACAAAGTTGTAGGCGTGTATGAAATTTTAAATAAATGTGCCGGAGAGGGAACTATTTGTTGCTTGTTCATTCGCTCTTAAGTTAAAAATGTAACGTAGATAAACAAAATTTGATATTTGGCCTTGAAGTCAAAACTGTTGAACTACGTCAATTTTGAAACTCATCAGTTCAACGATTATTGTCTAAAATGCTAAGTCAATTTTCATCATTACATTACGGAGCATAAAACGTTTCGTACTGAGACTTAGTTGTGAGTACCTCCCTCATTACCCGAGAAACTCGAGCTTGCAGGTTGCCTGACATGAGTGGGTTTTGCCGACCCTTTCTCCACATAATTCCTTCCACCATATGTTCAGGAGATGCAGAAGAAAATAGATGAACAGAAATAAAAAGGTAGATTATTTAATTACGATAGTGTAGAGGAAAGAATATTTCATTTCTTGGTGCTGTTTTATCTGAGAAGCTTAATTCTGCTTCTCAAAAATGTTTGCGAGAGGTAGAATTAAGAAACAAATGTGTGAGAAAAAAGAATTATAAGAAAATAAACTGCTTTGATTTTTTCACGGCTTATGCTTTATTCGAAATGATTAGTTTTATATAGGTCTTACACACATAACGAGGGTTTTCTTTAAATCGAATGGAGGTGTTTAAGATATCTAGATCAAAAGAAATTGTGAGCAGTGTGTTAAGTATTCAATACAACTCGATCACTTATTTTAGTCGATTTCACTATCAAAAATGAATCCAGAACTTTTCAAAAGCTAGAACTAGAATTCAATATATTTCTAAAATCAAGATTTATATAACTTAGAAAATCACGAGTAAATTATAGTAACATTATATTTTATCATATCTTGGCATAGCCAAAAAATCATTTTTTCTTCAGGTCAAAATATGTTATCACTTTTTCCGTGACTGTTGTTATATACAGGCGATAGTTGTTTGCAATATAAATAAACCTCCTTGAAAGTTATTTTGTATTTTTTTTATAAATTACATTTAAACGCAATTGCGTTTAGTTACCTTATAAACGACATTAAGTTGAGTAAGTTGCTGTATCAGTTTAAAATGAGACATGGAAGTTGATATGGCAGTTTAAAATGAAATTGTAAAGAAACATTTAACCGTATTGTTCAGAGACGCGATTAAGTTAGAAGGACATCGTAAAACGGCATGTTACAGACCATAAATATTATTTTGATGAAACTAAAAGAAATAGTCTCTCCAAAACTGTCTTGCATTCTCTTCAATAAACTTGTCGTACCAGAGAACGCCTTACATAGCGGTGGTCCACAATAGTTAAAAAACGTTAACTTTTCGATTCAATTTAGCATTTTTTACAGCATCTATCACTTACTCCTCGACCAGTTATTTGACTATTAATCGCTGGCATATGTTAGTAGTATCCAACATCAAATTTCTATTTTTGACATGTTTTTCTCTGCCGATTGAAGCAAAAATTTGATATAAAGCTGCATTTGTAGTCACAAAATTCCATTCCAAATTTGATACACTCAAGTAATTGCGTTTTTGAATTTAAACGTTTACATATTTCTAAAAAATATAGACCTACAGCCTGTCAATTCGTTGTTGAATTTAGCTCAAAATTTGACAGGTGTCTACACTATAGATGTTAAATTTGTAAGCCGAATCTTATTTATCGAAAGTTCTTCGTTTTGAAGTTACCGAGTTCAATTACATCCGAACAGCCAGACAGACAGACTTCCTATGAATAGATTTTACTCAATATTTGATAAAAATCTGAAAAAATACTTTACGTAAAGACCGTACACCAGCTCAAAGAGTTTTTAGGTTGTCTTTGTCACAGAGAGACAAAAGGGCATTTTCGAATGTGTTTTTTGAACTCAAGGAGGTCTAAAACGTTTCGTCAAACTCTCGAATTCGATTTTTTTTACTATTCTATACTATGTATAAGGGAGAGTAAAAAATATTCGTTTTGATTTAGCATTAATTACGCAACAGTTAACCAGCACAAAATCCTTCCAGGAAGTCCAACTACGAAAAGAATGATCAAGGATTTCCATGCAGTGATGAAACAATGGCTTTTATATAAAAAATGACAAAATTAATAGTTATTTTAAGCTTATGCCTAAAATGGATAGTATAAAATATAGAACTCAAAAATAAATAAATAAAACGAATCAATGGTAGTGGTCTTTCCCAAAAATTCTCCCCTCCCTCAGGTAATAATTTGTGGAGTTTAAAGAACGACTTAAACAACATGAACTTAAAGTTTATTTTGCGAGTCGTGCACATGATAATTTTGTGCTTTGGGATAAAGTAAAGAAAACCCGATATGCATTTTGGACTCAAAATTACAGACCAGCGATCTCTTGACGGATTTGGTTCAAAATTTAATACTAATTTACACTTTAGATGCTAAATAAATCTGTACTAAATTTTATCCATTTAGCTCTTTACGTTTTGGAGTTATCATGTGCAATTCAGACAAAAGGACAGACAGACAGATTTTCTGTGAGAGGATTTCTAATCAAAATTTACAAATTTGGCTTAAAGACAATATTCTAAATTTCACTATCTAGCTCAAAAAGTTTTCAATTTATGTTCAAGGACAGAATGAGAGCCATAATTCCAAAAATGTGTTTTTAGATTTAGTGAGATATGAAACTTGGGGGAAATGCTTAAATCTTAAATTCGAATTTGTTGATGATAAAATATTTTTTATACATCTTATACAAGAAACAATAATACTCTCGATTATTCTCAAAACAAAAAAAAAGATCGTAATTGATTATAGAGAGAGAATGTGTGCAATATAAAAGTTAAATTTTCTATTAAAATTTTAAAATAATAAATTTCATGGAAGAAGGGAAAATAAATAAATTAGCAAAAAAACTCTGCCTGTAGAAACGACGAGGAAAGAGAAAATAAGCAATGTGAAACGATGCACAACGAAGATGATAAAAATAATATCCGACTCTAACATCAAGAAAGAAGTTTTCGTTATCGAATCAGGTCTCTGAAAGTTACCAAACATGTCAGTTTCACCCCAAGAAAATTGATGGCAAAAAATGAGTTTGTTTCATAATTTTGAAAAAATTATTTTTCTTCTCCTATTACTGCAATTTTTTTTATGTGTGTGACATGCCCTGCTTGAAACCCACTTTTCAAAAACCAATAGAGGCACTCTGTCTGACTGTCTAAAATACAAACTGAACATGGGACATTGTCTTTATATAGTCTTTTTTTTTTTTCAAATTTTTATCAAGTTAATTATTTATGGACAACCTGTGCAGATTTTCACTTCTCGTATACAAAGTATAGAGGAAGTATTGTAATCGTTAAAAAATTAGAACTCGAGATGTTGACGAACCTCTATAAAAGTGGAAAAAAAATCATTATGTCTGTCTGAGTCTCTATCAGTGTGCACGATAATTCGAAAACACTTTAAACTAGACGAATGAGGAGACTGGCTAGACCAAATTTGTAGATTTCTATCAAATTTTGGATGAACTCCAATCAGAGGGAGTCTGTCGTATTGTGAGAAAAAATCATGAATGTACTTAGTTTAACATGTTATTCGAAACAATCTACTACAATATAGTATCCATTTTTCAGTTTATCTATCTTAACTTATATTTTGGAACTTTCACTCAGTTCTACATGAGGAAATCGGGTCTGAAATGACATTGTCAGCATGAAAGTAGATAGTAAAAGGCTCTAATAATTAGTCGTGAAAATGGGTTGTGTGGGTGCTGGTGTGTAATCTAAAAAGCAAAAATATCGAATATAAATACATCAGTAAAAAAATAAAACAGGGCTGAAACCGAGCACCAGCAGCACACGCTTCATTCATGCTGTTCTGACCACTGTATTGCATACCCGCACTTCGAAGCCGAAATTGAATATACTTATTCTAATAGTTAGTAATTTACAAAAAAACTGAGTGTGTGTGTGCGTGAGGGAAATGTTTTTTTTTTTTTTTTTTCATTAAACACACCTCTATAGATAAATTTAAAGCAAAACCTTATCTAAATATAATTTTTTTTGAAATCCTTACACCGTTTCCAAGATACATGAAATATATAAATTTTCATATATATGCAAGAACTACTTGTTTAAAGTTATAAGATTCATATCAAATTTCGGGCCAAATTTGTTAAAGGGTTGACGGTCTTTTTCTGTGTCCATAATTTGTTGCAATCGGTTGGTAAAAGCGTTTTTAAAACACAGATTCGATTTTCGGGCACTACTAACGACCAAAAAAACTTTGCAAATATCACACGATATATTTAGTAAAAATGCTAAATTAATTCAATCAACGATTAATACTTCGCAACCATTGCAAGCCAATGCCGTCTAAGGCGTTCTTTTTAACAATTTATTAGATGATATCCGAGAAAGTTTCAGGGAGACCATTCATACGGGTATAATAATGAGAAAAAATTTTATAATGTTTCTGTTATCGATAATCAAATTATATCAAAATTATTTTTTAAAGAATTATATTTCAGATTTCTCTAAGTAATGAAGCTGGAACAAGATTCGTTAATTATTAATAACTGCAATGAGTCGTAATATAACTCAGACGAAGAAATCGTTAAAATATTAAAGGCTATATTTCAGTGTATTATTCTCTACAAGGCTTGATATAATTTTTAAACGAGTCACATACTTATCATTTTTGCACGCATATCAACTACTGCGTGTCCTGCTTAAAAGAACTGCACACATCGTTATAAAAGCTACAAATTAACATCCCGTTTGGAAGCTTCATTATGTTTCTTTAAACCGGATCGGGGTTAATTGGATTGCTTTTGATATAGAAATCCCTCCCCATACTGACTCATTTCATTTCCGACTCATCTTTATTGTCATATAAAAAGAAGAGGGTGACGGGAAAAAAAAGAAAGAAAAAACTTCGCGTTAGGCATAAGAAGATTTACATTTAAGCAAAACAGACGTGGATCAGCCTCCGTACGAAAAAAATAATAATAAATAAATAAATAAATAAAAGTAAGCATCTTAAGAACATTCTGAACATGATCTTCCCTCACACTTTATCCCTAACCGTTGCAGCTTAACATCATCTCGCTTCTTTCTTCAGATGCTTGAGTTCTCTGTCCAGATGTTGAGTAAATGAGATTAAATTAGATTGATGCCAAATAATAAAGCAAAAAAATTATACAAAATATCTTGATAAAAAGATGCTTTGTTACATTTAATTGATACAAACATATGATATTTTGTAACATTACATTGATACATTACATCAATTTAATGATGCATTGTATTATTATAATGATACAAAGTATCTTATAAGATAGTTTGTATCCTTATAACGATAATGAGAAATGATAAAACAGTTTGCAATGGACATTTACAAATTACTTTTTTGGTAAGTTTATTTCTTTCTGCATTAGAAAAATATAAAAAAAAGCCCGAATTTCATCAGGTTCGAAAAATAGTATTTTTATTAAATTCATTTATAGAATTTAATTATTCCTAATTACGTTTCAACTGTTAATTTAATTTAATCGTTGAACTTTCAGAAATTTATAAACAAGGCTTCTTTCAATTTTTAAAACTATGAATTTGCTTCTCTTCAACATGACGTTTTTTCTAATTTAACTACGATACTGGCAAAGCACCTTGTCAAAATTCTAAATTTCTCTACACACTTTATTTAAGTTTAACTATTTTCAAAATCTATTTCGTGGTAAGAAGAAAGCAAGAGCATCCGCGGCTTGACTAATTCATTTAGTTTTTTCTTCCAAATGGTTTTTTTTTTAAATAGAATGTTCAAAACTTCTAATATAGAAACACAGAAAAAATATTTAAACTACGTATATCCGCATTTATGATCAATCACGTAAATAAATAATATCACGTTCCTTTATCAATTAAGTAATCAAAGAATTTTATTTGAAGACCACATGAAAGAAAATAAATATTTGACTAATAAAAATCTAAATTTGAACTTCAGAAATCAATTTTAGTTTTTTACTTCCTCCCATCCGAAATGTAGAGGAAAAATTGTAATTATTAAAAATAAAATGAAATCGAGATTTTGACGAGCTTTTATGTTTCAGATCTTTCTAGTTCGAGAAAGCACATTTTTGGCATTATACCTGTCTGTCTGTATCTCCCTCTCTATCATTCGATGAACATTACAATTCATTAACGCGTTGAGCTAGACGGCGAAAATTCGGTATATATCATTACCACTAAATTATAAAAAATTTTATGAAATAAGTGACTTTTTTTGTCAAATTTTGAATGCTATATTTGAATTTTCTGCCAAAATTAGAAAAAAATTCTGGAAGATTGTTCAAGTGCATGTGAACTATAAAACAAAAAGAGCTAGGTTGATAAGATTTAGTACACAGGCTTAGCATCTAAAATGGTGATGCTTAACATCTTTTGATCATCAAACAATTGAATGCCACTGTATTTATGCATGAAAGTGAAAGCAGTAATTTAAATATATTAAATTTGATATGTGATATTGTGATTACAATTGTAGTTTCATGACAAATTTTAGTTTAGTTTGTCGGCAAAAAGGGATCTAAAATAGATAATCTTGCTATAGATTCAATTAAAGTAAATTTACGCTTAAGATCTATATTTCGTACGTGCCATGCAAGGAATTCGAGGCCTTATCCATGGCCCACAATTTTATGCGGGGGAAGGCACTTATTGGAGAATATGCAAGAAGGATTCGGAAAAACAACCTCCCTGGTATAATAACGTGGCCATGATCTGAGTTAAACCTGAATTTGAAAATCTGAATTTAAAAAGCAATGACTTCTTACCATCCCTGGACATCCCAAGAGCAAGGCATTTTTGTAAGCGACAGTATTGGCACCTGTTCCGGTTGACTCGATCGACCACACAGTTCTTCTGCCTCGGACACTGGTAATTGACAACACTGGACTGGCTTCGCCTGAAAAAACCCTGCAGAAAGGATGGTAATTCAAACTTATATAAACTCGGAAAAGACGCATTTAGCTGAAAATCCTCCAGAGATATTATTTCTTTTCGAGATTCATTTAACTAACTGCGCCTCATTGAACTGATTTTGAGAATTCACATTTTGAATGATTGCTAAATCTTCTGCTTTAAATTCTCATTTTAAAAATGGATATTTGATTTAAGTCATATCTATGTATAATGAGTCATTAAGGAATGTATAATCATTTCGCTTAAAATTATATATGTTCATCAACAAATAACTTTTTTCGTTTAATTGAGTGTAAAAATGTAAATTTAAGTGAAAATTATGAATAATTAATAAATTAATACCTACTCATAGGAATAATGTACCGCATGAAAAATATTTAGATGATTGCTGCTGTATTAAAAATAATAAAATGTTCCTTAATTGCAAATGATGCAACATAAACTAGGATTGCTTACAATTCATTTTCATCAAGACATTTTAGTTGAGATACACATAGAAACAAAATTTTTACTATTTGATATTAAGTGGGCATCGATAGTTAAAATGAAAGTATTAACTTTCATTAAAAGTTTTAACCGACTTTATGAGAAAACAATGTTTGTTCGCATTGTCATTTAGCGTAATTGTAAAAACTATAATTGTAACAAATATTAGCACTCTGTCCTTTAAATATATTAAATGGATTGTAGAAATTATTTAATAGCTATAAATTTAATAGTTAGGAATCGTTTTGAGTAACAGACATTTTTTCTTTCAATTTTAATTGAGAGAAAGGTCACTTTAAATATTTTCTTCATCTAATAAATAAAAAATAGACAGTATAAAATAATTATATTTTTATTTCATATTTGGATAAAAGGAAGGTTTTAAGGAAACAGAAAACTTAATTGTTTACCACTATCCACCTTAATTTAAGTAAAACACTGATTTTAGTAAGAATAGTCACAAAATAAAATAAATAATTGTTCGATAATTATTAATATTCATGAATGTAGAATGTGTAAAGGAATTTGGATAATGCAATCTATTTAAACTAGTCATCGTCAATGCCGTTGAAGTACAGAATGCTATTTCTGAGGTTGAAATAAAATTTATGAATCGATATTACTTCAATGCTCTATAATAAAGTAAGAAAAGAAAAAAATGATATAGCGCGGAAAAAGCCATGTTTGTGTATGGCTGAATTCTTTTACAAATTAATTAATACTGATTGCAATCAATTCAAATTTCTTTCTGGATCAACAAGAAAACACTTTCTGAACAAAAATTTCTGTGATTATAGTTAAAAAACGTATAATAAACAAACAATAGCAGCAGTAAGTTAACCATTAATAATTAACTAAGGATACAATGTTTTTCCATTTAATTGTAATTACGTTAGTGAAACTATAGCAAAATCATGATGATGACTTGTTTTAATTACATAATATTTACTTACCAATATGCGAATTAAAATTGATTAAAATTTGAAGGCACATTTTTTCACAACTACATTAGTGAGTTCTCAAATGATGAAACTATTAATCAACATCAGTGAGAAATCCATCAAGTCATAGGAAACAATTTAATTAAATACATGATTTGTTTTCATTTTTAGTTATTCCATGCTCATAAAAGCACGGAAGTTTATTAATTATGATCTTTATCATCGAAAAAAATTTACAAAATTACTTCGAAATGTAACTATTTTGTAACTTCGATAATTATATTGTGATTATTTATTTTGATATTAGTTCATCTCAACCAACATTTATATCCTTAAAAAAATCAATTCTTTTTCCTTGTTACCTAATTTTTTTAATTAATATCAAAAAAAATTTTGAAATAGAAATAAATAAGGCATATAATATGTATATACTTAATCAGCTGTGAGATTACCGTGTTGGTATGTACATCTTATAGTAATCATAGTAAGATCAAAAAATGCACGCTATTCTTTTGTAATGATGCCACGAAGAATTCTTAAATCTAAATATTTTATTTCATAAAATGAATGTATTAAGCTTTAAGCTATTATATTAAGCTTTTTATAATAATTATTATGTTTACATGCATCTGAAAACTGCGGGTTAATCTGATTTTTCGTTTGAAATTTTATTCATTTCATTGGTTTCAAATGGAAAAGAAAAATTTGTTGTTACTTCTTTTCTTGCCCATAAATAGTCTAGAACTTAATTCTAGAAAAATCTTCCAAATTTTGTTGTCTGCATGTATAAAGCGCTTTGGCAAACTTTTAAATCCGTATTTGTCATCTCCAGGACTAAAATAAGTTGCTTTGTTTATTGGAAACATTACGAGTACGAGCATTTATGCATAATTATAAAATGTTCTTTTGCAGTAAATATTTTTTACGATTAATTTACAAATGTAACTATAATATAAAATCTTCAGAGTGCTTTTGTTTGTCAATTTAAAATCAAACTTTAGGTGAAATGTAACTAATACATAAAATATAAACATTATATTAAATTTGTATTCTTGATTCCTTGTTTTAGAAGGGGGGAAAACAACGAAACACTTATTTTTAATCAGAGAGGAAGTAAAAATTAGGTTTAAAATCATTAATATCTAGAATTTAAAAAAAAAATGTAAAAAGAAATTTTTTTCCTAAAATTACAATATTTCCTAAAATATTAATTAAAAAAACCCTACGAAATAAAATGAAAATGGCATTTTACATTATAATATATATTAATTCCAAATTATTGGGATACATTTTTATTGCCAATATTACAAATAAAAATGCAATTGTGTATGAAAAGCTTAATATTTGAATAGAAATTTATAATGTACACTAAATAATATTAAGCATGTTGTACATTTTCAAAATAAAAAATAAATAATTTTTGAATTTCTACTAAGGATCAGAAAATTATAAGAATATCATTTTAATGGATATAGACAACAAAAGTAAATATTTTTCTAAAACGCTTAATTGTATTTAAGTAGTAATATCAGTTGAATTATTGATTATCTGATTTGTCACCCCATGATTTCGATACATTTTGGCAAGTAATTGCAATAGTATTATTATAGTGTAATCTTTAAAATTCATTACTTTTGATTCAAAAATAAAAATTGTAAATGCATTAATAAAATACAGAATATAAATTTAGATGTCGAAAAAAAATAATTCGAGCAAAAATTACCAGACAATATATATATTTTATATTTTAAGATCTTACTTGCTTTAAACTACAATGTCATATGGAGTATTCACAGTATATATTATTTCAGAGCGTGGATGACAATCCAAAATGGTAGACATATTACTCGTTTGTAGTTTACTTTTACACCAGTAGATGGCAGCACGATGACAAGCAACCTTTCTATGAATTGACAGCAATAGCAGAAAAATGATTCAATATATATTATATATATATATATATAGAAGCGATTTTCTAATTTTGGAAGGATAAATGTGGAAATTATAAAAACAGAATATATATAAGACGACTCTCCTTACCTGATGGTCTTCATATCTTACCTTACAACCTTCGCAAGTAATAACACCGTAATGTACACCAGATGACTTGTCACCACAAACTTTGCATGGAATAATTTCAATCTGAGCTGAAATTAGAAAAGGAATTGCAATAAATATCTATAAGAAGTCAATCTAAATAATAATAATATATTCGACTATCTTTCCAAGAAATAAATTTATTTTTATGGTTCAACGTTCCTTTATACGCCCATATATTTTATGAAATGTTTTTAATAAACTTTTTAATATTTTTTTTTGTTAAGTTTGAAGAAACAATTTTTTTTAGCGAGAATTTCAAATAAAAACGCAACATTAGCTAATAAAAACTACTAAAAAATTTGCAGAAAAAAATTATTTTTTAAAAAATTTCTGAGCACAAGTAAAACTGAAGTTACACTTTTTTATGATAAGGATGCAGTCAAAACACTTTTCTGCTTTTGTTGTTAAAGTACGCTTATATTATCATTAATGGTTACAAATCCAATTGCACCTGGGACAAAGGTTAAAACATTCATTATTATTATACAGTTAGTTTATAATCGGGGAATTTGAAGAGGTGAATAGAAATGGAAACCTTCTCGAGTCTCAAATCAGTCTTTACTGCTGTAAAAGTGAAATAACCGATTAATATTATAAATAATAAAGTGATACGTAGAAGAAATCAATATTTTGGGGAAGGCTCCCTTTAAACTTTAAAAATTGACAATAGATGGCGACACGAAATTTGGCATTTATAGAAATGAATTTCTTGATTTCAGCGGTTCGTAGTAGTTATAGAAAGGTTTATTTTTAAATAAATGGCGTCAGAAGAAACTACTTTTTTTCTCTTCGCCGCACACAGATTTTTAGCACAAAACAAAGGAATTAATATCCTGTCGCGACGCCGGTCAACAAGGACTGGCGCCTGTGCCGATTATATTCCTTCGTTCGCCTAATCGGCCCAGCAAAATTTAGCAATAGGAAAACAAAACATAAGGATTACCTCTTAAAGATTAAAGTTTACAACTAACTGTAAAGAATAACTAAAATTTTAGGCAAGTACAAAATAAAAAGCTTGATGAAATGCGGCTCAATTAATAAAACAAGAAGAGTGGAGGTCTACAGGACTGACCGTTTTATCTAGAACTATCAAATTCGCTAAAGATATATCTGGAAAACAAAAATATTCATGTAGAAGCAATTTTATTTTAAAAATTTATTTAGCGTTTTTGTGAATTAAATGTGAAGTTAAATTATTAAGTTGCTCTATCGTAGCTTCCAAAAATAATATAGCATAAAAATTATTATTGCACCATCTAACAATTCGAAAAATTATCATACCAGCAACATTAATATATTTTGTCAATTTAAAAAAAATCGCCTTATTTTCAACAACAGATCGTATTATTGCAATGAAATTCAGACAGTTTCCATTGTTTCATCAGATATTAAAACACGTGAGTTTCTTCCACTGTTAAAAGCCAAAGAAGAAAGTTTCTGCTATTATTTGTGCAATTTACATGAGGAATCAGAAAAAGTAATTTGTAAAAAATTTTAAAAATGTAACCATTTTGTAAAAATTTGAAAATGTAACCAATATTTTCAATGTACCAGCTGCTCGTCAAAGAATATCAATGTGTGATAATTCTCATTTGAAAAATAATAATAAAAAAATTAAGAAAAAAAATGTTTACAAAAAATTCTTTTTCTCAAAAAATTTATTCTTTTCAATCCGCAAGTTTTAGTAAACAACTCCACTGCATCCCCTCATGAGTAAGAATTTCAATATCAATCTTTGAGAAAATAAATACAGTCCTATCCAAAAAACTGATAATAATTTCATATTCTAGATTTATTGGCATTATTTGTCCACCGATGAATTAAAAAAAACAATGTTTTAGAATTTAATGAGCATAGAAAGAAGCAAAATTAGTTTCATCATTCTTTTTAAGATGAAGAAGGCTGTTTAGTTTCATAATAAAAAGGCACCTAGCATTTTTGGATTCATACCAATAGAAAACAGATATTAAAAGCTTCTATGAAATCAGCATTTGCAGAGAAAGAAAGTTGTGTTTTTAAAGAAGAGAATGACTAAATTTCGTATTAAAAATATTTATTTTCTCCCAAAGTAAACATTAATACATCCATTTCCACTTTAGCGATTCCATATCATAATTAAAGACTCATTTCTTGTTAAATATTTTCCAAAAATTAGTAATTATTTTATCATAATTTTTGATACCTCAGTGCATCTAGTAATATATATTTCTTCTAGTTTATTATATGAAATACATTTATTCTTGAATTTATTGATCACTTCTAATAAATACTCAAACACATTAATTAAAAATACAGCTTTTGTGTAATTTATTTATGAAATCCAGGCGAATGTTTTTAATATTTTTATATACTTTTTATATTCATTATATCTAGTTATTATTGCATTTCAAATACATTTTGGGATTTTTATTTTTAAGACAATATATTAAATATTAATAAATGCTTAATAACTGGTGAAAGAAATCATTGCAAGTAAATATATTTCGAATGCATTTTCGAATTATTTCGATCATTCAATGAGTAACTATGATAGAACAGGTCACGTTCTGGGAAGTGTTTGCATACTGTGGTGAAACATAATTTTTGTGGTTAAGAACAAGTTAAACAAAACTGGTAAAATGTCAGTCTTATTTCTTATATTATAATCCTGAGACAAAATTTTTTAGACAATTGCACTTTGCTAAAGGGTAGTATGCAGAAAAATGAGCAGTTATTGCGCCTCAGAATTCCGCGAATAATTTGAGATTATTCTATTCCTACATGTAAATATCTCTTCTTTTCAGCTTACATCGCACCCTTTTTTTCCCAATCTAATCACTTCCTGACTAATGTTCAAAAGCTGGGAGGATTTCGAAATCCGAAAATGAACAGTATATGATCAGGTCAATTAATAACTATTCCAGCATTTTTTTAAAAAAAATTTGCCCAGACGTTTTAACTTAAATAAAATAGAGAGAGCAAATTATCTCCATAAAAGCTAAATGCTATAAAGGTGCTATAAAGGGAATCTTTGGCAGAAAGATTTTCGTAACGAAATATTTAGAGTTTTCAACTCAAATTTTTTCGATGACACTTTATTTCGCAAAACAGAAATTGCCATAGAAAACTGTATATAATTTTTTCTGAGTTTTATTAACGTAAATTCTATTAAGTAAAAAAAGAATTGATTGCCTTAAATTATATTTAATTTTCTGATAAAATTGTTTATAGTTTTAAACTGTTTTATTTTCTTTACTATCTAATAAATCCATTGATTTATCTATGTATTCGAAATAATTATAATATTGAATTATAATGGATAGAAATGGCTTACTTTTTTTTCCTTACAACTATCAAATTGCGATAAATCTATGCACATATGGCACCCGGGCAAAACAGTTGCAGGGTTAAATAACTTTTGACTATTTCGTTATACATAGAATAATTTTATACCTGTATATTTTATTTCTTTTATTTATTATTAAATCAAAATAAAAAATTCAGAAAATTAATTTTAAAATGTTTAAGCAAACTTTATTGTTAATTATTTTTAAAAAAATTTCGTCAGTTTTTCTAACTCTCTCTATATAAAACCGCTCGAGTTTATTCGAGTAAAAGGAAAGTTTTCAGCATTTGATCCCTAGTTATTTCGGTTGGGTGAATTAAGGGATTAATACACATCGCAATGTCGACAAGTCAATAGATCTTCGGTGGAGAAAGCCCATCAAAGAAACTCCGTCACAATAACGAATCAATGTTTACATTTTTTTAAAGCTTTAGCAGTAATGCATTTTTTTACATTCGAATTACAATCAGAATTTTTCCACTTTGACGAAAGCGTACAAAACTCAATACATCTGAAATTTTGTTTATACCAATAAATTGCTTGACCTTGAGAATAGTAAAATTGGAAATCAGCCACAAAAAGTTAATATGATTCTAAATCTATAAGATTTATTTACAGTAGAATGATAATATTTAAAATTGAATAAAAATCAAAAAGTTTATTTTATTAAATTTAATTAAAATTATTTGGTAACATTATTTACATTTATATTTGGATTTAACACAATTTCCTACCTTTTTCTCTATGTCTCGTTGTTTCTCAAAATAGTGTTTAAAAGTAATAAAAAGTATATATATATATATATATATATATATATATATAATTATATATATACTTTTATTCAGTAGGTTTTAAAACTAAAGACCAAGGAACTAAACGCTGGAGGTTCAGCATTCGGTTGCCCATCTAACCGGAACATATGACTTGCACCCGAGGCCCTCGATCAAGAAAGTAGATTTGAGAAAGTTGGTCTACATGGGTTGTCGTGTCACTGAGTTTATTTTAAAAATTGAAGTTCTAATTCTGAAAATCTAAAACAAATCGAGTTGAAGAAAAGTGTTTGAAAAAAAAAAATCAAATAAATCTCTTTACCCTTTATTTTATTTCAGTAATTCTGGTAATGTTATCAGATAATTTTTACATAATTTTCAAAAAATTAAAATAATACATAAATTAATATTTTCCCAAGAAATGTGCCATTTTTTAAATTCGTAATCTTTTTTGAATTGTAAAAGTAGACCGTGGTAAATGGGCATACATGCAAACAAAAAAGAAATAAATTCTAACTCTTTTTGTTAATAGTTACCAAATTAAACTTGCCAAAGCAAATGTTTCTTTAACATTTAATAAAATGTTTTTATGCAAGATGACTGAATTATTTTTGTTCACTAATATTGTTAACATTTTTAGCAACTTGAGCCGTTTATACCTTCGCAAACCCATGGTTTATACAACTCGGGATTTTTGCCAGAGTTTCTTAATTTACAGTATATACTTATATACCACTAATGTTGCATTATATCATTTTTGCGATACTATTTTTACACAAAAGAATTTAAGCAATGTTCCAACTAAATTTAAAATGACATCTTTTAAAATTTGTTTAAAATACTTTTATTTTGGTACTTCCATATATTTTTGGTACACGCGACAATGCAAAAGTTTTGACACTAATAATTTATGATTCCTTTTGTTGCATTTTAATTTTTTTACAGCAGATCCAAACCTTTTTAATCGGTATTTTAAATTTATATGTCTTGAAATATTTTTAGTAATATATAAAAATCAAAAGTTGAAGAAATGCAAAATGTTTAGCTAACAATTCCAACAATAGCTAAGCACTAACCTATAAATAAAAGACTATTATTTATTTTTTATAGAGATATATTGCAATTTGAATAGCTCATTCAGATAGTTTTCCATTCTATTTTTTAAGGTTATCTTGTATTTCTTCAGATTCTTTGCTGCCACCTCCTTCCTCCCAAAAAAATGATTATTTTCGATATCTACCCATTGAAATTTAAATGCTACTTTAAAAGAAATAACTAAAAAATAACAGTTTATGATTATTTCTCTGAAAATTATAAACAGTTTTTTTTATATGAATTCTGTGGTTGTTTGATAATAAACAGCACAATCCAATAAGAAATTAACTTTAAAAAGACACTTTCTTTTTAAAAAATAAACTTAATTCAAATGTAAATATTATCATATAAGTAACAACCGGACAATTTTGAAAGCTCTACCCATCGATTAACAACGTAAAAAATAAGTTCAAAATTATGCAGGTAAGCGATGAAGAAATTTTGCAGTGAATGAATTAAGTAGAAATCAATTTGAATCCTATATACCATAACGACGTTGTTACATTAAAAAGTCGCAAGTTAAAGTTGTTAAAATATTTTATTGGTATAAAACACTTATATTGGTAAGCTACATTTACTCTCAAATGGTTATATTTGATATAAGATTTACTGTAAAATGACGCAGAACATTACTCGCACAATGTCATATGTGCCATCAAAATATCCTTATTTTGCTGTGTGGCTATTCTGATATGTGACAATATAACATAGGCGATAAACGAAACTGTCAGAAGCATGAAATTGTACTCGTGTCGTTTCATTAGGAATGTTTGCCTAGTAAATCAATCCAACCGCAAGTGAATTGCCCAAATGACTTATTGAAATTTCAATATATAAACAAGTCATACCCCAATCAGATTTCAAATATTAAAAAGAAATAGTAATAAAAAAATTCTTCATTATCTGAAACATCTCTTTAAAACTTTCCGAATAAAAATGTTAAATCTTTTTCATTTTATTAACTTCACTGCCTTTAAGTAACCTTATATTTAAATATCATTTCCTCTCCATCTTTTTATCCATTCAGGAACACTCGGATATTGCAAAATTCTGGAGTAATTTTAACACCAAATGATCACATCTAATATTTTTTAACAATTTTAATTTAACCTTTATAAAATATTTTAAGAAGCAAATTTTAACATACTGAAATAGTTTAACGCTTAGTTGCATAGCATTTTCTAAAAAATTGGTTTAAATGAGCAACTGAATTTTTAAAGTAAACTTAAGAGTAAGAATAAAATGACAAAACATATTAACATATTTTAAATAATATTTAATTAAAGACCTGACATCTTTAAAATTTTATAGTTTCACATTTATTTTTAAGACTATAAAATAACATATCATGAAATTTACAGATGATATAATTAATTAGGAATGTGAGTAGAAAAATGCTCCAAATTTAAACGATACTTCATTTTATTTTAAATAATTTCGATAGCTCATACTTAAAGTAAAACACGAAATGAAATAACTCAACGTAACGCAAAAGAAAAATCTGGTGGCCTCGGGGTTTGTAGGGGGTGTAGATTATTTACAAATACACAACTCTACAAAAATGATTTATTTAACACAGAGCAGGAACACAAAGATGATATTTACAACGATCTCCTTCCAAACCTCTGCACATGCCTTTATATTAGCACAGTGCGGTTACTTCACTTCAATTTAATTCTTCAAGGCGTTGATCGCTGCGCCACAGGGCCCCCTACGCAGTCTGGAAGACGATCAAATGGCAAAGGCAACTCTACGCAGCTGGATCTCCGCCATCTGAAACGCAGGCTTGAGTCGGTCGATGCTAACTGTCTGCTGACGAGAACCGACTTGAATGGTGAAATGCTTCGACGTTCGGGAAATAACAAGATGAGGTCCACTATACGGAGGAACCAGAGACTTAGTAATCCTATCCTCTCGAAGAAAAACATGGGAACAGTTATCTAGTTCTTTATGCACAAATACTTTACGCTTGCCATGTTGCGACATAGGGACTGGTCGCAAAGACGACATCCGTCTCTGCAAAGATGCAAGGAAATCATTAGCCGATAAAGTTTTATCAGCATTAAAAAATTCTCCAGGCAGAGTAATGGGAGAACCATACACCATCTCTGCGACGGAACAATTTAGAGGTTCTTTAACAGACGCTCGAACCCCCAATAGGATAGAGGGCAAGATCAAGGTCCAACTTTCAGTCGCATGAGCCCGAATAGCGGACTTTAATTGTCGGTGAAGTCTCTCAACTGTACTGTTAGCCTGTGTATGGTATGGGGTTGTGTGAATCACTTTGACGCCAAGCAAACGAGCTAACTCACGGAATAGTCTGCTTTCAAATTGTTTACCTTGATCTGTAGTAAGCCTCTCGGGAACTCCAAAACGAGCTATCCAGTTAGCATAAAATTCAAATGCAACTGTCTCAGCTTTAATATCCTTCAGAGGAATAGCCTCAGGCCAACGTGAAAACCTGTCCACACATGCAAGAGCATAAACATAATCTCTAGAGGACGGAAGTGGTCCCACAAGATCAATATGCACATGATTGAATCGTTGACGTGGAATCGGATATTTTCCAAGAGGACTTACGGTATGGCGATGAACCTTACTTCGTTGACAAGGGATACAACA
This sequence comes from Argiope trifasciata, assembly GCA_026543055.1. Classification (NCBI taxonomy): domain Eukaryota; kingdom Metazoa; phylum Arthropoda; class Arachnida; order Araneae; family Araneidae; genus Argiope; species Argiope trifasciata. Next base: position 655,333 of record JAPMOQ010058975.1, read on the forward strand.
ACGAGTCCATTCAGCAACTTTTCGGTAACCAGGCCAAAGGAAACGTTGTCCGACTAAAGTTACTGTAGCCTTTACTCCTGGGTGGGATAAATTGTGGAGAGTCTCAAAAACTTGTCTCCGAAACTGCTTGGGTACAAAAGGACGGCTTCTTCCAGTTGAAACATCACAATAAAGTTCAGTGTCCGCACCTGGAACTCTAACTATGTGAAATTCCAAAGAATTAGTACAAGATCTCAACAGTTTCAAATCGTCATTTAACAATTGAGCCTCCGCAAATTTTTTATAATCAATCGGCGAGGGAGTTTCGATCTCTGAAATGCGAGACAAGCTATCGGCTACCACATTAAGTGAACCCGAAATGTGCCGTATATCCGTCGAAAATTGACCAATCCAGTCAAGATGCCGAATCTGACGTGGTGAACATTTTTCATGTTTTTGAGTGAAGGCGTATATTAAAGGTTTGTGATCTGTATAGATTGTAAAATTACGGCCTTCTAACATGTAAGAAAAATGTCGAACTGAAGTGTAAACTGCCAACAATTCCCGATCATACGCGCTATATCGTTGTTCAGCCGGAGTAAGTTTGCGTGAAAAAAATGCGAGAGGTTTCCATTCTCCATTTTCCTCCTGGCTTAGAACTGATCCTATAGCATGATCAGAAGCGTCACATGTCAGAGATAACCGTGCATCTGGCGACGGATAAACAAGAAGAGTTGACATTACAAGACTTTGTTTACAACGTTCAAAAGCAAGTTTCGTCTCCTCTGTCCAATATATTAGAAGCGAATCATTTTTCTTCGCTCCTTTCAAATAATCGGACAATAGAGACTGATCTTGTGCCGCATTCTTAAGAAATCTACGATAAAAATTTAAGAGGGCTAAAAAACGACGCAACTCTTTAATTGTTTTTGGAAGTTGATATTCATTAATAATTTTAACTCGATCAGGTAAGGGTTGGATTCCTTTTTCGGAAATTAAGTATCCAAGAAATTTAACAGATGGTTGGCCAAAATTGCATTTTTCTGCATTAATTACAAGGCCATACCTCTGAAACCTGCGAAAAATTTCCTCAAGATGTTTAAGGTGTTCATTTTCATCGGCAGAAGCTATCAGAACATCGTCTAAATATGCAAAACAATAGTCTAAATCTCCAACAATTTCATACATAAACCGTTGAAAAGTCTGTGCAGCATTGCATAACCCAAAAGGCATGAAAAGAAATTCAAATAATCCAAAAGGGGTTATCACTGCTGTCTTAGGAACATCAGCAGCCGCGACAGGTATTTGATGATACGCCCTAACTAGATCCAGAGTTGAAAATACCTTTTTACTAAAAAGATTATGCGCAAAGTCATGTACATGAGGTATTGGAAATTTATCAGGTACTGTTTGTGCATTCAAACGCCTATAATCCCCGCAAGGCCTCCAGTCATCTTTCTTAGGCACCATGTGAAGTGGGCTTGCCCAAGCACTTTTAGATGGCCTGCACCAACCTTGAGACACCATATACTAGAATTCACGTTTAGCTGCTTGTAATTTGTCAGGAGCTAGTCTACGAGCTTTAGAAAAGACAGGAGGACCACGCGTTTCAATATGGTGTTCTGTGTTGTGTTTAATATGAAAACTTGGTTGGGTTTTACTTAGTTTTGTAATATCACTAAATTTAAGAAGTAACTTTGCATAAGGAGTATCTCCTTGAACAGTAGCAACATACAAGGACTCTTCCGCAGAAATAGGTTTTTCTATACCAACAGCAGCACTGGGACCATCTAACAACCTTTTACGCTTCATATCAACTAACAAATTGTAGTGTTCAAGGAAGTCAGCACCCAGTATTGGTTTTGAAACCGCTGCGAGAACGAAAGGCCAATGAAATTTGCGTTTTAACCCCAATTGCAAAGTGATTAATTTAGTACCAAATGTGTTAATTTTAGTTCCGTTAGCTGCATACAAAACAAATTTTGAAGGCGAAATTTTACCACCCAAAAATGGTAGGACGCTAACAACTGAACCAGTATCCACCAAATATTCACAACCCGTGAGTTTATCGTACACAAACAAGCGCTTAACAAGGCCTCTTTTATCCGCCAGCGCAGAAACGGAAGGCCGAACTAGTTTTCCCGTTTTGAACGTGCATGGCGGTTCGCATCTTTTAGCTTTAACTCCAAATTTAAAATGCCACCAACAATATTTACGTTTGTTAGAATTTTGAATATCCGTGTTTTCGCGCGAGAGTGATCTACGTCGAAATTCTAGTTTTGCAAGTCTCTTTTCAATATTTACCAGGCAATTTTCAATTTTTCCTAGATCAGTTGGGTGAGATTTACTAGATACAGACGCCACTAGATCAGGTGTTGAAATTTCAAAAATGCTATCTGCCATTTTAGATAACGTTTCCAAATTATCACTACTGACGGATAAAATTTGTTGTATTTGTAGAGGTAATCTTTGCATCCAAATACCTTGTAACAACTCATGTGAAATGCCATCCGAAGCTAAACTTTTCATTTCACAAAGGAGCCTCGATGGTTTTTTATCGCCCAATTCTATACCCGAAAGTAGTTTCTTTAATTTGACAGATTGAGAGTCAGCATTTTGAGCAATTAATCTAGCTTTAAGCTGTTCATAAGAATTCAGCTTAGGTGTGTTCAAAACAAGATCCGAAACACAAATCAAATCATCACTATTTAAAGCAGAAACAACATAATGAAATTTAGTAGAATCGACCGAAATATTTCCCAAGGCAAATTGGGATTCAAGCTGAGCGAACCATAATTCAGGTTTATCACTCCAGAAAGCTGGCGTCTTAATCGCTACGGCCGAAACACTGACGGAAGAATCGTTAGTTTTGGTTTGTGTTAAATCATCAGCTTTCGACATCTCGAATGGATGGAAAAAATAACGACAGATAATAAAGCACTTACCGCTGCTGTCGACATGTATTCCTTAATCCGGGTAGAATCAGCATTTAAAAAAAAAAATTTTGAATCACTTAAACACATTCCATCATCCTATTATTTATTGCTGTGTCCAGGGTCACCAGTTGTAGGGGGTGTAGATTATTTACAAATACACAACTCTACAAAAATGATTTATTTAACACAGAGCAGGAACACAAAGATGATATTTACAACGATCTCCTTCCAAACCTCTGCACATGCCTTTATATTAGCACAGTGCGGTTACTTCACTTCAATTTAATTCTTCAAGGCGTTGATCGCTGCGCCACAGGGTTCTCTAAATTTGTAAGGCAATAGGTGGTTGCTGGCTTTGCCTATTTGAAAATCCACCCCGAGTTTGAAGCAAGAAAAAAAAAGCATTTTTATATACATTTGTTTAACTTTAATTGGTTCATGCTTCTAAAGATGTCATCATATAATTGTTTTTTTTTTTTTTTTTTTTTTTCCTTTTAAATCCAAAGATTCGAAACTCCGTACTTTTGTGCTCCCTTGAAAGCAGTATATTATTTAAATATTTTCAGAGCTTAAATCATCAGTTAATTATTAAATTTTGATTCCATACGCGAAGTTCAAACTCAAACAGACAAATTTCAGAAAAAACTTCTTTCAAAATTCCATGATATTTATAATAATGATTATAAATTAAAAACTGTAATTTCTCAAAGATTTAGAATTAAAAAAAAAATCTGCTTATTATCACACTAATTCAATATTGTTTATGAAAATTTTTATTGAAATTTTCTTGATTTCTTATTATTAATAAATTGCCCTCCTTTCTCAAAATGTTTAATATAAATTGAAACTTCTAATTTATCTTCCAACTTGAAAGTCGCGATAAAATGTTTCGAACAAAGATGAAGATTTATTTTCTATTTATTTTGTTCATAACATTGTTGTACATGGAACAAAAGAAGGAAAAAAAAATGCCCTTTAAATGTATAGAGCCTTGTCCTACTTTATATTGCTATTTTTTTTTTTTTACATTCTAACATATATATGTGAAAATTTTTCTCTGTGCCTATAGTTTGGACCACACTAGCCCTGTTCTGCAGTCGAAAAAAAAAATACCGAATGCAACAAGAAGAAAAAAGACCCTTTACAAACAACTATTACCATCAGAAGGCCAAACTAATATTTATCCCTCCCCCTAAAAAAATATCCCTCTTTTGGACCAATGACCCACTTCGAGTCTACCAACAAAACAAAATTATCCGAAAAAAATATTTTTTCGGCAAAATAAATAAATAAAGACACGTTATGTCAAAGTGCTGTAAGCGGGGGGAGTGTTACATAACGGAAGAACAGGTTCACTTCCTCAGTGGGTGAACAAGTGGAAGGCAGGAAATGTCTGCGGCCAAAGCGCATCTGAAATAACTGGCTCTGTGACTCAGTGGAGAGACCTCAAAATAGCTGCTCTTTCCTACTATCTACACTTACGCATAGCGTAACGCGGAGTTGTTGAGACGGAGTTTTTTGACCTCGCACCGTCACACTCAGCTGCGTAAATTTTCACTCACGTGACGTCACGCGCGCCCGCATGCTACGAGCGGCACGCCCAACCGATTGCGGTCCGCATGCTAAGCGCCAGCGGATCAAGGCGGAAGTGAGATTTTGCACACAATTCATCGGATGAAATGGAAGTTTTTATATTAAAAAAAATAAGTATTGGTTATTCAGAAAGGCGAAATTAATTTAATACAAAGGCTTCTCACAACTTTTTTCATTTACAAAAAATTATGTCGGTTATTCAAGAAAGTAAAATTTATATTCTGAAGACGTTCGGTTGTTATTTTTCCCCCCACTTGTGGTTGCTTTTCAGCGAAATAACTGAGTAAATAAGGGTGAAATTTAGAATACAATTGAAAGATAAAAAAATTATTTTGTGCAGAAGATATCTTTATCTTGAAGTATTTGCGATCAATTTTCAAACAAGAAAACACTCTCACAACTTTAAATCGAGTTCATCAATCAGTGAAATTTATTCAGCACGGAGGCTTCTTAGACTCTTTCTACTTGTGATTCCTTTCTAGTCCCAAACTCCGTTTTTATGCGGACCCCAAATGCAGGCGAGCGTGGAAATATATGTAAACATAAATACAAATGACACATAATAATAAAACGATGAATTTAATCACGAAATATAGACAACAAAAAAATTTAATGTATTTATTTGAAAATAGGTTGGCAGGATTGTTTAACTAACAGGGGGTTACATAATTAGTGGTTTTTAATCGTTAAAGAGTTTACAAAAAAATATGAACTAATGTTTTCTTCCGTGTTGTCTTATTTAGGTGTTTTTCTACATTATATTTTTCTTTTTCTTTCTATAGTATATGACCCCTTGAATGTATTAGAAGAGTTAAACCTGCCATAAATTAATCTCAGTTTATGGGACAGAATTTAAGTGAAAAAAATTTTTGCTTTAAATGCAATTTTAGAGTAGTTTATTAAATTGTTTATTTATGGCGTTAAAAGAAATTATCTTGGGAGAGAGCTAATAATTTTATACAGTGGTTAAACGACGAGGATGGCATCAGAGAAGGATCCATATGTTTCAAGAATCCACAGCCTGCAAACATCAGAACATTTGACGCATAATTAGACAAAATTAAAGCGTGCCAAGTGCAGTGGTCGATTTTGGCAATTTTTTTTAGGACACAAAGAGGGAAAATTAATTTGCAACCCCGCCCCTCTACCAGGTATCTGTTCTTCATTGATTAGTATTATAATCTATAACGAATAGACTATGACACCAAAGTCACGAGGTGAGAGCCTATACGGAAAGCCGCCACTGGGAGCAGAAAAGGTTAAGAGCACCAGGCTTAATATTCATTTCCACCACCACTTTCTTATTCCATTTGTCGTTTTCAGACTTTAAAATCGTAAAATAATTACAAAATACAATTTTAAGTTCACCTTCAAATATATATCTGCTCCCCCCACCCTTTACCACAATCACTAAGCCACTGACCAAATGACGTAATTTTAGTAGCATCGAGTATCGCAATACGATGTCAAGTCTTTATCACTATGCTGTAGTGATTTCGCTATAAAGACAGATAATTTAGATTATAACTTTGAAAAATCTCGTAAATTTTTTTTTTCAGTTATTTAAACATCAAAGCTTATCTGAAATAAGAATCGACGAAGTTGAACAAATTCAAATACTTAAATTAATAATTTTTTTTTATTGTGTGTTTGCATATAATATTTTAATCAGCCTGAATTCATCAATTAAAACTTTGATATAAAGTATCTGTTGATTAAAAAATAATCTAAAGTATCTTATTATTTCACGAACTGCTACACATATTATGAATATAATTTTTAATTAATAGAGCCTTTAAGATAATTAATTAATAATAATAAAAGATTGAAGATGGAACTACAGAATTCAAAAAGAATCGTCTAATTTCTTAGCATTCGAACACAGAAATGTCCCCTTCTATATTGACAGGAACGTTTCATAGATGGCGTTGATGAAAGCAGGCAAAAATGTAAACAAATAAAGAGAAACAGGAAAGAAAACTCGACATTTACTAGAGCAAAAGTATATTTACATTGTTGGCTAGAGCTATATTGTTAAAATTGCTATTAAGATAAGCTAGGCGTGAAATTTAATTTTACTTTTTTAGAGATTGTGGATGTACCAATGATTCAGTTACAACAGCATACGAAATATTCAATATGATTGCTTAATATGGTGTAAGGCATCACATTATTAGATCATATCATCATTGATGTATTATAGTCAGTCTATGTTGTACCATTGTTGAAAGTTTTTCGATAGTTTGGGTAAGAAAATTATTTAATGAAAATCAATGAATGAATTTCTAGCCTTTCCTTCTTTGTATTACAAGCCATCACAAATTTGGATTTTTTTTTTTTCATTATTTGGAAATATAATCCTGGAATTTCGCGAGCTGATCGATATAATTGAATTCGTTCGTAAAAATTCTATGCAATGGTAATTATGCGTAAAATCTAATCAATGAATAAATCCTAAATCAATGAAATTTACTTGGAAAACATAAAATATATTTTTTATTAAAATCACATGCACGATTTTTGTCAGCAATTTATAAAAAAGACGATTCAGTTTATTTATTTATTTTAAATGCATTATGCCAAGCAAAATGATATTTCTGTCCCATAGGTTTTATTATGTGAAGGTATCAGTATTAAATTGCACATATTCTTCTCAAAGATGCATGGTAAGAATATATACAAAAATATGAATTTAGTACCAATAAGCAAATACCAGATTAGTATAGCGAACGAAATTTCTACCAACGAAAAATAAACGAACCGGTGCTTAGAATCTTTATTTCAGAATTCCGCTAAAGAGGGGTGATGCGCAGTAAATAAGAATAGCGCTTTTCTTGATCTCTTTGTTACTCATTTTTCTGTCACCAATTATTTTCCGATGTTAATTTTCATTTTCGCTTGAAATTTTTCTACTTTGCTTTAATTTGAAGCTCGTACATTATCTCGATATATTATATAGTAAAAAATAAACATCTCAGCAGCCAACTAAAATCGTACCCTTTTTGTGTGTGTGAATTCAAAATACCCTGTCGCATGCGTAAAATCTTAGATGGTTTCTTTATCTGAAAACAGATGGCAGATGAGCATTTAGAAACACAATGAGGAAACAATATGCAGAATGTCTCAAGTAATACTTGATTTGGAAAAAAAGGAGTGTTCGCCTTAAAGATTTTCATATACATAGCCAAGACAGCCCATTTTGTACTTAGCTTCATAACAATGCAAAAAAAAAAAAAAATTCCTGAATTTTTTAACTCTTCCTTTTTATTAACTGTCCAAAGTTTGATATAGATCGATAATTTTGATGTGGAAATTGCGTACTAAAATGCATCCATTTAATTTGAATAGACAGACAGAGAGACAGTCAATTCGCTGATGATTTTGCCTTAAAATTTTATGCAATCCAATTACTAAGCCATATTGCATTTAATTACTCATATTCAACTAAATTCACATTTCATATTAATACTTATTGTAATTATCTGTTATTGTACCCACAGATGGATAAACGGACTGAGTTTCACATTGACGGGTTTTATCCAGAATTTGTTAGAAACTATGTCATACAGCATATCAAATTTCCTTATTTTAGTACAGCTAGCGTTTTCGAATAATCATCCCCCCGACTGGCATGGTTATTTGAAAAGCACTTAGGTTATTTGAAATGTACAAATTCGTCAAAATCTGGAATTTGAATTTCTTAACCTTTACTATTTGCACTTTCTTAAATATTTTATTCGATGTTTTCAATGTACCTTATTAAAAGTCACGGAGAAGATAATTCTTTGTCTACTATAAATAAGTAACTTAAGTTTCAAATTTACTTATAAAATAGAACCTTTAAACATTTTATCAACTGAATTAAGCATGGAATTAGACAAAGATAACAAACAGAAAGTGAGAGTAATAACAGTGGGATTACTTTCAACAACAAATGTTTGGGATTACTTTCAATAACACATGTTGGGGATTCCTCACTTTAGTTACGTTGTTTCTTAATATCCGCAAATCTTTCAGCATCGATTGGATTATGATAAATATTAATCCTCGTATTTTTATACGTTGTTGTAACTCTTCAATCGAAGGACTTCTCAGATACCCTAATCATTGTTTAGAAAACATTACACAGAAGAAAATGCCCTTTTTAATAATTAAAAAAAATCTCAATAGCAAACAAAATTCATTTTTTTTTTCAAAAATGAGTATTTGTTATTTTAGTTTTATTCAATTTTATACGGAGCTCAAATTATGTTTTAAAAAGTTTTGACTTCCCATTTCCAAATCCTGTAGGAGATCTGATTCGTCTGAAGTCCAGAGAACATATGACATTTGTTGGGATTCGATTGTTCGAATTAAATATGTGGAATTTTGAAACTATTCATGTTGGCATGGCTTGAAAGTTTAATGAAAAATGGAAGTTCAAGTGTTCACTCTTCATTATTTTACGATTGAGAATCCAGAAGAACAAACATGATAACGCTCCTGTAACATCAGCAGTTTTCACTAAGACTTAGTATATGTCCTAGTATCATCCTCTTATATACTACTTTTTCCCCAATTCTACATGATATTATATAAATATTTATTTATATTTTTGAGAGAGATAGTTCCCAATTTTTGCCTTAAAAACTAAAAAACAGCACATATTTAAATAATAACCGAAATATAAATGTACTTCAAAATAAAGAAAATAAAAAATATCTGCAAACGAACTAAAAATAATTTGAACGTCTAATTAAAATTTGAAACAGTCTTTTGGCAATATTTATATAACCTTTAATTAACCCAAAATCCATTATAATGCAAAAGCAATAAAAAAATAGCTCTATAATTACTAAATATCACAATGATAAAATTATCGATATTTCACTTCATTTTTCAGACCATGTGAGACCCAGAACTTTCTTGCGTGATTCATACTTGTCAAGGTCTGCGATTTACCAGGATGGATCCAGGATATCCCTATAATGAGTAGGCAGCACAGAAAAGGAGATAAGACTTTCTAGGTTGGTAATATTTTACTTTCTATTTTTTTTAAGCTGATAATTCTCAGAAAAAAATTGCTCTGCAGTATTCAATGCTACACGGAGTGCAGTTTGTTAGAAAGTAAAAACCAGTAAAACAAGTAGAGTTATACCAAATACTACAATTATAAAGTTAACGATATTTCATTTAATTTTTCAGACTATATGAGGTTCAGAATTTTCTTGCTAGATTAATGTGTTGTCACTGCGAGGATCCATAAATTAATCTATTATATCTGTTTTCTGTCACCTCACATTTGAGAATGGATCAAGGATGTCCTTATAATGAGTTGGCAGCATAGAAAAAAAGATAAGGCAGATAATGGTCTACTTTCTGATTTTTTGGCTATAATTTTCAGAAAAGGCTGCATAAAACATCTGTGATATAAACAACAGCCTTATGCTTGTTTTCCAAGAGTTTATATGGAACAATACTTACTGAGAAATATGCAAAACCGATTAAACGAGAAATAATTTATTTATCGAATATTATAGGGAAAAATTAATGGTACTTCACACTAATTTTTGAAGGACATTCTGCAACAATCTAGCAAAATTCTTTTTAAATGATCAAGATTGAGCAAAAATGAATATGAACTTCTCGTTAAAAGATTCTAAGGAATATTACTTATTCAAAATTAAAAAGAACACAATCAACATCATTAAACATATATTAATAAATATAGCAAAACTAATGCCATTTTGTTTTAATTTGGGTCGTGACTAAATAAATTTTATTAGACTGCAGCATGCTTTTAATCAGGGCTTCGAACCGGAACTGAACCGAAAACCGAAAACCGGAAAAAATCGTTATTTTGGTCGGAACGAAAACCGGAACTGAACCGAAAAAAATATCGGTTTATTTCAGTTCGATATACCTTTCAGTCATTTTGTTACTGTTACCAACTTATCAATATTTTCTAATTTAACGTCAACTTTATAATTATCATTACATGTATACTGCTTCTCGATTTCCTATTTTGATATTCACTAGTATTTTTCAGTTTCGCATGAAACTACTTGTAGAAGACATATTTAATTCAGTTGATTAAACTAGAAGTATAGATGATTTTTTAAGAAAAATATCGAGTTATATTTTATTTTTCACATCTCAGCATGCGATTATCCACGGATGTTTGTATAGACTGTTTAGATCAGGGAGGAGTAAATAGACAGGAGAGGCCCTAAGTGACGTAGCATGAAGCATCTATCAAGTCTTCTGCGCATCAAATGGGTGTTTGGTAATGGCGGCGATTCAAATGTTTCGAAATTTAAAAAATTTCTTTGCAGATATTTTATATAATCAGTTATCTAACAGGAAAGCATTGTTAATAGAAATTGATAGTTTAGTAGGAGCAGTTTATTTGGACCCGCGTTATCAAATTTTGCTTTCCACGTCACAAAAGGTACAGGCTGTGCAACATTTAAAGAATATTTGGAACAAATTACAATTTTTTGAAAAGTCCATTTCAATAGTAAACGAGGAAACAAAATCTTCTACTGAAAGCGATGAAAATGAAGACGATTTAGAGACTTTTTTAAAAAGTAAAGAATTGGCAGTAATAAAAAACACATAGAAACTCTATTTCTACCGAGATTGACATTGAATTCATTTTAAATAATTTTGACAATGTACGAAGGCTTGATATAAAGCATAATATTTTAGATTTCTGGGAAGAGAATAAAATTACATATCCGCACTTGTATAAGATTGCAATGGTGGTTTTGCAGCTCCAGCTACACAAGTTAGTGTTGAAAGAGCGTTTTCAGCTTTGAAATTTATTCTCCGTGACAACAGGAGTAATCTCAGTGAAACCACGTTAGAAGATATATTAATAATTAGAGACAATTTTCATATGTTGAATAAGTAATATATTTTTTACATAATTATTGCAAGGCCAAGTGCACGATGTGAGAGTCAAACGACGACTGTGGGTAATCATGAATCTAGTTGTCAAATGCGATTTTGATAATGGATAACAATGCCAATGCTCGCCGTCCTCTGCTCACCGCTCTTATCGTACCTGCTGTTTGTATCATTTTACATAGTGTACCAATTAAAAAAAGAATAAAATCTTCTAAATTTTGATAGAATTACATTTTTTGTTTATGATAGAATTATATTTTTAGTACAAATAAGAATATACATAAAATGAAATTATTCATTTGGAACTGAACCGAAAACCGTTATTTTTGGCGGAGCGAAAACCGGAACTGAACCGAAAACCGTTATTTTTGGCGGAGCGAAAACCGGAACTGAACCGATATTAATTTTTTTAGTTGAACCGGAACGAAAACCGGAACAAAAAAAATTACGGTTCGAAGCCCTGCTTTTAATCAAGAATTGTAAAATATTGAGGTATTAAATTTTGTCCTTAAGCCAAAGGTTTTCAAAAGCGAAGTACATTTTATTTGAAAGTAGTATTTCTCCTGTGGTAAAATTTCAGTTCTTCATTTTAAGTGTGTTAAACAGATCATTTAATTAAGAGAACAGAAGTGACAGTCTACCGAAATTTTCATCATAATATACACTAAGAAATGTTCATTTTATATTCTTAAACATTTTAAGGCTAGATGTTTAGGCATTAACATGAGAGCGCATGATAATTTTATATGGAAAGTATACATTTTATCGTATCATTCATAATTTTAAACCTCCATAGCATTTATTACGTTTGAATTTTAGAAAAAAGGTAAAATAAAAATAAAACAGAGACTGTTTATTAAGGTTGATTTATATCTTATGCTTTCGATTTCACGTGAAAGTATGATTTCTGATAGAATAATAAAAATGGCTAGACCAAAGTTTTGCCAAACAAGACATCTGAACCAATAAATGAGACTAGTAAAAGCAATGAAACAAACAATAAATTGAAGAATTATTTCGTATTCATTGCAAGAACATGTTCATATTTGTTGAAATTGCTACATTTTTCCAGACGTCTACAAGATTATAAACGCTATTACAGTTATGCAATTCTAATAACATTAGCGGTATACGCAATAGGAAATACAGACGCTAAAAGCGTCAAAACACGTGAAAAGGTTCTAGTTTATATAAAAATACAACAATTTTTCATTTTATTTCTACCATCATCGTAATGATGCGATAATGATAATAGCGTTTCAATCATATAATAAAAAATTTTATGAGTATAATAATAATAGCATGATTGATTAAGTAGCAAGCATTAGAAACTCATATGGAATCAACTTGCAACACTGGTGATAATATTCTTGAATTCTGCTGTCTGTATTTCCTAAAGCGGTAATTCCTGAATCAAATCATGATAATATTTCCTATTATTTTCACAATAATAATGATCGTAAATGATTAGAAAATAAATAACATTAAGTTCGTGGCAAACAGAATGTAACAATAATGATATCATCAGCATATTGATCAGAAAATATTGATAATTCCTCATTTAGATAGTAATAATAAGTTCTCTCACACGGCATAATAATAAAGATTTATTATACTATAAACTAGAGCAAGTTGGAATCCATAAACCTGAACACTGATGATAACCATATCCTTCAGTTTCTATCGGCCTATTTCATGAGATAATCATGATAAATTCTGAATAAAATAATGATGAATATTTCTGCAATTTCCATTAAGATATGATCATGATTGATCCAAAAGACAATGATAAGTTTAAAGGAATTGAGTATCAAAAAAGAAATATAATTCTAATGATAAACAACAAGAAATCAATAGCATTTAAAAACTAACCCAAAAGCGTATGCACTATGTGTACCATTCAAGATAGAATGATAGCTTTTTTCATAATCTCGTAAATCATTTGCATAATTAGGCTTCATAGAATATTTGATTTTATAGCAAAAAAGAAAGAAATCAACTAACTACCGCTGAAAGCAAATTCTCAATTGTGTTTCAGTTCTTAATCTCTAAATTCATTTTGTAAATCTTATAATACGAGAAAACGAATTTACTATTATCTCGTTTTAGAACAGTGCTACTCATATCAAACATTTTTTTGCTTTACGAAAACACCGGAAATTCGTTTTTATTTATTTATTCGGCGGCATAGATATAACATGGAAGCTGCATTGAGTTAGTGAAATATCCATTATACCAACTCAAAAATAACTGTATTTTGAACTTAAACACTTAAACAAAATTATTCATCTTAAAATAAAATATCCGGATTTGGGAGAAAACATACTAGCAATAACACGAATGTAATATCTTTTAAATATTTTTAGCTAGTTTTTCGATAACTAAATAAAATATTCTGAATAAGGAAAGTTTGCAAGAGACAAAGAAACATATGTAAACATGTAACAATAAAATCGTTTTATTCATGAAAAATATAGTTATAATTAATATTATATCATAAATAAATAAAATTAATTTAAATTAATATTATATCATAAATTATTGAAAATTTATGAGAAATTAGCAAGTAAATATATCTATAAATAGTAGCAATAAAGTAAAAAAATGCTCTATATGTGTTAACACAAGTGCTAAAAATAAAGAGACGATTGCTTAACTTTCGCAAAAAGAAAATGTAATCACTAATTGTTTATAAATATAAAAGTCCTATTTTGAATTCCGTACTTCATTTAACCTTAGAATGTAACGAGAATTCTCAAAAATAAAATATATTAACACTAAAAGAAAAAATTTATGCTTATATTAACAACATTTTTTGTAAATGTACATACAGAGTGTTTCAAATGTCCTTAGACAAAGTAAAAATGTAGGTTAGGTATAAACAATGAAGACATTTTTACAACAAAACGTGGGGTTGTAAAACAGTAGGAAACTTCTATGTAAGTGAATTAATTAAAAGAAATAAATCATATGAAAATAAATTCACAAGGTTAATTGGTTATAAATTTATAACAACTTCGTTGCAGGAATTTTATATAGAGTGTTCACAAACATGCGAAAGCATGGACCAACAGACGGTCAACAGTTAGATCGGATCTTTTCAAAAGTTTTTAAGCATTTATATTTTAAACGATAAAATTATGCACCAAATTTTATTTATCTAACTTTTTGTGGTTGTAATTGACGAGTTGACTCGTACTCGGGCAGACAGCAGAACTGACAATACTGATAGAGAGACAATAGACAGGCAGATAGACAATGGAATTGAAATTAAATTTTTCATTAACAAAATCGCTTCAAATTTCTGAAACTCGTAAATGTGTAACTATTATTCAGATCAAATATTTCCCTTACTTTCCTTCCTCCCCCTTCGGGTATTCGGCTACTAAGGGATATAAAATTTTGGGCGAAATTTAAATTCAACTTTCGTTTTTTCTGAGAGAAGACAAAACTTAAACTTCATCGAAACACTGGACCTTAATTGCGTAGAATTTACCGTTAATTTCTCAGATATTCAACATTCATAAGTTTATTTTCTTCGAAATACTGGACCCTAATTTCATAGAACTTGTTTTTCTCATGTATACCGCCAATTTTAAATATATTTATTCATTCAAAACCGTATTTATTTGGAATTCAATAAAGTAAAGCATGTCTAGATTATGTATTCCTAAAATTAGACAAATTGAATTTTCAAAGCTGAGGGTGAAATAAAATCATCCTGCAACAATTTTAAATCAAAGCGAGAGTTTAAATTCACAAAATGATACAGAATGCATAAAGCTCGCTTAACTGTAACTCTTCAAGTCTGTCTCTAGCATTTGATTAAATGGGTGAATTCATTAGCGGATTTATTCTTTCTCGATGCCGTGTAATCTTAAGTTGCTAAGGAAATGTTCTAAGGATTCCGCATTTCTATGCCCAAGCAGATACAGAAAACTGCCATTTATAAGGTTGCGTCGCTCAGGATAATTGATACATTCTAGTATTTGTTATGAGGGTCTCGCAACAATGTGTTCAAAATGAATACGCACTGCTGCGTCGGTAAATACACTTTTCTATTATTTCTAAAGAAAGGAAAATATCTTCTAGAATGAGATTGGTTTTAAGAATTTGTCTTAATTTCATAAACTTAACTCTTCAAGCCATTTGCTTTTAGCATTTTCCTTTTTTTGTTTATTATTGAATTAAAGAATCTATTCAAATATTCAATGCGTATATTAATTTGCACACTACGCAATAAATTACATAATCATTGAAAAATTAAATGAAATATTAACTAGTTTTACCTAAAATGATTCTAACTCTAACTGATACATATGGTTTGGATTATGGGATTTACAAAGACACATAAAGAGTGGTCTTCAATTTAATAGTACATAACGCATAAGTCATGTGTTATGTACTGTTAACTGAAGACCATATGTAAATCCAAACTATTCCCAATGTTTTGAAATATTTGAGTAAATGATAAAAATTCACAAAAAAAAAAAAGTTTTCATCATGATGACCAATTGAATTCAGTAATAGCAAATGGACGAAAAATTTTGATTGACAAGAGTTTCTTTAAATTCAAATTCACCGATAGATGAATAACGGATAAATATGAAATCTTTGAAATTTTCTATCTCTAAAAGGATTAATTCTAAAATAAAGCAAAGTGTCTATCTTGTACACTTATGTATCAGATAATTAGCTAAGAATCGATTTTTTGTAAAGAAATGCATCGTTTTCTTAATTATGATGGTTTTCTTTTGATTTCATAGATGTAAAACATCGTAAAATCTTAAAATAACGAATAATCAAGTAATTTCTTTGAATCGTCAGTTTTAAATATGGTCACTGTTACGACTGACGCTAGTGCCAAAGACGGTCGCCTACAGTTAACGCCTTCTATCTAACTAGATTATCAATTTTCTACTACTCCTTGACAGCCGTAGAGAAGGGGGCCATCTAATTAGATAGACAGTGTGAATCACAAGCTTGAGTTAAAAGGAGTCAGCAAAATGATATTTTCCACTCCACAAATCCAAGTGTTTTTATCTTTGGGGTTGTCTATGGGATAAGAGTTTAATAAGCTCTGATATATAATAATTAAAACATTTTATACAATGTAGACTTTTTATTGAAAATCGCACCACTACAAAATGATTAATGATAAATCAAAGTATCAATGGCGCGAATCACAGCTTCTCAAATTTCTTTCGCTCCCTGTACTTCCTAGGCTCTAAAAAATAAATAACTTACACAATGTCCCGACCCATCCTCCGTGATTGTGAAAGAATTAATTTCCAGATACACAGATGAATATAAGAAAACGAATTAAATGACATCATACAAACTAATTAAATCATTACTGATTAAATATACACATAAATGGAATTGTTCGAAATATGTTTAAAAAGATAAAAATGACTTCTAAATTATTTTTGAGAATTAATTTTTGAAATGTGACAATAATACGCTTCTTTAATGATATTGAGGAGACAAAATACATTAATGCGGACCCAGCTGATTTCAAAAGTTTTAGTTTTGAAACATACAACTCCAATAGTTAATTCCTTGATACATAAATTTTAATAATAATTCCCAACTACCAAATGACACAATACTGAAAATGAATGCTATCTAGGGCTGCCCAATATAATTCTAGCTCCACACCCATTATTCCTCATGCAATCATAGTTCATTACTTACAGACCTTCTCTTGATTTCCACCCATCTGTTAAGAATCCCAGATTTACTGAAGCACGAATTCACTCACCCCATAGAAACACTCATGATTTACTCATGTCACACCATATGAGTGCCTAAGCGGATGAAACAGAATAAATCATCGCAATTTATATTACCGATACACAATATTATATTAGTATAAGGTTAAGAGAAAGCTGACTTTTAAACACTTCCTCTTTTCTTTTTCTTTTTTTGACGATTTTTTTCAACGTTTCTTCTTTTTTATTTTTTAAATGCATACATTCAATTTGGATATTCAATATGCAGAATAATGCGTTTTTCCTTTATGAAATGTCTGATTCCTCACAAAAGATCAATACTATTTTTACAACTAAATACAATATGTATGTAACTATACATTTTATTTAAAGATCTTTCTTTTTCTTTCGAGTCTTATAATCATTCGTATGTTAAGCTAATGTTTTTTCTTTCCCAATTCTTTTTAAACATTCAGTATAAAAGAACAAAAATATTTCCCTCTTACATATTTCACTCAGCTTCACTTTTTCCCAATTAGAATACTAATATCTTAATTTGCTTCCCATTGTCAATAGATTGCTTCCATAGAGACAATTAAAAAAGAATTACGTATTTTATTTTATAATTATTTATATTATCTTAATCCGTTTCAGCTATAAATTTTAAAAAGTTGCACTTTATAGTGACGAAACATTCAAACTAATATAAATAATCTTGTAAAACAACAGATATCTCCTCCGACAAGTACTTAACATTTCGACCCTAAGTCGAAGCTTCTCAGTCGCTTTTTCACCTAATTCGCACCAGTTGAAAATTGTACATCCATCTCAAAAATTCAGTCCTTATTTATTAATATTTTTCAGTATCCATGAAATGTCACAAAAGAAATAAAAATAAGTTACAATTCATTGCATAAAAACATTTAAAATAGGAAAGCATTTACAGGATGAATAAAATCAGATATTTAGAATTATTTATGGTTATTTAAAATTTTGGAAAGATAGGGAAAATACAATGTTAACTGTTCACTCAAATGTACAGAATTCTTACCTTTTTTCCCCAAGCACTATACAGCATATTTTATAGATAAGTCTCGTTTTGAAAGTATCGTACCCAAAAGAAAAATGCCACACTCTAATGGACCACATACAACTTTTTTTATATATACAAAATTTTTTATTTATAAAAGACTTTCCGTAAAAGAATATTATTTTGTGTTGTTATTTTCAAAGTATTGTCGATTTGGCTAGCTCTATCGTTTGCGTAATGGCGACGGCATTCCAAACACATTCACTTCAAAAAAATTCTATGGTAAAAAAAAATAGTTTTTCCAGAATAAACTTTCTTTCAAACAAGAAAAATTTGTTTAAAAAAATTGTGATATTTTTATCTTGGGAAAAATGTATGTTTCAAGTTTAAAGATTTCATAAAATGATTTTTCAAACTGAGTAATAGTAAGAAACGTTAAAATTGTTAATCAATAATTTAAAAAAAAGCATTTTGTGTTTGCAAGGGTGTTTTAAAATTCCGCTCACAGCTTTTTCTTTTAATGAAAGATTTTCATTTGAATTGTTGTGCATTTTGATACATTTTTTAATAAACTGATTTTAAAAAAATCAAATTGTTGAATTTTTAATTAAAAAGAAATTAACGGCATGTGTACAATTTTAAACAGCATAAATTAAAATTTAATATTTATAAGATTTATAAATATTTCAAATAAGGTTTTTAAATATTTCGGATAGCAGGATTTTTGCTAAATTGACATAAATACACACGTTTTTGAAGAAAAAACATTTAAACAAACAACTGATTAAAAATAAGAAAAATTGTATTAAAAGTATTAAGAGCAGCTAATGTAAATCAAACATAGCAGACTAAAAATCTAGTACTTGTCAATTAAATTCTACCAAGTTCATCTCCCTCCCCCCCTTCTTGCATACAGCCGACCACCCCGCCACTACTGAACGTAGCAGTATCGACAGGTCTGCCCCCCCCCCTCTGAAAAAAAACGAAAAATTCAATTTTTACAGAAATATAGGTTTATTTGCAAAATACAGGATTTAAAAAAAATGAATAAGAATACAGTTGATGTTTTCTTCCTAAAACTTGGACTCTCACTCCCTACTTTCTTTTAGCAGTGGGGGGGGGACTATATCTGCTCGCAGTTATTATTTCCAAAACTTACTTAAGGCTGAAGACAACAATCAGCTATCTAAGAGAAGACCTGTTGCCCGCCATAAATATTAATAATTGATTACACTGATAAGAACTTCCAAATATGCAAATAATATCATATGCCTACGTTCGACTATTTTCTAATTGGGGCATCAAATATTTTTTTTTATAATTCAGTTATCTCAACTTCGCTTCCACGATAACTTGCCGTCATGTTTGAATAACACTGTATCTTTGTTACCTTCCTTTGAATTTGGTTAGACACTAATTCAATTAATCGAGAAAGCGGAGAAAAAATTTTCTTCCAAGGTTGTTAAACGAATGCTGTGTTTTGTTTTTAATAATCATGTGTTTTGAAATTTTAGCTATGAAATACTTTTAATGGTGAGGTTGTATATGTGGTAAATGAATAAAGGTAGAATACTCCTTTGGGGAAGTAACGAAGGGGAAAAAATATTTTAGTTCACATTTTTGAGAGAAGAAGATATAATTAGTGGTGGAGAGGTGGCAGTCTTAGTTCCGAAAGCCACACGCAGTGAAAGGATGTCAAATTTTGATAGAAGAGTCACTGACTTTTGAAACTCAAAACTTCGAAAAAATTTGAAGTTTTGTCACATAAATTTCCTGGGGAATTAAAAATTCCATTTACTTAATATCTCCCCAATATTTGCCAAAAAAAAGTCACAAATCTTAAATCAAATTTCTGCAATCCCTTAAAATTTAAAAAAAAATTTTCGAACGGCAGCAAGTTACTAGAAACTAGTAAAGTTTTATGCGCAAATTATTGTTCATTGTTTTAAAGCCAGTATAAACATTATTTTAAAGGTTCTTTTTCAACAAAGATTCAGTAGTTAATTTTAACACACGTCGTTTAAGAATGGAAGAGATTGAATTTAGTTACCACCATCCACTCCCCTCCATTTTTGCAATCACATAGGATAAATTATGTACTAAACATTTTTTATTTTCAAAAAATTTAATTTTAATATCTCATAAATAAAAAAAAACATTCTGAATTTCAAAATCAACAGTGAATTTATTTTTCAAACTTTAAAAATATTTTATCAACAAAGACATATATTTTTTTAAATTATAAAACCAATTTCTCCACCTCTTACTCTAATTATATAATTTGACATTTTTTCGAAAATTAATCTTATAACCATGTTGTTTTTTTAACCACCGAAATTAAGAAAAAAGAAACGTATAACTGACATTCTATCAAGCGTAATGCCTGAGCGGAACCATCCAAATGCAAAGGGTTCGTACACGATATTTGCGTACTTTTTTAACTGGAACTTCTGTCAGGATTGAATCAAAAGTTATGCATTTTAGTACTATTGTTATTGTATTTAGAAATTTTTTTAGGATTGCTCAAAAAATTACCAGTACAATTTTATGCTCGATAATAAAAGCATCTACTAATAGAAAATAAATATTTCATATTTAAGGTATCGGAATAAACTAACTTTAATTTAACGTCACTTCATTTCCTCAAGTAAAAGCAACTCAATTCTCTTGAGAATTCAACTACAGCTAAGTAATATTTAAGAGACGGATTTCCGAAGCCCCAGTACCAACAGGTGTATCCTTGAAACAAATACCAAAAGAGACTTAGCGGGGCTTACTAACAGATCCCATCCCAAAAACTTTTCTGAGAAAGCAAGGGTAGGTCAATGACCTGTTAGGGTCTTCCCTGCGCCAAGAGGGAAAGGAAATAAGGAAAAAAAAAAAAAATGGAATAAACCGAAGGAAATAGCGGAAAAAAGGAGAAACAAAGGCTACATTAGAAGGCAGTGTTTTCTCCGGCGGGACCGCCATCTGCTGTTCTTCACAAACTGCTCCGAAAAGTAAGCCTCGCAAAAGGCCCCGAGGATGCTTCCTGGAGAGCTTATTCCAAGTCTCAAAGCATAACTGCAGACGATTTACAAAAAATCGTCTGCAGTTATGCTTTGGCCACATGCGAATATCTGAGAGGCAAAAATTGGAGTATTCGGTAGCAATGCCAGAAATAATAATTTTTTTTATTAGAATATCTATAAATTTTCCCTGGCGAAATATCTAGCATTTGTCTTTTAATTCAATAATCTGATTTTCAAAACAGTTTATTATTAATATCTGTTGGCATATTCATACAGATGTGCATAAAATATTTTCTCTTACTAAATTTTGATTAAGTATGTTATTCTAATGAAAGCAAAATAAGTATATTTTTATTTGGTGGCTATAAATGTGTTAAAATTTCTTTAGGCAGTTTAAAAAATGTAAATTAAAAAATATGGGTTAAAATTGCGACAGATAAATTTTTTAAAAATGCGATATTTTTAACGAATTTAGGTAAATGGAAATATTTTAAGCGATTCAATATTTCGGAAATGAAAATTTTAATTTTCTTTTTCGAATTAATATTGTTTTAAAAAAGAGAAATTATTAAGTTAAAAACATGAAATTACTTTTCATTTTAATTATTTTCTACAATATAGTCTTTAATTTATATTTCATCGGTATAAATGTTATAAAATTCTTATAATTAATTTTTTCTAAAATTCACTAATAGATACAGTCACTTGGACTACAATTTAATAAAATGAATCGGTAATTAATAATTAAGTTCTGAAAATATTAAAACAGAGTATTATTTCAAATTCACTCAAATATAAAAATATCAAAGCTCTTG
Organism: Argiope trifasciata; assembly: GCA_026543055.1. NCBI lineage: Eukaryota > Metazoa > Arthropoda > Arachnida > Araneae > Araneidae > Argiope > Argiope trifasciata. Next base: position 677,302 of record JAPMOQ010058975.1, read on the forward strand.
AACACCAAGAAATGGAACAGAAGAATCAAGCGGTAAAATATTAAAAGTTATTTCAAAGCTATTTCAGCGATTAAGTTGCTAGTAATATTTAGATCTTTAATTGTAAAGGAGTGAAACAAAAATTATAAATAATGCTAAAAAAATTTAATCAATTCTTCATTTGTTTGCTTAACTTTTTTGTTGTTGTTAGAAATGGCATCATATGCAAAAATTGTTTTGCGTTTTCGTTTGATCTAAGCTTTTGAGACAGAAATATAAAGTCATTAAAATAGGCCATGGTTGAAGTTATTTAAGTGAACTTCACTACATAGCACTGAATTAATTGCCATAATATATGCGCCTGAAAGTGCGTTAACCTTAAAGCTAATCCAAGACATAAATCGAAACAAAACAAAGAGAATAATATAGTGAGTTTATTCAAAAACTTCCATCGGCATTTACATATTTCAACAAAAATGCATCAAAAATGATCATCAAACCATAGCTGAAAAGAATTTTGTGATATGAAAACATGAATGAAAAAAAAAGTATCTGAAAGTGAACCGTTGAAAAAAAATCTTTTATTTCTTTACATTTTCCTGGGGTTCATTCACCTCCACGCTGAAAGTGAAAATGTTTTATAGGACATACGCCAAAACTCAGAAAGAAAGTGAAATTTTGCTTTGAGTTTAAAAAAAAGTAGGAAATGCTTTGTCGTGTGCACTGATGAAGCGATTTACTAAAAAGTTTTTTTTTTTTTTTTTTTTTTTTTTTGAATTCGAAAAGAATAAAATTCATTTCTTTAGGAATATTACATTCCACGCAGGATTTCCTAAAACTTATTTTAAATCACACATTCAAAAAGCGATGGTAAGTAGGTTATGAGAACAAATTTGTTCGGTTTGTATAGGCCCAACAAAATATGTTTAAGGAAACCTTACAATATTTTCACTTCGAAGCAATATGTTTATGTACCTTACAGTATTTTATTCTTTTTTTAAAAAAAAGGGAGGGGGGGGGCTTTATAGGTTATTTAGCATTACGTAAAAGGTGGGATGCCTTACACCAATTCAATCAGATGAAAAATTAATGTTTTTATCAAGTCCTTGACTGATGTTTTCTTTCTTTTATCTTTATCTTTTTGTTTCTTTTTTTTTTTGCGAATTAAATTATCAAATTTTGTATCTTAAATATGATTAGACTATGCATAGTAGCTATAATTCAATGCAAAAATAACGAAATTCATAAACATCTCAAATGCAAATACAATGAGTTTGTAGTAATATACATAAAGTCAATTATCAACAACTTTTATGACCTTCTTTAATGCTACTTTGAGACTTCCAGAAAAAAAGCTGCTACGAAAACATAATGTAAAAATCATTATTTAATTAAAGGGTCATAAGAAATTCAGATTTATAAAGAATATGCATAGCTTCTCATTCATCAGGAAATAGTTATTCGAGTTCATGCAAAATCTATGAAATTTAACTCTTTGGTTTCCGATTGAATCGTCTGCGATTCACATTGACTTTCTAATTAGTTCTTGCCTGTTATCTAATTAAATGACACTACTAGGGTTAAGATATAGCAAAGTATTATCTAATTAGATGCATAATTCAAATCACTAGAGTAAGTCATCACAGTATTAAGCCAGCCAATGTATTCTAATTTCTTCTATTGTAAGATATGTTAAAATTATTAACAAAAGCAAATTAAGTAACTGAATAACGCATACATCCATTTCGGAAAACCTTTATATTAAATATTCCAAAAACACGAAAAGTACGTAAGTCCTCTATTAAAAGTAGGCACCAACTTTATTAAAATAAAACAAATAAATTGATATTTTTGCATTGCCAAAATGAAATACCACAACGATGACATTATTTCTAAGAGACCATTTCGAGAGTTTATTCTTCACCAACAAAAGCGATTCATTTTTTTCTAAATCCGTTTCTTTCACTCTTAATACTCGACCCCCTCTGCTGCAGGTAGTCTCGTGGGGGACCCTTCATTCTCTCCCACCCCCCTTCTTTGTAGTCTCCCCTGTGACAAGCAGAAAAGGCAACCACTCTGAGTTCCGTTACATCAGAAGATTTGGTAAGTGGGTCAAGCGCGCTCGCTCTACTGGGAACCCGTTTCGGGACTCACAAGGCAAGGGATTCTTTAAGACGCTCAGCAGAGGCAAAATGGCTAGTTAAGTGTTCAGTACGTATTTAAGTTCAAGTGCCATTTAGAAGGCAATTGGTTTTTAATGATATACAACCCAAACACACATTAACAAAATGTAACCGTTTTTTTGTTTTTTAATCTACTCAGCGGCTAATATTCGAATAGGCAGACTAGGTAGTTGTTTAAGATCACTAGGACGAAGACGGCGGTAGTAGAATAGAGGGAAAAAAACTATTAGATTAGTTGACAAATAAATAAATTTTGCAAAAAATGTGATTTCTATAAATTAGAAAACATGACAACATAAATAATTTGTAAAATATAATTGGCAATTCCTTTTATAGGCATCATTATGTTCATTAAATTATTTTATTCATAAATTCCATGATATATAAATTGTGTATAAATGTGATTGTTTTGTAGATAACAATAAATTAAAAACAAGTAAATTTTCACAAAGTTATAAAGTTATAATATAAAGAAAATACTATGAAAAAAATTAAACTAAAATGAATTATTAACCCATTAGCTAAGTTGAAAATGTATTGAAATATGAAAGCTCGGAGACGAATTTTTTTTAAAAGAACATCACAATACTCCGGGCTACATTTTTTTTAAAAATTCGCCGCAGAATCTAGTTAATGAGGTTTAATTGGAATAATTTGAAGTTGACGGTACAGCGCAATAAAAAGTGGATTTTTCCAAGAATTCGAATTCAAGAAGTAGAGTCTAAATATGAGTATAAGAAATAACCTCAACTTTTAAAACTAAAAATAGTATTTGAGATTTATTTTTAATGCAAAACAGCTTTAACAAATTTAAAATCAATAGGAAATAAGACATTTAAGATATAACATAATAATCAAAATTTAAAATTTTAATAGCTTTGAAAATATTAATCGCAATAAATAAATGTATTATTTTTAAGAAATAACCAGTATACAGGTAATATGATTACAATGGCTGAAGAATGTAACTTTTAAATCAAACAATGAAATTCAGTCTAGTGTGTTCTAAATGCTTTATAGAAACAGGGATTCTTGGTTTATTAAATATATGACATGGCAATTAAGTCGACGAGTGAAATTATAGATTTAAAAGTTATTCATTGAATAACTGCTTGAATATAAAAATTAATATACAGCGTTTTTAAAACGGATTACAAAGTATAAAATAATATCTCCTTGACCTATACAGATAAACCCATAGAAATTCCTGATCCCATTCAGATTAACTTGAACATTAGTGATAACGAACTTTTAATTCACAATCACATATTTTTTTTCAAAACCGCGTAGAGATTTAAGAAAAATTATTTTATACTTTAATTCGTTTTTAAAACTTCGTATATTGATATATATATATATATATATATATATATTTAATTCCTGTGGTGTTAAAATTTGCAATCGATTTCGAACTAACTTGTGGATGAGCTAAAGGCTTCGCAAGGCTTTGTAAAAAATTTTCTAAAGTTCGTGGTTCAGTGTTGCAAGCAAACGG